>CM020188.1:2577451-2589719 GCA_009805545.1 Oryza longistaminata | reverse complement strand
ATCGCCTGGCTCTGATGCCCCATGCCGCATCCTTCCAAAACAGGAGACAGAGCTCGTGCTCCTCTCTCTCATTCTCACATCCTCCTTCCTCCCAAAATAGCAAGGAGCAAAAGCTCGTTTCCCTCCTCTTTTCACCTTTTTCCTTAGCCGGCGTCACGCCCGTGACCGCCTCTACCGCCGCCTTGGCCGCTAGCTCGAGCACGACCACCAGCTCGCCTTGACCGCCGACCCAACGTCGTTTGAACCGACCTCCCGCGCGAACCGACCTCGCCTCCACTATAAAGCGAGTCCCTCCTCTAAACCCTCCCGCTTCAGTCTCCACCGCTGCAGTGCCATCGCGCCTTGCTGCCGCCGTCCTCCCTCCTCCGCCGTCGCGTGTGCCGGGAAGCCGCGTGCGCGCGGAGCTGAAGAGGACTCCGGTCGCCTCTCTCCCTCCCCTTCCCCGCTCGAGACCGAGGTGATCCCGCCTGTGCCATCGGACGCTCTCCCGCGATCTCCCGACGCGGAGCCCCCGTTCTCCCTCCCCACCTCTTCCTCCCCCTAGCTTGCGCGATTGCTAGCCTAGACCCTTCCCAAAACGCGCGGTGGACGCTGCCCCGAGCCCGCCCACGCCCGCATGGCCTCGCCGCCATTGCCGTCCGCTTCCCGGAGGCCGCCACTCGTCGCCGGCTCTCCTCGGTGCTCCTCTAGTCCCATCCGGTGCCGGAAACGGATTCCCTTTGAACCCAGAGATGCTCCACCACCGTGAATCGATCCCTCTCCTCTCCCGGCGAGTTTTCCTCTCCCTCACTGGCGCGTGACCTCCGCCGCGATTCGTCGTCGTCGGCCCTTCCCCTTCTATCCGTCCCGTAGGCCACTCCCTCCTCGATCCGCTCGTCACTCGGTGGTATTCCCGCCTCCCGCCGTGCCTTCGCGCCGCCCCGCCGAAGCCGCCGCGTCCGCCGTCCAATCTCGGCCGGCCTTCGTCTTCCTCCTCTCGCCATTCGACGCGACCGCCACATAGGCGCCACGTCGGCTTGATCAAGTCAACCCGCCCAGCCACGTCCTCCGCTCGCGTGCTCTCGCGTCCACGGAGAGCCTAACGGCTGCGCGTGGGCCTAGCCACCTTCGGTCCACCCGGTGCACCAAACGCGCGCCACTCCTATCCGAACCATAGCGCTCGCTGCATGCACCGCTCCCACGGTGAAGCCGACAGCCACCGACAAGCGGGCCCCACTCGGGACCCGCAAGGTGGACTCGGCCCACGGCCTCTCTCTCCTTCACTCTCCCCGCGCCCCTTGGGCCGCCTCTCCGAGCCGGCCGGACCATTAGTTTTTGGCGAGCCGCGCCTCTCCTCTCGGCCGCGCCCAACGCCCGAGGGAGTCTAAATCACATCCCTCCTTCAATTTCTTTCCAAAAAGGTTATAATAAATTATTAAATCCTTTTTCCTTTGATTAGTAAATCCAAATTAAACTTCGAAAATCCATATATTCCCAACCGCTCATCCGATTGACCCCGTTCCACTTCAGTAATTCGCGTTAAAATTGAGAATCTATGTTAATGGCACTTATTATTTAGTCCTAAATAGGGTCTTTTTCTTGGTCTTGTGTCTAGGTTTTCAATTGTTTGCGTTATAGTTGCGGTTACCGGATTTCCAATCAACCGCGGGTTTTTCTCGAAGATTCGTGAAGCTTCATGAAGGACTTTGAGCAAGGCAAGTCACCCTTTGATCAATTGCTCCTATAATTGGAAAGTCATTATTATTTTGTTTGCAACTTGCATCATTAGAATCACTCACGTTTAACTTGCTTGGCCTCGGTTTGCATGCCAAACTGACGGACCTACCAGTAGTCGCACTAATTCCTGTAGGTTGTACTACCCTGATTCCTTGTCGCTCCACCCTATGGTACTTCGTATCCGTGCTCTCTGAGCGCGCATACCAAATATTCCACATACACCGTTGATTGTCGAAAACTTGGGAAATGGGTTTGTGAAGCCTTGAAAACCCGACATGTGGTGTCGGTGTGTTTGAAAATAAAATGAATTGCGAAAACTCGCGATGCGGGAGCCGTGCCTACGTGGCGCTATCCCGTATTCGCATATAAGGACCGATTCCTGTTGGGAAACTCATTCAGCATAATCAAAGTGCAACACAAGGTGGAATGGGACACCCTGGCTAAGTAACTAGTCGGTTCAGGGAACCTCGCCTGCAATAGTTGGGAACGCCGGGGCGGGTCGGACGAACCGGGTTCCTGGGTAAGGCAAGGCACGAAGAAGCTTGCTCACTTACCGATAAAGGTGGTTGGAATTGATTTGTGAATGCCTAAAAATGGCCATACTTACGTGAGGATTTGATCCTTCTATGTGGCATGAGTAACCCTGGCGTCAGCTTGGGAAAGGCTTTGGTCGCGAGCCTCTGACACCGGCCAGTATCTGGAGTAAGTTCGTGTCTTGTGGGTAAAGTGTACCCCTCTGCAGAGGTTAACTAACTGTTCGAACAGCCGTGCCGACGGTCATGGGCGGATGTGAGGTGGTTCCCGTTGCGTAGATTTGATTGCCTGTGCTTTGTGAAAAGTTGTTGTGGTGTGGGGAATCGATTACCAGAATCAAGCCTAAGTGGCAGATGGCTTGACCATTGAGTGGTTGGAAACGAATCTGTGTGATTCGGGATGTCTGCGGGCATCATAGACAGGCTCCTGAGTGGAAGCGATTGTTTGCTGCTGCTAGGTAGCTGGACATGGGAGTCCGAGGAAAATGAAAAAAAGGCTCTGGGCAGCCGATTAATCAAGTGAAATGGCTCTGGGAGCCGATAAGAAATGATCTGACCGGCTCGGGGTCGGTACTTACCATTTGAGTTGTTGAAAAGCATCTCTTAAGTCGAATCGAGACGCAAGTCTTCTTTTCGACCCCAAACTTAAAAAGAAATAAATCACTTTAGTTATTTCAAAATTGATTTCAAACAAAGGATTTGCAAAACAACATTGCCTCTCTTCCAAGCTTGCATTAAACACCTAAGTTCCCGTGACTTGCTGAGTACGAAAGTACTCACCCTTGCTCTATATAATATATATATAGTTCCTCCGTCCTTAGCTAGTGAAGTAGAAGTGAATTGAAGAAAGGTTTTGTCCTGGTTCCAAGCCCCTAGCCGTCGCCTGTTTGTGTTGGGTGTTAGACCTGGTCCGCATGCTGCTGCTGTTGCTGGTGTTTCCTCGTCTGTGTCTTCGGTTGTATTTCTCAGGCTGTCCTGAGCTGCAACCTAAGTTAAGGTAAATAAAGTCCTCTTTTATTTTAAGGATTTACAATTAATTCATATTTGTCACCGTGGGTTACCAGCACTATGTCCTGGGACTGGGTACTGAGATCGCGCGTTTCGGTAGGAAGCGGTTCGCGCCGTTATCCTACGACCACGCCTCCTGTCAGGTGCCGTTGTAGCGCGGTGCCGGATGCGGGTGTGACAATAGGGTGGCACCTTGGTTGATGGCGTCCTCCTGCCTGTAGCATTTTGGGGGAGGTCAAACATAGTGATTGTGGCCATGCAGGGTGAGGGAGGCGTTGTGACAGGAAGTTTGAATGAATGGCAGGACCCTGGTCGGGTAGTCCTTCGCTTGGGACGCAAACAGTGAGGGGACTAACCTCTCCTGTCATATTCTTTTCAAGCCCGCCTTCCATATCTGCTTGATCATGAGGGGGATCAAGTGAGGCCGATGACAAACATTTGTGACTAGGGAGTAGGACCGGCGTGACGTGGAGAATATTTGTGTTGGATCTGCCTCTAGGAGGCTGTTGGGTTCAGAGCTTCCTCCAACTGATGTCAAAGCCCTAAACTGTCATAGACCTCATAGTCTCCTGCGCCAAACTATTCCATCTCGAGCTCATTCCTCGCTGCTACCTCATCGGCATGGCAGAGTCTACTTTGTTCGATGGCGTCGTCATACTCGCGCTCTTGCCTGGGCAACATGCCATCGAAGCGGAGGTAGGCGAAAGGGGATCCCCGCCCTTGCCCTCCACCACGCAAGGGCGACGGTGAGATTTGGGTAGCCGCATGGGAAAGCCTCGCCTAGTTGCGTCGGACGCCGACGAGCTTTGAGTGGGTGGGGAGAGATAAGAGAGGAAGATGATGCGTTGGCATATGGACCCCACATGCTGAGTCAGCCAGTTGATCAAGGTCAATGAGCCACCTTAGCCAAAATCGCTCTCAAACTACCCTAGGAGTTAAATTATACTGGTTTAAGGCTGCGTTGCTTTTACCTCCGGTTCCAACTTCTCCCTCATTTTTCCGCGAGTGAGGTTTTCAAACTACTAAACGGTGCAATTTTTTTGCAAAAAAAAAAAATTCTATACGAAAGTTGCTTTAAAAAATCATATTAATCCATTTTTTTTTAAAAAAGCATAATGATTAATTAATCACGTGCTAATACGCTCATCCGTTTTCTGTGCCAGGGAGTGAGTGGTTCGAACACAGTCTAAGCAAATTGAAGCGAGTCGTCATACCTGGTTTTACGGTTGAGGAATAAAAATTCGAGATCCAACCTACATTTGAGGAGAGTTCATATTGGACTTTTTCTATTATAAACAATACAACAGGTGACATCGCAAGTGATGCCTACAGCCCTACATTGATTTCTGTATCTGCATATTTATCAGTCCGCACTCTCCAGTCTCCAACATTATACGGGTAGTATCAGTATATCGCCTTTTCCATTTGATAAATCGGAGGAACAAGGAAACAGTCCCTATCAATTTCTGAATGTACAATCTTGTATGGAATATATGGGGCCTTTTCTTTTGCGCAAATGGAATTTGCTTGTTCAGGGTCAGCCGATCGGTCGGAATTACAACAGAAGTTGAAAACCCTGTAGTCAAATGGAATATGGATATCAGTCAAGAATCCGACCAAGATCTCAAAGAATCTGGTTAACTTGTCTTACATTATATTTGCATTTCAACCAAGTTGAACATTCTATGATATTATAACGAACTTTCGAATTCTTGTGGAATAAACAAAAACCAGATGAAACATACCTGAACTGAACCTCTCCACCTATGGCAGCCGATTGGCCTGGGCTCTTTCCTTCTACGTCTCGCCATGTCCTGGAGGAACATGAACAGAAACCCAGGCGACTCCGATCACTTTTGAACACCACCATCATATGGAAATCATGGGTCAAAACAATTCTCACCAAGATGAAGTTATCTGGAAAAGAAAACGACTAAAATGTTGATTCGGATGAAGCAGAGTCTATCTGAAATTCTGGAATCAGTACTTGAATTAAGGCGAACAAAATCACAGTATAATTAAAATCTTATCGAGCTAGCAGTAGCAGATTCACTCCACGCTCGTCGAAGTGATGCGAACGGTTAATGAAGCTTGTATCTCCAGCTCCACGCGTCCGACGTCGTGGTAGCTGACGCGGCAGGCGCGAGGTCGACCATGGCGCGCCTGCTATACCCGCACAGCCGCCGCGCGTACCGGAGCGCGCTTGGCGACGCAGGCGCCGCAGTCGGAAGTACTCCGGCGCCGCCGACGAGTTGGCGCCGCAGAAGCTGACGCGGAGATCTTGGTCGGGCCGCCGCCGACGAGAGACATCGACGCCGGAGGAGGAGGAGGAGGATCCGTTCGCCCCATGGCTGGCAGCGTGGCGGCGACACGCCGCAGGTTGGCCTCGTACGATGCTGTTGGAGCGAACCGCCCCTGCAACCAATCCCGCACATGTGGAACGGCGGGCGTGGCCGCCGCCGCCGTCGTCCGAGGACGGCGGCGGGCAAGCGGCAAGCGGCGGCGCGACCAGGGCCGAGGACGAGGAGGAGGATCGCGCGAGAGTCATCGCCGGAGAAGAGATAATTCAGCCGGAGTAGTAGTACAGGCTGCTCCAGTTCAGTAGGTATACATAGATAAGTGGGGCTAGTGTTGACTTTGACCGTTGACTACAAACCTCCATTGTCCATTGACTAGTCAGCAGCTGCCAACTAAAGAGCTTTCACAATGCATTATATTAGTTATTAACTCGATCACTTATGATCTTTGCGATGATGAACATGTGCATATATACTCCACATGTACTATTCTATAGACAAAGGTTCGTAACCCGTGGGTTGCACAGGCTATTGCTAGATACGTGTTGTTTACTTTCAAGGCTGTCATATTAAAACAAGAGTTCACATCAGTTACAACTTACCCTTTATGTTCAAATATATAGTGTTTTTGAATTTTCAATAGTCATCAAGATCTAGTTTGACCGTAATACTTATAAAATACGTTATTTTAAATAGATATCACCATTCTATTTCCTAGTGTTGCATGATTTAATTATTCGGACTCTACACACATGATCTACGTTCACGACAATACGATCCAACAAAATAATTGGTATATATCTTTTCTAATAAAAGTAGTAGCTTCCTTAGAAAGTGACTAAATTAGTTATATGTATGCTTAGATAGATAGATGGATGCGTATTAACACATATATCTTAAACTCTTGAAAAGAGAATCCAAAACATAACAAGAATGAGCCATATCATCTAAATGAAAATAAGCCGTTAGATTCAACAAGCAAACAAAACAGAGAATAAATCTCAGCCCGATTTTAAAAGAGGGTGTATATAGAGCTTTCGGTGTCTCCATATATGGGAAAGAGATATAGAGAAACGAAGAGACACATAAGAAAAAAGAAAAAAATTTTGTATGGTTGAGAGAATGATAAAAACATATATTTCTATCTTAAACAAACATTATATTTTATATATTTTTCACAAACAAATTCTTCAGTGACAAATATCAGTAATAGATTATCTTTAAACAGCAATCAAAAAAAGATGGTGATAGTAGGTACGACACGTGACTTCATGCACTAGAATGCAATGAAAGATGAAATTAGAGATAACAATATAAATTGAAAATAACATACACGTATATGGATGCCTTGATGCGATTGCGACCCACGATCAGGGTATGTTGTGACCGCATTGTCTGATCTCTAATTTATATATCTCCACCTGACAAACGTGGGAAAGGATGTGCCAGTCGCATCCCGACCTGACCTTGTATATTGTTGGAGAGTGAATGTAAACCAAGATTTAAACATTCTTTCTTAGAAGGAAAAAGTGGCTACATCTCCCATTGGAAAATAAATATACTCCCATCCGTTTTTTAATAGATGATGCCGTTGACTTTTTCTCACATGTTTGACCATTCGTCTTATTCAAAAATTTTATGCAAATGTATAAGATATAAATCACACTTTAAAGTACTATGAGTGATAAAACAACCGTAACAAAATTAAATTATAATTACGTAAATTTTTGAATGAGACGAATGATCAAACATGTGAGAAAAAGTCAACGGCGTCATCTATTAAAAAACGGGATAGTACATCAATAAGATTTTTCAGGATTTAACGGCTTGTGCTTTCAGTGGTAGGCGACGTACCTTCGACAGCGAGGCGCCTGTGGTGACTTCGTCAATCTCTCTAGGATTTCCGCCTAGTTCTTCGAAGATGCTCATAGGGTAGGGTTTGCGTACGTGTGTTCATAGGGGTAAGTGCGCGTGCGTTGTGAGTGTCTACGTTGTACCGTGTAATTCTTAAAAGAAAAAGATTGTGCCCTTTCTTTGTGAGCGATCAGTCGACTTGGAAACACACAAGTGTAACGGCCTGTATCATATCAATTGGAATACGCATATCAGTCAAGCGTCTAACCAAGTTGATAAAACAGTACGGAGTAGAGATCTCTGGTTGTTATAAAGGAGAGACCTGATTCGTCTACGTTATACAAGTCTATAAGATGTAAACAACTCGACATATTGTACACTATTTGTAGTAAAATTGGTAGCAAGTTTGTTGGGAATAAACCAAATTAATTACCAGATGAAACATACATACCTGAACTGAACTTACATATACTGATCCACATCTCCACCACCTGTGGCAGCAGACTGGCAGGGCCTCTCCTGCGATCGGGACGCACCCGTCGCAGGATGAGACGGAGGCGGCGATCTTGTTGGGTCTCTCGCCGGACGCCGGCGAGGTGGCCGAGGAGGAAGAGGATCCCGTTCACCTTGGCTGGGAGAAGGAGCGTCGCGGCAATTGATGAGGGAAAAGAGGCGATGTGTGCCACCTCCAAATGATGGCCCATACGAGTTAGCTTGGGTGATCGGCCATGTTCGGCCCAGAAGGCTTACGCAAGGGCGCAAGCCGATGGCGGCAGATGACTATGGCCTTATGGGCCATGTGGCCAGCGATCTCTTTGGCCCGAGGCAACAAAATTTGTAGCTGATTGAGAGCAGTACAATAGCAGCTATAAGCCAGCATAATATATTTTAAAGAGATAAAGGAAGAGAGAGAAGAACAGCGGACTAAGACTGTAGCCAGCTGCAGCACGGATTATAAGACGTAATGTGTGTATGACAAGTTAGGACCAGATATTAATAGTATAGTAAGCAACTATGTACTGTAAGAATTAGCTATTACATTGGCTATGATGATTTGGAGTTAGTAGTGGGCATATTATCAAACTTGCTATGAGACTTCGGTGATCGATCTTTGATCTAAAAAGCCGAGACTACGGAAGTACGGAAACTGTTGGATGCAGAATTGTCAATAGGCAAGTACAAGATCCACCCACTGTCCGCATTGGAGAAGAAATGTGAGGGGCAGCAGCAGCAGGGCGAGACAAAGAAACCAAGGAGAGTTAGGGTTTAGACCACTTTGAGCAATTTTATTGTACCAAAATAATTCATGTAAATTTTGGAGCTTTTAATAAATAAGGTACCGAGATACACTAAATAAATTTTAGATATAGAAAATATGATAACTATAGTACCCTTGTAAGGACTACGAAACCACTCTTATAGTTTATATACCGCAAATAACAAATCTAGATTGCCAGGTTGAGATTTAATTGTTGAAATTCATACCATCTTTCAAATGGTTGTTTAGGACATATTTTGTGGAAAGGACTTATCTGTTGAGATGATGTCTATAAACGGATCGTACGAAGTGGCAAATAGACTTAGCTAGACTCATATTTTTCACTAAATAGAATTGTGTCGTGAGCATGTTCACATTGTGGGCACGAGCACAGTTCTTTGAGGTGGCTATGATTACCATCCAACACTTTAAAGAAGCTGAAGAAAATAAACGCATTTTAGCCAACTTAGTAAAGTAGGAAGAGCAAAACTTTTTAAAAATGTAACGAGTGGTCTTTAAATATATTAGAAAGCATTAGTATGGATTAAAATATAAAGAAATTTGTAGTCCTAATTTTCTGGGACCATGTTATGTTATCATATATTTATTGGTAACCATGCCAAAAAAAATTATTATTATTATTATTGCTGCTGCTGCAGATGAGAGGTGTGTGGGATGACCTTGTGTATTATTTTGAAAGGGAAACACACATTGTCCCATTTACAAAGGGGAAATCCGTCGATTTCCATCTGTCTGTACTGTACTGCATTATTTTCTGCTAACGACAACTACCAAGCTCACACGTGCTCCCCCGCGAATAAATCGTCAACCATCATCAAGTTTCGCTTCGCATTAACACGGCTTGATTAATAGTCGGCCGCACGCCACACACCTAACATGGGGTGTGTTCGTGGCAAAAGGAAACCAATCCAACCATGCAATCGACGCCCCAAACCCCAATTTGCATCCAACCATCCTTGTACTTCTTTTCATGCATCCATCAACAAACACTGTACGTACCAGCTTTAGTCGTACACTCTTCACACAAAAGTTGTACAAAAGAAAAAAAAAAAAAAACACCCTCTTTGTTGGCTCAGCCGCTCAGGTACTCATCCCCATATACGAGTTGTCTCTGTACAACGACGTAACATCCATACGGTGATGCAACCATGCAAACCACCACTTGCGCCCTGCCCATCTTCGACTTCGATCGATCGACCACAAGTGGAGTACACTCACTCACAGATGTGCCACGAAAAGGACGCGTTGGCCACATGTGAAGGCCAGCCAGCGAACGCGTAAACGTAATGATCGAAATGCCGGTGAGATCGATGGATCGACCGCTATTTATCTCCCTTCCTCGATGGTAGGTGATGGTGACGTCGTTGGTGCTGCACGAGTCGGTGAAGCGCCACCGCGACCGCGCCGGCCGGAAGCCGCCGCCGGCCGGCGACCCGCGGTGGTCGCCGTCGTCGTCGTAGTCGTCGCCGGAGACCCTCAGCTGGTAGTGCGGCGGCGGCAGCGGGTCCGGCAGGGGGACGCCGTCGCTGCCGAGCATCGCCGCCACGTCCGTCATCGTCGGCCGGTCCGTCGCGTTGTCCTGCACGCACAGCAACGCCACCTTCACGCACCGGATTATGGCCGCCGCCTCGCTGCCGCTGCACTCGCTCAGTGTCGTGTCGATCAACTCGCTCCCTCTCTCTTCTCTCCACAGCTGCCACGCCTGTCAAAAAAAAATAATAGAACTTTTTAAGAAAACTCTATGTTTGAAATAGATTAATCCTTTATAATCTAATAGATCATAGTATTTATTTATAGTATATCTTAATTATTAGTAGTGGAATTCATAAATTAATAGCTGAGATTATATTATATCAGCGGATGATAATATATATAATCGGAACATAATAGAGAGCACGATAAAGGTATTGAAAGAGATACCAAGTTGATCAACCATTTTATTAATCCTTGTTAGTGATGTGCTACTAATCATGTTGCTAGTGTAAGTCAAAGGTAGCAACAGTAGATGTGAAAACGTTTCGACATAATTAATAATTGTACAGGATAGATAAGCCGCGTGCCCCATTTATTAATCCACGGACGACAAGTACGGTTTTGATTAAGAACACACACACAAAAAGGTCGTACTAGAATAGTAACACCGCCATTATTTCAGCGAGAGAGAAAAAGAAATTAAGATAGAAAAAACAACGTAAAAACGTACGTATCCGAGGAGGTTGACGAATTCGCCGTAGTGCTGGTGGCCGCTGTTCCTCTTGCCGCTGACGATCTCCAGCAGCAGCACGCCGAAGCTGAACACGTCGGACTTGACCGAGAAGATGCCCTCCGATGCGTACTCTGGAGCCATGTATCCACTGCACACGTGAACACCAAAACAACAATCAATAAACCTAGCTAGTAAGTGCAGTACAGGTACCTGATCTTATCCTACAAAAATAAAAGGTACAAACATCTGAAGAAAACATCACGGCTATTAATCAATTTGCCCAGCGAGTTGACATGCTAAAACTTAATACCAGATTACCAGTACTCTCTCCGTTTTAATTTACTTGTTACTTTAGTTTATTTAAAGTCATTTTAAGTGTTTATATAGTTTAATTAGTAACATGTCAATTATATATTATAAAAATTACATCTCATGGTGAATAAAAACATAAATATTATGATGCTAAACTTTATAATGTTTTAGTAATTGATGGTTAAATTTACGAATGTTTGAACTTAAGAAAAATTAAAATGCTAAGTAATTTAAAATAGGAGCGTAATTAAAATGATAAGTATTGCTACGATATATATCATTATTCTTTTTCTTACTAGGTGCCGACGACTCTGTTGGTGTTGGCTTCAGTCATGTTGGAGCCGAAGATCCTGGCCATGCCGAAGTCGGAGATCTTAGGGTTGAGGTCCTTGTCGAGGAGTATGTTGCTGGCCTTGAGATCGCGGTGGATGATGCGTACACGTGAGTGCTTGTGAAGGTAGAGGAGCCCCTGCGCGACGCCCTCGATTATGTGCAGCCGTTTCTTCCAGTCCAGCAATGGCCCTTGCTCCTGGTCTACATGCGTGAAAACATTATCGAAGATTAGTAAAACGTTGACGGTAACAAAGTCGTTCAGAAGTAATCCATTTCACTTTTTTTTTACTTGTTGTTTAATTAGGAAACCATTTGGATATGGAAACCATTTGGCAATATGCATTTTCTTTCCTAAACCGTACTTGAAAACGATAGAAAGGATTAGGAAAATCGGAAGATGAGTAAAACGTCGACGGTAACATAGTCTTTTGAAAATTTGGCACGTTGATTTTTTTTTAACAGCAGTTTGACACGCTGTTTGATCAAGTGGACTACAAACAAAAGTAATTGTCTTTTCCCTTTTTACCTGTTATATATTCAGGGCATTTGCTTTTGTGTTATTGTTTTTAATTAATCGCATAGTTATGAAAATGATAAAAAGTTTTTAATCCATAAAAAAACTCAATTTCATATCTCAAATATTAGTATTCGACGAACATACGAAAATTACACTAATTTAGTCCTAAGCTTGAGATATTTTAGCTCCACCCTGTCTACTCTATCCGTCCCG
>CM020188.1:2558591-2574377 GCA_009805545.1 Oryza longistaminata | reverse complement strand
AGTGATTATCACGATTGGTGAAAAGTTCTTAGTTGGCAACTTGTGTATATGATTTGTTATGATCAGAACGGATAACCAAAAGGAACAGAACATGATGACATAGTCCGAATGGGCAATTCAATACCAACATGTTATTTTCTTCTTTTTTCTTGGTTGGCTTCGTTAGTTGTGGAGGTTTTCTTTTTAATTTTTTGGCTTATTTCACTTTGGGCAGAATTTTTGAAGTGAAGTGCAGTGGCACTCAGTTACTTTTACACTTTCACTCAGTTGCAAGTGCACTTACACTAACAAAATTAGATTTTACAACTGATTTTTGTATCTTAGATTTACAATTTTTGACATGTTTGTCTCTTTTATTATTATTATTTTATTAAAAAGGGGCTATATCCATTGGTTCAAAATTTTGCAAGATTCAAAGTTAAAACTTCGAATCTATCGAAAAGATCAATAGGTAGTCCATTTTCTTTCCCTTGATTCTTGCGTAAACTTCACCTCAACTAGCTGGTGGCCCGCGCAATTGTGCGGCTAGAATCCATATAAAATTATCTATTTTTAATATGATTTTACTTAAAATTTATTTAATAGTTTATCTGTTATTTTAAGACTTTTAAAAACCAAACATATCATCCCCGTGTTTAATTTTATAGTTTTTAAAAGTCACCTATTCTTAATTTGCTTGCTTGATCTACAACTATTTCTACTGCATTCCTATCTTGTTATTTTAAATACTTTTAAAAACCAAACCATATCACCCCGTGTTTAATTTTATAATTTTTAAGTCACCTTATTCTTTATTTGCTTGCTCGATCTACCACTATTTCTACTCATTCTCCTTAGAAACTTCCAAATTTGGATCTTTTAGTTTTTAGAGTTTATTGTCTCATTGGGTTTCGTTTTATAATTTTTAGAACTCTCATCAAATGTTGCTACTCTACTCCTCTACGGCCCATCCGCTGCAATCCTCTTTTTATTATCATTGGGGATTTTTAAAATCGAACATAGTTTATCATTTGGGTTCATTTTTTTACTTTCTATAAGTCCGCGCCAAATCGTTAGTGGTTTTGCCACTATACTGTTCTATGTCTCGCCTGCTGCCATCCCCTCTTTATTGTCATTGAGATTTTAAAATCGAACATTATTATCGTTGTTTTTTTTGTTTTTAGAAGTTCCGAACCTTTAAAAATAGGACATGGTAGTTTTTAGAGTTTTTATTGTCTCATTGAATTTCATTTTTATAATTTTTAGAAGTCTCATCAAACGCTGCCACTATACTCTTCTATGGCCCGCCTGCTGTCTCCTCTCTTATTGTCATTGAGATTTTAAAAATTGAACATACACCTGCTAGCTGCTGTGGCACATGCCATCGTACCTTCCGTTTGCTGACGTGCATCACCCGAGTACTGCGCATCGTGCAGGCCGCACGGCTTGACCCACTGCGTGGATTTCCGTTGCTCACTGTAGTATCTATCATTCTAACTTGCATGTAGCCTAGTGGTTACAGTGACCTGAGTAGTACCCAAGGTCCTGAGTTCAAATCTCCTATGGAGCGAATTTTCAGATTGGGTTGTTTGCGGGACTAAGTTCCCTATTTCAATGGCCGTATATATCCGGTTGGATATAGAGGCCGGGTAAAATACCCTTCTCTAAAAAAAAAAAAAATTCTTAACTTCAGATCACATAACGGATCTAAAATAGGGCTCTAATAGGTGTTTCGATGCCTGCTGCTTCATTTATATATACATTATAGCCTAATTAATCTAGAACCTAAGCTCTGATTAGTTTAGGAAATCGGACAAAATTCTTTTGAGTCCGTTTGCATGTAAAGGTCCTATTAGAGATTGGTTCTAATTTTGCACATGTACGGGTACTCTGTATCTCTTAATTAACATGTCGGAGTTTATGTTAAATCTCAGACGTTAAAAATCTAGACCTATTATAATCTAATGGTGGAAATAATTCATATTTTCTTCGATTAATGTGGGAATTTTAGCCTCCACAGCGAACGTGGTGCTCCTTTTAAGGCTGTTTTAATAATATAACTAGCATGGTGGCCCGCGTAGATTGCGCGGCTAGCATCATTATATTTTCTCTCATATAATAGCAATATATGTTTTCTCATTATATTTAAATATATTACAATGACAACATAATTTTAAATTTTTCTAACTTTACGAAACTACTAATGTGTAATACTCATATGTATATTTATTACGTGTTAGTTATTAATTATTTTTAATATCAAATTGTAAGTTATTTGTAATTTATATATATTCCTATATGGACTCTACACTCGTCTTCTAATATTTCTTTTTTTTTAAATTCTGAATTTTTATTATTTCTAATTGTATTTCTAATGTGGACTCTAAATCATCTTTCAATATTCTTTAATTTTTAATTTCAAATTTCAGTTACTTCTAAATTGTATTCCTATATTGACTTTAAACACTTCCTTCCCATGTTTTTTCTTAATTTCGAATTTTAGTTATTTGTAAATTGTATTTTTATACGGACTGTAAACGCTACTTTTTCATTTTATTTATGTTTATTCTGAATCTTTGTTAGTTTTAAATTCCTATATAGACTCTTACTCTATTTCTAATATTCCTTATTTTTTTTAAATTCCGAATTTCTATTTTTTTTCTTAATTGTATTTCTATATGGACTCTATACTCTATTTCTAATATTCCTTATTTTAAATTCCGAATTTCTATTATTTTCTAATTGTTTTCTATATGAACTCTATACTCTATTTCTAATATTCCTTATTTTTAATTCCGAATTTCAGTTATTTCTTAATTGTATTTCTATATGGACTCTAGTCTCCTCTTCTAATATTCCTTATTTCTTTAATTCCGAATTTCAAACTATTTCTAAATTATATTTCTACATGGACTCTAGTTCCTCTTTCTAATATTCCTTATTTTTTAATTCTGAATTTTAGCTATTTCTAAATTATATTTCGATATGGACTCTGCCTTTCTTTTTCTCCGATTAATATGAAAATTTTTAGGTCATGAGAGCGAACGTGGAGGCTCCTTTATTTTCTCGAATTTTAGTTAGTTTTTAAATTCCTATATGGACTTTATACTCTACTTCTAATATTCCTTATTTTTAATTCCGAATTTCAGCTATTTCCTAATTGTATTTCTATATGAACTCTAGTCTTCCCTTCTTATTATCTTTTTTTTAATTTCAAATTTCCAACTATTTCTAAATTGTATTTCTAATATGGCTTAGTCCTCCTCTTCTAAATATTCCTTATTTTTTAATTCCGAATTTTAGCTATTTCTAATTGGATTTTTATATGGACCTGCTTGTTTTTCTTTTCTCGCGATTTATGTGAGAATTTCTAGGGCCATGAGAGCGAACGTGGAGGGCTCTTTTTTTCTATTCCTTTAATAATAAGTAGTTGGGTGGCCCATGCAATTGCGCGGCTAGCATCAATTTAAATTAATCTATTTTTTACATATGATTTTAATTTCAAATTTTTATTTCCCGTTATTCTAAATAATTTTTATAGTTTTAAAAGCCCACGCAGTCGCTACCCCTTGCTCCTTTGATACCGTTTTTGTTTGCTTACTTGATCTACCACTACTTCTATTCATCCTCTTAGAACTTTAAAATTTTAGATTTCATTGTCTTATTGGATTTTCGTTTTTATAGTTTTTAGAAGTAACGTCAATCTCGCCATTTACTACTCTACGGTCCATCCGCTGCCACCTCTTTTTATCGTCATTGAGAATTTAAAAATCGAAACATAATTATTGTTTGTGTTCTTTTTTACTTTCTGTAAGTCTCGCCATATCGTTAGTTGGCGAGCCACTATACTACTCTATAGCCCGCCCGCTGCTTCCCTCCTTATTATCATTGAGATTTTAAAAAATAGAACATTACTATCATTGGGGTTTATTTTTTAGTCAATAAGTCCCGCCAACCATCGTGACCATGTTGCTTAATGGCTACCATTGCCACTCCTCTTAACCATCATTGGAATCAATTTTGGGTTTTGTTTAAAGTTTTTAGATATTCCATCAACCGCCAACACTCGACTCCTTTACAGCCCTATTGCTTCTCCCCTCTTTATTATCATTTGTCATCATTGTGTTCTAGATGGACTTTTTTTTTCAAAATTGCATATTTTTTATTTATAAATTATATTCCTACTTGAACTCTTATAATTGTTTTTTCTATTTTTTAAAATTTATTTATTTGTTATTTTGAACTTTAATTAATCTCACATGTGTTCTAGATTGTCTCTTATTTCAATAGTCTTTATTTTTTTTACAAAATTTTTAGTTATTTATAATTTGTATTCTAGTTGAGCTCTTATTTTATTTTTTCTATTTTCTGAATTTATTTTATTTTTATTTTGAATTTTAATTAATCTCGTATTGCATCATATATAAACTATTCTTTTAATATTTCTTATTTTTTATTTCAATTTCAGTTGCTTCAAAATTGTATTCCTACATGAACTCTCTTTTTATATTTTTTTCTAATTTTAGATTTTATTTGATTTTTTATTTTAAATTTTAATTAATATCGTATTGGTTTCTTATATGGACTCTTCTTTCAATATTGGCTTATTTTTAATTTCGAATTTTAATTATTTCAATTTAATTCCTACGTGAACTCTTCTTTTTTTTTTCTAATTTCGGATTTTATTTGACTTATATTCCGAATTTTTAATTAATCTGGTATTGGGTTCTTATATGGACTCTTCTTTCAATATTCCTTATTTTTTAATTCCGAATTTTCAGTTATTTTTAAAGTTGTATTTCTACTGGGACTTTTCTCCTTTTTTTCTAATTTTGGATTTTTTTTCCGTGATAATTCAAACCTTTGGAAAGAATGTAGAGACTTTTTTCGAGCTACATATAGATAGATTATCAACGTTAATTGCTTTATGTTTTATAGCATTTACTGGCCGATCAATCTATTAGCAGTAGTTTATTAGTTAATTAAAGAGGGTGGGGGAAACCTGGAAAGACCTAGAGTCCAATCGTTTCCCCACTACATATGCTCACTGATGTCCGTGCCCGTACATGATTCTTTTGCTATCTGGTGTCATATCCATGTTAGTTCTACTCGGTTTCGTTTCCGTCGTGGAAATGCCTTATATTTACTTAACTTCTATTTTTCTCCACCGGTACAATTTGTATTTCCTATATAATTTTTCTCCGATCAATCTACACCGTTATAATTGACGACCCACGATAATCTAACGGTGTAGATTTTTATTTTTTTCTCCGATTAATATGGGAATTTCCAGTCTCCACAGCGAACGTGGTTCCTTCTTTTAAGGCTATTTTAATAATATGAATTTTGATTAATCTCCTATTGGGGTTATTATATGGACTCTTCTTTCAATATTGGCTTTTTTTAATTTCGAATTTCAACTATTTTAAATTGTATTTCTACTTGGACTCATTTTTTCTTTTTCTCTGATTAATGTGGGAATTTCTAGCCTCCACAACGAACATGGTGCCTCCTTTTTAAGCTTGTTTTAAATAATATCATATTTAAATTGTATTTCTACTTAGACTCTTTTCTTTCTTTTTCTTTGATTAATGTGGGAATTTTCTAGCCTCCACAGCGAACGGTGATATCTTCTTTCAAGGCTGTTTTAATAATATAATAGATAGATAGATAGATAGATAGATAGATAGATAGATATGGGCTCAACCGGGGATTTAAACCGGAAACCGGCCCATTTAAACAGCACTTGGAGCCCACCATGAAAACCTTTTCAGGCCGATCATTTCCACCCGGGATTTTGGGCCTAAAACCGGCCTTCCAAGCAGGTCCGGTCGGACTCATGGGTGTACTGAACTGCAACGGCATTCCACATCGGGGATGCGTCGCCCGCCGCTTCCAGGTCTTCTTCTTCTCGGTGACCGGCGAGGCAGCCGGCGGCCCGGCGCGGCTTTGCCGGCGAGGGCTGTAGTTTGCCGGCGCGTGCGACGTGCTCCGCGGTGAGCGCACGGGGGCTGCCGTGACCTAGCGGCCGCAACCACGCGGCAATTAATGCTTCGTGCCTCCCAGTGAGTGCCTTGATCGGTAGGTTCCCCGATCTAAAACATCTACTTCTTGTCAAATAATTCGTCTAGTGCATGGATTGATGAACCGTTGGTGTTGATTCGTTGTCAGAATTTTTACTTCTTTGTCATTTCGATGTTTCTGTTTCGAGTAATCCAATCCCCATGTTCTGCTCTTGCCGGCGAAATCCCTCTCTTCGCGGATTGGCAGGCTGACACCCTCTCCGCAGCTTCACCCGAGATGGAGGATCTCCCCATGGGGCGGCGGAACCCGGCGGCCCGCCTCACCGACGACCTCGTCGTCGAGATCTCCGCCGCCTCCCCGTCCGCTCCGTGTGCCGCTTCAAGCGCGTCTGCCGGTCCTGGCGCAAACCTCATCGCCGACCGTGAGCACCGCAAGAAGCTGCCGCAGACGTCTGTCCGGCTTCTTCTACAAAAGCAGCAACGGCGAGCGCTGCCCTTGCTCGGCGCAACCACTTCACCAAACGTCTCCGGGAAAGGGATACCTCTCATCTACCCGTCCTTCTCCTTCCTGCCCCAGTGGCGACACGGTCGTCCCCTTGGACTGCTGCAATGGCCTCCTCCTCTGGCCGCTGGCTTCCAGCCCGGGCCTAACAACAGCGATGATGAGATTGAGCCGTTCCATTATGCCGTGTGCAATCCTGCGACAGGAATGGGTGATGTTTGCCGGATGCCAACTGGGCTAATGGCGAGACCCGCATTGCCTGCCTGTGTTTCGACCACGCAATCTCCTCGCACTTCCATGTTCTTGAGTATGTGGAGGCTGAATATGAAGATGTCACAGGGGTTGACGATCTATTCTTCCGAAACTGGGTTGTGGACTCTCCATGTAAGTGGATGGGGTGTGATGTTGTTGTTAGGCATTGCGCCAATCCGAGAAGTGTTTTCCTTAATGGTTTTCTGCATTCTGCTACGTGTGCTGCTGACATTGTGGTGGTTGACATGGAGGGGAAGAAATGGAGGACCATTGCTATGCCGGAGCCTGAAAGTGATACTGGCATAATTCATCAAACTCAGGGTCACCTATATGCTTTTAATGTTGATCCACATGACATCTTCAAACTGTCAATTTGGATTCTTGAAGATTATGATACAGATAATTGGATAATTAAAGCACACCGTTAGCTCCTTGAAGGCTGTTTGGAGGGAAGAATTATCGACTTGATTTGAGTACCAAGTAATTGCAGTTCATCCAGAATGTAATTTGAATCTTCTTTGTTTAACGGATGGGACAATACATTGATGGCATATGAAATGGATCGCAAGGAAGTGCGCATTATACGCAATTCGGACATGACACCCTCGGATCCATATCTACCGTATGTTCCACTCTTTTATGAGTCATTTTGCAGATGGTCCTAACATGCAGAGCGTCGGCTCCACTTTTACTACTGCGAAAACATCCTTTTTCAACTAGGAGAACCAAGCTTAGAGTGGGCTGAAAGCCATTCTCTAGTACAAGGATTTAGAAAGGTCTGTTTTATTGTACTTGAATTAAGAAGTCAGATGGTATAACTAGTACTATGTAGATTGTCTTTTGGAAGGTTGTCCTGTTTACTCTGAAGGTTGTCTTGTTTTATTCTACTGGTGTTTACCCTATTTAGTGGACAGCTTTGATGTCCTATGCTAACACTGAAAGGTCTTTTGACTGTATCAGCACAATCTGTTTAGGGTATCTGTGACAGTGTGACTAATGTTTTGGAATGTTGGAGCAACACCACATATGTACTTCTTGTTTTCATCTTCTTTTTTATTTTTTTTATTCTTTTCTTTAGTGCTTTCTAATATGTTTACCTTGCAGATCATTTCTAACACGTTTCGTTTCTGTATGGTGATCTATAATTGTCTCATTAATTGGAAATATTACTTCCCCGGCCCTTTGTGGTTAGAGAGAGTTTGGTAACCAAAAAGTGCTGCTATGATAGTTCAACTATCCAGGCTGATGATCCTCTGATGGTTACCGTTCTGAATTTTGCAAATTACCTGCTACAACCATGACAAAGTTGATCAAAACTGCAACTATTCTGCTCCTTCTCTAAGTTCCAATATATTATTCTGTTCAGAACAATATAACATAATGTTTAATCTGCGCCGTGAAATTTCTTATCGTTTTTTAACAACCAAAATGCACTTGCAATTCATTGCACCGGTGATGTTTATTTGCAACAATACCAATCACAAGAGTGTGCTGCGAGCTGCAAAATGGCCGGATAGGGCCGCCGCGTCGCCGCTCGCCATGTCCCGAGTAGAGGCTCTAGAGCGGAAGGCTCTAATAGCCGCAACTCACAAGCAAGATTGTCGATGAGATCGACCTTGGATCTACTATGGTGCAAGAGATAATCGCGAGAATCTCGAGATAGCAATCTGAGGGGTTATACAGTAGTGATATGTTTTATTTTCCCTTTTTTTTCACCCTGGTGAAGTTGTAAATAACTTTTTTCTGTTGCATATAACACCGAAATGCTTGGCTCTTTTTTTTAGAAAAGGCTGATTTGGTCGTATTACTTCGTGTGGGTTCAAGAGCAGATTTTTTTTTTCTATGGCAAGCTGAAGACATACTTTGGTGAGGCCTATCGTCTTCTGCTAAGAGAAAGGAGGAGCTAAAAGTGCCATTAATTTGGTTTTGGTGATTAATAATAAATCCAAATTACATGCAAACTAATATTGTTATTAACATTTTTTGTCTACTAGTCTCATGTGATTATGAAAGTGGAATTTGTGAGAGGTGATTCCCGAGCTTTATATAAGTTAAGATAAAAATGGTTCATCGATGTGGTGGACCTGAATCACAGGGACATCCTGCAGTAGGAACGCACGCCGGCAGCGGCGCTCCGTCTTGCTGCTGCTGCTTTTCCTTCTTCTCGACCCCCTCGAACGCACGACAGCCTCGCTCCTTCGTGTCGCCGGTGGCGGCAAGCCAGGCCTCCTCCCAACCGCCACCGCCAACGCCTTCACCGCCGCTGTAGGGAGCACGTTGATGGGTTCGCATCACGTCCGCTCATAGCAAGCTCCGCAGCCACGAATGCCACCGTCGTAGCCATAGGGAGCGCTGCCGACGGCGGCAATGAGGTGAGTGAGCAGCAAGAAGAGGAGCACGCAGCGGGGCCTGTTGCTTCGGCGGGAGGTTGAGCTCCAATGGCTGGCCGAGTGAGGCGGGGACAGCAACCTCCACTTTGATGGCAGTCGTGCCTCCACGCTTTGGGCCGGTCCTCCCGCTGCGCGAGCCCGCCCCACCGGTGTGGATGGCGGTCGGGCCTCCGTACTCCGGGCCGTCCTTCGCCTTCGTCGCGGCCGGGTCCCCGTTGGCAGTCGAATGGCGGTCCCATCGGCGGTTGAATGGTGGTCGCGCCTCCGCGCTCCCGGCCGGTCTTCTGCCCGCCGCTGCCGTGTGAGCCCCATGCCGCTGCCCACCGCTCGCGCTGCTATTGCCGCCGTCGCAACGCTAGAAAGATGGGAAGAACTAAGGAAGAAGACGGGGAAGGAGATGGATGGAAATGTGACGGCAATGGTATGGTTCAAATTTCGTAAATTTAAGTGGCACGTTTAATGAATAGATAAATTGTAATGGTATTTTTTTAAATAGCCACATTTGCAATGGCATGGATCGAATTAAACCCAAATACTTTTTTTGTTGAGTTGCGTAGAATGTTTTTGTAAGCTACTCCTCTCATAAAAAAAATAATTTAGTATTAGATGTGATATATCATTTTATTAAGTTATATCTCATTCAATACTATTTTTTTTTTACGGAGAGAGTATTTGCTAAGTGCATTTCTAAAAGTATTTAATTTATCTCTATAATCAAATATATAACCGTGACAATAATCTCACGAATAATCTGTATCACTTGGTTGAATGATTTCGAAGCATTTCTGTTTCTGGGAGTATTTTAAAGAGAACAATATCACCATATTTTGTAGTGCAAGGGATGGAAGACACAATAATTTGGAAATGGAATATTTGGTTAGATCACACTACAAAATTCAATTGCACGACAATTGTGGACTATAACACATAATAGCTTGGAAAAACTGCTGCTGAAGGTAAATGCTAAATTTGCAATGGTTTCATTGCAGGGGATGTCACACTGGTTAATTATGCCCTTTGGGCGGCCAGGAGAACGAAACTGAATTTTTCAACATTTTTGGTCCTTTTAAAAAACTTATTTCGCAAACTAGACCCTGAAAACTTATCCCAGAAATGGTCCTTTTTGGGGCGCCAGAGAGGCTGGCGCCGTCGTCCAACTGGACGGCGCCAGCCTCTCTGCGCCGTCCCCTGCCGACCTGGCGGGGCGATGCTGAGGTGGCTAGGAGGAGCGCGCCAGAGTGGCTAGCGCCCCCCCCCCCCCCGAAATTTTTATTTTTCTTTTATTTGTCGATATTTTTTTTCACGCTTAGGAACAATACAAGAACCAACCATAGAAAAATTGAACTCAAATGGGTATAATATGTGACCTGTAGAATTTTTCCTCTCCTCTCCTCTCTCTCCGAACTAGTGGCAAGAGGAGAGAGATGTGCAAATTTTTTAATTTTTATTTTATTTTTTTGAATATTTTTTTCACACACTTAGGAACTCACAAGAACCAACCATATTAAAAAATTAAACTCAAACGGACAAAATATGTGGCATGTGGAATTTTCCAAAGCTCTACCGAAAAACCTTCTCTCCTCGAAAACACAATCTTGCCAAAAGCGGAATTTGGAGGTTTTAATATCGCCGAACCGGCAAAGCGGGGAAAATCGGATGTAACCCTTTTTCTGTAGATGTCCGTGGATATATTATTTTGCCTGATTCTGAGTCCGTATGAGAAAGTTACAGCCTATTTTGAATAAATAACATATTTTGTCCGTTTCGGTAGAGTTTTGCCAAATTCTAACGAGTCACATATTTTGTCCGTTTGAGTTTTATTTTTATATGGTTGGTTCCTATGTTCTCCTAAGTGAGAAAAAAATATCAAAAATGAAATAAAAATTAAAAAAAATTCATCTCTCTGTACTGTAACTTATGGCTATCATTTCATGTGGTTATATTTTGAATTAGATTAAGTAATTTCATATAGTGATAAAGCGCATTATGTGTAACATGTTGTTTTACTAAAGATAGTTATGGTCTAATTTTACAAAAGGAGTTATGGTCTAATTTTAGTGAAGGTGCAAAGTAGAACTAAGTGGTATGCTAGCTATTTTCAGACTTAGCTAAGTTGATAGTTCGAGTTTAAATTTTTTTGTGGTTGGTTGGTTGTTATCGTGATCCTAAGTGTGAAAAAACATCCGAAAAATAAAAAAATGCAACCGGTGCAACTCCATACATAGAAACAGGAATGGAGGGGAGGGGTGGCCTCTACAAACTACAAGGTTCAATTTTGAAAGGTTCGGAACTTCGAAAAAGTATAAAAAAACAATGATAATCATGTTTGATTTTTAAAATCTCAATGGCAATAAAGAAGGGAGGTAGCGGGCGAGCCGCAGAGAAGTACAGTAGCAAAGCCGCTGACGGTTTGGCGGGACTTTTACAAAGTAAAAATGAAGCCAAACGATAATTATGTTCGATTTTTAAAATCTCAATGACAATAAAGAGAAGAGACAGTGGACGGGCTATAGAGGAGTATAATGGCAACGTTTGACGGGACATCTAGAAATTATAAAAACGAAACCCAACGTGACAATAAACTTTAAAAACTATAAGATCCAATTTTTAAAGGTTCCAAGGAGAATGAATAGAAATAGTGGTAGATCGAGTAAGCAAATAAAGAAGGAGATGATATAAGAGGTAGCAACTACTGTGACTTTTAAAAAAACTATATAATTAGAAATACGAGGATGATACGGTTTGATCTTTTAAACTCTTAAGACAATGAGATAGCTATTTAATAAATTTCAAATAAAATCATACTAAAAAATATATGATTTTGTTTAGGTGCTAGCCGCGCAATTTATATAATTAAAGGAATAGAAAAAGGAGCCTCCACGTTCGCTCTCATAGCCTAGAAATTCTCACATTAATCGGAGAAAAAGAAAATGCAGAGTCCATATAGAAATACACTTTAGAAATAGTTGAAATTCGGAATTAAAAAATAAGGAATATTATAAGAGGAGTATAGAGTCCATATAGAAATATAATTAGGAAATAATAGAAATTCGGAACTAAAAACAAAGAATATTGGAAGTAGAGTATAGAGTCCATATAGAAATACAATTAGGAAATAATAGAAATTCTGATTTAAAAATAAGGAATATTAGAAGTAGAGTATAGAGTCCATATAGAAATACAATTAGGAAATAATAGAAATTTGAAATTGAAAATAAGGAATATTAGAAGTAGAGTATAGAGTCCATATAGAAATACAATTAAGAAAAAAATAGAAATTTCGGAATTAAAAAATAAGAAATATTAGAAGTAGAGTATAGAGTCCTTATAGGAATTTAAAACTAACTAAAATTCAGAAAAAAAGGAGCCTCCACGTTCGCTTTCATGACCTAGAAATTCTCACATTAATCAGAGAAAAAGAAAAAACAGAGTCTATATAGAAATACAATTTAGAAATAGCCGAAATTCGGAATTAAAAAATAAGGAATATTAAAAGAGGAGACTAGAGTCTATATAGAAATACAATTTAAAAATAGTTGAAATTCGGAATTAAAAAATAAGGAATATTAGAAGAGGAGCTAGACTAGAGTCCATATAGAAATACAATTTAGAAATAGTTGAAATTCACCGACGGCGGCAAGGAGGCGAGGGTGCAGCAAGAAGAGGAGCACGCGGCAGGGCCTGTTGCTTCAGCAGGAGGTCACGAGCTCCATGGCTGGCCGAGTGAGATGGGGACAGCGACCTCCACTTTGATGGCGATCATGCCTCCACGCTTCGGACCGGTCATCCGCCACCGCGCGAGGCCTGCCCCCACCGGTGTGGATGGCGGTCAGGCCTCCATACTCCGGGCCGGTCCTTCGCCTCCGTCGCGGCTGGGTCCCCGTCGGTAGTCGAATGGCGGTCCCCATCGACGGTTGAATGGTGGTCGCGCCTCCACGCTCCTGGCTGGTCTTGTGCCTCCGCCACTGCCGCGTGAGCCCCACGCCGCCGCCACCGCTCGCGCTGCTATCGCCGCCGTCGCAATGCTAGATGATGGGAAGAGCGAAGGAAGAAGACGGGGAAAGAAGGAGATGAATGGAAAATGTGATGGCGATGGCATGGTTCTAATTTTGTAAAATTTGAGTGGCACGCTTATGAATAAATGAATTGTAATGGCATTTTTTTAATAGCCACATTTGCAATGGCATGAATCGAATTAACCCAAATATTTTTTTGTTGCATTGCATAGAATGTTTTTTAAGCTACTCCCCTCCATCCAAAAATAATAATTTAGTATTAGATGTGATATATCATTTTATTAAGTTATGTCTCATTCAATAGTAGTTTTTTTTTTACGGAGAGAGTATTTGCTAAGTGCATTTCTAAAAGTATTTAATTTATCTCTATAATCAAATATATAACTGTGACAATAATCTCACGAATAATCTGTATCACATGTTGAATGATTTCGAAGCATTTCTGTTGCTGGGAGTATTTTAAAGGAGAACATTATCACCATCTTTTTTAGTGCAAGGGATGGAAGACACAATAATTTGGAGATGGTATATTTAGATCACACTACAAAATTCAATTGCACGACAATTGTGGACTATAACACATAAATAGCTTGGAAAACTGCTGCTGAAGGTAAATGCTAAATTTGCATGGTTTCATTGCAGGGGATGTCCACATGGTTAATTATGCCCTTTAGGCGGCCAGGAGAATGAAATGTCAAATTATAATGATTTTAAGGAAGCTTAGCCGTTTGTGATCAGTAACTTTTTTTAGATGCATTTGCGATTTGACAGTAACTTAGTAAGGACATAATTGAAAGAAGTATATAACTTTTTTGTCATTCTGAATTTCTGGCTTATACACATTCGAACTTAGAGAAGGAACATAATAGTTGAAGTTTTGATAATTTTTATCACGGTTTGTAGCAGGTAATTGGGAAAAATGATAAGGGTAAACATGAGAGGAAGCCAGCATGCATAGTTGAACTATTGTACAACTTTTTGGGTTTACCAATCTATATGCTATCCTCGATGTACCCTTGTACGTGCTCTTGTTTGAACATACACAAAGTCCCTCTCAAACTAGAAAAGGTAAGGAAAGCAATATTCCAATTATTAAGATCATTAAAAATCACCACACAGAAAAGAGTAGAAATGATCTAGGAGACAGTAAGCTGCAAGGGTCCAATACTCCAATACAGACAGGTACTTCAGAAAAGAAGAAGAAAAAAAGAATGCAGGGAAAAAGGACAGTACATATGTTCCAACATGACATCAAGCTTAACTAGCATAGGGTTTTTTAAGGGTTTGATGTGATGGAAAAGTTGAAAGTTTGAAGAAAATGTTTGGAACTATACTCAGTGTAAGTACCCTAGCAGCGCTTCAAATTGATGTGCAAGCAAACATGTACGTACATCAACTTATCAACTTATGTAAGTGATTATTGCCGCCATTACTAAAAGAATGACTATTACTGCCAAGTACCGTATAGATTAAAAACAAATGAAACACAACACGGGATTAAATTAAATTCAAAATACGAATCAATACGAATTCTAAAGCAAATAAATTTCATAATAAAAATAAATTAATAATAGCTAAGATACGTTCAGGAGTGTAAAGGTCCATGTAAAATAATACTAAAAATAGCTATTTTTATTTAGCAGGTATCTATACACAGTGGCGCACCGCAAGTCACAAGTCACGTAATTTATATATGATTTGAACACAATAATCATATTATATTATTAAGAGGGTAAGTGGACGGGTGGCAAAGGAATAGGGTAATGGCAGCTAGCGTTACTTCTAAAAATATAAAAGGGAAACCCACCAACTGGGCATGTTCAATTTTTAAAATCTTAATGATAATAAATAGTAAGGGCAACAGGCTAACCGTAAAGAGTATGGTGGCGGCGGTTGAGGGACATCTAAAAACTATAAAACAGAACCCCGGTGACGATTGTATTTGATTTTTAAAATCCTAATAACGATAAAGAGGAGCAGTGGGCAGGTAGTAAAGGAACCCAACGATGATTAGGTGCAATATTTGAAATCCCAATGACAATAAGGAGGAGGGGCAGTGGCTAGGTCGTCGAGGAGTTGGGTGGCAGCGGTTAACGAGACTTATAGAAACTAAAAAAGGAACCCAACGATGGTTAGGCTCAGTATTTAAAATCCCAATGACTATAAAGAGAAGGGGTTGTGGGCGGGGTCATAACTAAGCAAGGTGGTAGTGTTTGACGTGATTTTTAAAAACTATAAAAAGAAAACCAGGCAAGACGATGACATCTATCGGTTTTTAAATATTCCAAAAAGGATGAATACAAATAGTGATAAGTATACGAGAAAACGAGAGGCAAATGAGTAGGGGTGATACCCAAGGATGATAAGGTTCAATATTTTAAAATAATATTTCCCCCAAAAAAATATTTTAAAATAGTACGATAAGGAGGTGACTATTTAACTGTTTTTTTAAAAAAAGTAAAAAAAATAGATATTTTTGCATGGCTACTAGCCGCGCAAATGCGCGGGCCACCATGCTAGTTTTCCTGACACAAACCGTGAAAATTCTTTACTGCCTGTTTCTTTCCTGCTAGTAGCATTATTCACCTGCTGCAAGATATACAACGGCCGTGTTTAGTTCCCTG
>CM020188.1:2532353-2558212 GCA_009805545.1 Oryza longistaminata | reverse complement strand
CCCCCCACCCCCTGATGATCCGGAGTAACGGGCCACGCCACATGCACTGCCCCCATCCACCAAACGAGGTGAGATCAGTAGTGACACGCACGCACGCATCGATATATCCTAGCTATTGGCAAAACGGCAAGCATGCCAATTAAGCCGCAGTCGTCCATGCCTGCCCCGTCTCCTGCTCGTAAGCAGACGACGGAGTATTATGTCTCTAGTTGTCGTCTGCCTCTCTCTCGCGCGTGAGAGGTCGTGGAAAAGCCGGGCATTGCGGCGTTGTATCGGGTCGTGGAAATGCAGCGAGCGATTGCGCGCGTCGTCGTTGTATCAGCGCGCGGGAGACGAGACGAGACACGAGAGAGAGGCCCGGGGCGACAGAAAGTCAGCAGGAGTGACATGACAATGAGGGCCCGCGCGGCTAGCCGGCCGACCGACATGACCACCCCCATGGACCCTTTCTACTCGGCCTCAACCCTACTACTCCAGCCACTGTACCAGCGTACTCCATCGATCCATCCATCTAGGAGCAGCCTGCATGCAGCTTGTCACGACGCAATGTGCGTGCATCCGTCTCATCTGCACGTACTCCGTCTTGACTACTGCTGCTGCAATTGGATGGGAGAGGTCGTCCAGACGTTTTGTGGCATGGGCCGTGCCCGGGGGATGGGTGGATGGAGTAGTGAACAGTGTTGGTTGGTCGATCGATCGATGTCTTTCCTCTGCAAGAGTATGTAAGATGTCTCGGTCGATCGAGGTAGGGCAGGCAACAACTTTTCGCGCGGTACAGGTTGACAGGACGTGAAACTAGGGGAAAAAAAGGGGCAGGGGAGGAAGAGATGTGTCATAAATAAAGACTGGCTTAGCTGCTGGCTCAACTGTACTTTGCAGCCAGTGGGTGGCCTTGGCCTTGATTTGTGTGGTCACCGGCCGCATCCGCATGCATGCATGTGACCATATGTTCCTCGCGCAAAAAGTTGGGGGCAGACGGTGCCAGAGACGGATGCATGCATGGCTGCTTTCCTTTCCTCTCCTGCTAGCTTGCCTCTTTTCAACCTTGAACTCTCTCTTCTCTCTGTGTGTTTTTTCCAATCTCCATCCATCCATGCATGATGGTCGATCTGCTTGTTGATGCTTGCATGATTGGCACACACAACCCGGTATACTCTAGTATGTCTCGAAAATTAATGGAAATGAGCTCGTCGCTCGATAAAAAAGAAATACACATGGGGTAGTTGCAGCAATAATTGTGTGCGATGGGACATTACTGGCAAAGCAGAGGGACGGAGAGGGCGGGGGGTGGCAAAAGGAATGGGATACGTCCGGGCCGTTTTGGTTTGATACCAAAATGTTATCATACCAATGTTTTGGTAGTTTAAATAGTAAATGTGATGATTTGGTTTGAAGCCAAATATTTGGCAATGCCTTTATTTAATTTGGCACAAATCTAGAATGTTCTTCACCATAATTTAAAATTTGGCTCTCAATTGGCATCAATCCAAAGACACTCATTTACAATTCTACCCTACCAAAATATTGGTAGTGCCAAAACTTGCCTAGAGTTTAGTATATTGGTAGGGTATTAAACCAAACCAGCCCTCCGTGTCATGGGCGTGCGTACGTACACGACGCACGCACAGGCGACAGAGACAGAGACGACCTCAAAACGCGCACGCACAAACACAAGTGATCGGAGCGGAGTAGTAGTACGAGCTTGGAAAAGAGCTGCACGCACGCACGCACGCACGCACGAGCACAGAAGAGGTGTGGATGTGATGTGTGCGATACGCTCTCCCGCACCGCAGGCAGCTGGGCAGGTAGTAGTACGCGCCGCGCCGTGGGAAATTGGGAAGCGCGCGCGCGCGACGACCACCAGCTGATCGATCAGAATTCGATGGCTGCGCGCTTCCATCTCATCCGCTACTGCTGCTTGCCTGCAGTGCATGGGCATGGGCAATGGGCAAATGGCCGGGCGCGCTGATGATGCAACTCTCGCCGTGTGTAAGAGAAGAAACAGCAGCAGGTAAGGTAGGCAGAGAGAGGGCAGTAGTGGGGAGAAGAGATCTCCAGAGCTGAGGCAGGAGGACCAGTCAAACGTCATCTCCAAGGCCGGAAATCATAAGATCGACGGGGTGCAGTGATGCGTCAATCAATGGGATTCCCCACTTTCGGATCACTTCACGTCCGTCTCTCTCTCTCTATCTCTCTCTCTTCGACAGCTCCTATAATCCTCCTATGCAAACGCGCACAAAAGCTGGCACGGTTGGGAACTTTGGGGAGTGGGTACGGGGTCTCCCCTTCAATTCTCACACCTAGTAGGAGTAAGCGGTAGTTGTACTCTTCCTTCTCCCATCTCACTTCTCAGAGCAAGCATGAGCAGTGAGCAATAAGCCTACTATAAAAACAAGGCTCACAATACAATCGATTTGTTGACAATAAGGTTCTATGCAACCTTCTCTCAGCTCACCTATATATATATACTCCAGTTAGCTCTTTACAATTAATACATGGCCTACTTATCTCTCTCACAGAGTTTCTTGGTTCCTATGTCCAAACCGACTCTCACAGAATTTCTTGGTTTTTGTATCCAAATCGACCGTAAGTTTACAATCTGCTTCTCCTCTCTCTCCTCTCTTCTCTCCTCTACCTCAGTATTTAGGCTGTGTTCGGTGGTGGGTGTTGGGAACCCATCACCCACGCACGGAAAACGGAGCGGTCCATTAGCGTGTGATTAATTAAGTATTAGCTAATTTTTTTAAAAAATGGATCAATTTGATTTTTTAAGCAACTTTCGTATATAATTTTTTTACAAAAAAAACACACCGTTTAGTAGTTTGAAAAGCGTGCACGCAGAAAACGAGATGGGGGAGTTGTGATGACGCTCTCTCTCGTGGCCCGATCTTCTGGTGAGGGGATAACTCTCGCTTTGGTCGAGTGCGACGTCTGCGACGTGGCTACCAACCAGAACAAGTCCAGGATGCCGTGCAATCGCTACACCACAAACGATGTCATACCAACCGTGACGCGCGGTTGATGATTCCTGTAATGCAAACGAGAGAACACTTCAAGAACAAGATAAGATGCAATCTAAATATTGCGAATAGGTGATTAAGCACAAAGAAATAGTTGCGATTGAAGTGGTAGATCTAATCGACCCGGCAAATCAACACACCAACTATTGGGGGCTCTGAATCAATAGTCGCCGACTAATCGAGCGAGGACTAGAAACAAGGTGAATGTCACTTGGCAAAATTCAACTAAACAAAACCCAATTATTTTTGAGGATGTACAAAGCTATATGTATAGGAAAATAAAGCTAGGGTTCAGTGCTAATTCGTGGAGGTGGAGGGTGACACTTCCGAGATGGGCCTAGTCTATTACAAGGCCCAGGGCCCAAGTTCGGTTTCAGCAACAACACTGTCTTGTTTTGGCGATTCCCGTTGACTCGAGATGAATTTGGACATGAGACCAGATGCGTTTGAAAGGTAGCGAGATAAGCTTTCCATGAAGTCTAAGATCACCCAAATCGGAGTTGGCATGAAGGCGCTAGGTCCGTTTGAAGTCAGTGCTGTCTCCGGAGGCCGAACTGGACTTGGGACTTGGAATTATCATTGGAGCGTGTGAAGTTACGAGCGTATCCGACGAAGTGATGTCCTCATCAAGTTGGGAACTCTTGGTATCAAACACAGCCTTAGTCAGCTTACAGCCTCCTATTATACTTGCTCTAAGCTTACGTGGAGGAGAGAGATAACAAAAAATCAAAGTTGTTGGCTCTTATACAAGAGCTAACTTAACACAAAGTCCAAGGCAAATACATTAAATGTATAATTGAGATATAGAGAGAGGAGAACAATATCGTAGCCAACCTTATAGCTAATCTATTATATATGTTAACTTTAAGAAAAGCTAATAGTAGAAAGTGAGCTCTACTTGTAGCCAATTCTTAATCGTTTTCCGTCCGCCTTGATCGCTATTGACCCAGCCACGCAGGCGATATGACATTTCTACCACTCATTGTGATGCTCTCTACTTGTACTTGTGAGGGGTAGAAACGTCATATCGCGTGTGTGGCTGGGTCAATAGCGATCAAGGCGGACGGAAAACGATTAAGAATTGGCTACAAGTAGAGCTCACTTTCTACTATTAGCTTTTCTTAAAGTTAACATATATAATAGATTAGCTATAAGGTTGGCTACGATATTGTTCTCCTCTCTCTATATCTCAATTATACATTTAATGTATTTGCCTTGGACTTTGTGTTAAGTTAGCTCTTGTATAAGAGCCAACAACTTTGATTTTTTGTTATCTCTCTCCTCCACGTAAGCTTAGAGCAAGTATAATAGGAGGCTGTAAGCTGACTAAGGCTGTGTTTGATACTAGTAGTTCCCAACTCCTCCATCTCATTTTCCGTGTGCACGCTTTTCAAACTACTAAACGGTGTGTATTTTTTTGCAAAAAAATTATATACGAAAGTTGCTTAAAAATCATATTGATCCATTTTTGAAAAAAATTAGTTAATACTTAATTAATCACACGCTAATGGACCGCTCTGTTTTCCGTGCGTGGGTGATGGGTTCCCAACACCCAACACCCACCACCGAACACAGCCTAAATACTGAGGTGGAGGAGAGAAGAGAGGAGAGAGAGGAGAAGCAGACTGTAAACTTACAGTCGATTTGGACACAAGAACCAAGAAACTCTGTGAGAGTCGGTTTGGACATAAGAACCAAGAAACTCTATGAGAGAGATAAGTAGGCCATGTATTAATTGTAAAGAGCTAACTGGAGTATATGGGTGAGCTGAGAGAACGTTGGAGAGAACCTTATTGTCAACAAATCGATTGTATTACGAGCCTTGTTAGTACAGTAGGCTTATTGCTCACTGCTTATACATGCTACTTCCTCCGTCCCAAAATGTAGCTATTTCTAGCACAGTGTCTTGTCCCAAAATAAAGCTATTTCTTCACCTACCTCCTCCTCTCAACAAATCACAACCATTCTTCTTCACCTACTTTCTCTTTTCAACCAATCACACACTTTCTCCAATCATTCTCACCTACTTTCTTAATACCCGTGCCAACCTCAAAAATAGCTTCATTTTGGGACGGAGGAAGTATGAGAAGTGAGAAGGGAGAAGAAAGAGTACAACTACCGCTTACTCCTAGGTGTGAGAATTGAAGGGGAGACCCCGTACCCACTCCCCAAAGTTCCCAACCGTGCCAGCTTTATGTGCGCGTTTGCATGAGGATTATAGGAGCTGTCGAAGAGAGAGAGAGAGAGACGGACGTGAAGTGATCCGAAAGTGGGGAATCCCATTGATTGACACATCACTGCACCCCGTCGATCTTATGATTTCCGGCCTTGGAGATGACGTTTGACTGGTCCTCCTGCCTCAGCTCTGGAGATCTCTTCTCCCCACTTTACTGCCCTCTCTCTGCCTACCTTACCTGCTGCTGTTTCTTCTCTTACACACGGCGAGAGTTGCATCATCAGCGCGCCCGGCCATTTGCCCATCGCCCATGCCCATGCACTGCAGGCAAGCAGCAGTAGCGGATGAGATGGAAGCGCGCAGCCATCGAATTCTGATCGATCAGCTGGTGGTCGTCGCGCGCGCGCGCTTCCCAATTTCCCACGGCGCGGCGCGTACTACTACCTGCCCAGCTGCCTGCGGTGCGGGAGAGCGTATCGCACACATCACATCCACACCTCTTCTGTGCTCGTGCGTGCGTGCGTGCGTGCGTGCGTGCAGCTCTTTTCCAAGCTCGTACTACTACTCCGCTCCGATCACTTGTGTTTGTGCGTGCGCGTTTTGAGGTCGTCTCTGTCTCTGTCGCCTGTGCGTGCGTCGTGTACGTACGCACGCCCATGACACGGAGGGCTGGTTTGGTTTAATACCCTACCAATATACTAAACTCTAGGCAAGTTTTGGCACTACCAATATTTTGGTAGGGTAGAATTGTAAATGAGTGTCTTTGGATTGATGCCAATTGAGAGCCAAATTTTAAATTATGGTGAAGAACATTCTAGATTTGTGCCAAATTAAATAAAGGCATTGCCAAATATTTGGCTTCAAACCAAATCATCACATTTACTATTTAAACTACCAAAACATTGGTATGATAACATTTTGGTATCAAACCAAAACGGCCCGGACGTATCCCATTCCTTTTGCCACCCCCCGCCCTCTCCGTCCCTCTGCTTTGCCAGTAATGTCCCATCGCACACAATTATTGCTGCAACTACCCCATGTGTATTTCTTTTTTATCGAGCGACGAGCTCATTTCCATTAATTTTCGAGACATACTAGAGTATACCGGGTTGTGTGTGCCAATCATGCAAGCATCAACAAGCAGATCGACCATCATGCATGGATGGATGGAGATTGGAAAAAACACACAGAGAGAAGAGAGAGTTCAAGGTTGAAAAGAGGCAAGCTAGCAGGAGAGGAAAGGAAAGCAGCCATGCATGCATCCGTCTCTGGCACCGTCTGCCCCCAACTTTTTGCGCGAGGAACATATGGTCACATGCATGCATGCGGATGCGGCCGGTGACCACACAAATCAAGGCCAAGGCCACCCACTGGCTGCAAAGTACAGTTGAGCCAGCAGCTAAGCCAGTCTTTATTTATGACACATCTCTTCCTCCCCTGCCCCTTTTTTTCCCCTAGTTTCACGTCCTGTCAACCTGTACCGCGCGAAAAGTTGTTGCCTGCCCTACCTCGATCGACCGAGACATCTTACATACTCTTGCAGAGGAAAGACATCGATCGATCGACCAACCAACACTGTTCACTACTCCATCCACCCATCCCCCGGGCACGGCCCATGCCACAAAACGTCTGGACGACCTCTCCCATCCAATTGCAGCAGCAGTAGTCAAGACGGAGTACGTGCAGATGAGACGGATGCACGCACATTGCGTCGTGACAAGCTGCATGCAGGCTGCTCCTAGATGGATGGATCGATGGAGTACGCTGGTACAGTGGCTGGAGTAGTAGGGTTGAGGCCGAGTAGAAAGGGTCACAACCGACACAGCATTTCTTAATCAATCTACCTGGCCTTTGGCCCCTAGCGACCGACAAAGTCAAGATTGCATGATGGTTACACGACGTGATCGATAGATTGATTATATTCGACGTACGCTTAATCGATCTGTAGTGAAGTAGTATCTGTGAGAGATCAACATGCATGATCATGCTTCATTTCTAGTAGTAGTAGTGTTTGTAACGTAACACATGCAAGAGTGGACGTACAGGCCGGCCCGGGCTTTTTGTCCACCGACCAAATAAGCTAGAGCCAAGCAATCGCCATCGATGAGCGAGTCGAAGAGGTCGTATATATGTCCAACCAGGGGTAGACAGCTAGGGCTCGAAATTATGAGGAAGCACACATGGGACTGAATGGACGCTATCAGATCAGTCACATCCTTGAGACGAAGCATCCAGAGCGAAACAGAGACAGAGAGTGTAGTACATTTGTGTTAAGAGAGTGTGCATTTGTGTGTGTGAGAGCACGCATGATTGAACATGGCGAGCAACACGCCCATACTACGCCAACTACCCGCAAAGACAGGCGCTGGTGTACGTTCCACACGACGACACATGAATGACGCCACGCCAGTCACACACACGCACGCACGCCTACGTCTTCTTTTGTGCACACGCATCTCCAGGCATGTACGGATGTTTTTATACGTACGATTGGCCATGATCACACGATCGAGAGAGGGAAAAGTGAGAACTCAACCATCAACTCAACCCTTGATGCAATCTGCATTAATGCTCCGTTCGTCTTAAAATATACTGCCACCGTCCCAAAATATAATAACCTATCATCGGATGGAGCGTATCCTACTACTATGAATCGGGATAGGACTGTTTTGATCCTTATGTATTCCATTCAGTTTTAGTTCTAGGTTACTATATTATAGAATGGAGGAGAATCAATTTTCAAAGTATGATTTAAAATTTCTCCTAAAAACATACTCCAATCTGAATGGAGTATAATATAGTAGCAGTATGTTTATGCACCAATTTGAATTCCTAGTTTAGTCATCATAATCATTTTGTATTTTTTTTTGTTTCTACCAATCATATTTAGTTTTAATTTGCTTCTCTTTCTAATCTCCGTGAAATGTTTTAGATGTACTCCGTTCGTCCCAATATAAGTGCAATGTAGTATATAAGTAACGACTGCCTGTCTAGATTTGTATTTTTAAATATGTCATACTTCTATTTATATTAGGACGAGTGGAGTAAAAGAGTAGAAGGAAGAAAGGGTGTTGGTACGTAAATTGCTTCTGTGAGTAGTCTCCTATCATGACTTCAAAACAAATACAAATAATCGTTTCTTTTGACATAACCATTTCATCTTCATCACTCATATTTACTGAAATTGCAGGCTCTATCTATACTTATTCTTTCTACTTATCCTTTTATGACATACCTTTCTGGCATGGGACTTTCGTTTGCTCTTTATTCAGCGGCAATGATGAAAAGTGCTCTTGCAGTAAGCATTTTCAAAGTTCTTCCTTAAAAGTTTAAGTATCTACAAGTGTATCCAATCACACCATTTGTGAGCTAATAGGTACAGAAGTAATATTTCAAAAGTAATGTACAAAAATAAAAAGATCTGTTGCACTGCAGAATGCAGATTATGAAAATCCACAGTATGACAAATTCAACTGTAGCTACTTGGGGAAGACGGGCCTGGGTTCTTGCGTAGAGTACTATTTTCAGGGCTTTAAGAGTAATGAATAAAATAGGGGATTTATTATACTTCCACTAGTATCCAAGTCTCTATCTCTAATCTTCATTTTGTACAACTTGTGCAGATTACTATAAGCACAGGAATTAGTCTTTTACAGAACAATGCTGTGGTATGCATAAAAATCAAGTGAATCCATGTGTTCTGATACAGTTCATGTAAATAGGTTAAATTATTTATTGACTTTGAAATTCAATATCAGCTTCAAGAACATAGAGGCACTGCAAATGGTGTATCAACAACAGCTATGTCATTTTTCAAGGCAATTGCTCCAGTAGGGGGAGGAGTTCTGTGAGTACCACCTCTTATCACTTTTTCAATAAATACAATTCATGATCGAGAAATAATGTTTCTTAAATGATTTAGCACCTAGCGATCAATGCTCAATTTTCAATTCAGATTCTCATGGGCGCAAAAACGTCAGGATGCCTTCTTCTTTCCAGGTGAGCTATCTATTTGAACTGCACTGCGCTATACTACCATATCTTCCCGTGCTACGGAGAAATAGTTTGAGGGAGTAAAATGAACTCTTTTTTTCATTATATTTAATGAGAGGTTTGCTTGGACTAACTGTAGTAAAAGAACTTGTAATCAGGAAAAAAAAAAGAGATTTTTTATGATGTTACCTGCAGCACTACCAGATAAGTGTAATTAGTCAGGGGTAACTGTAATAATACTGAATGATTTGGCATAACATCCTAGGTAGATGCCATGCTTGTGACCTTGTGTACCCATGAAAATGGAAGTTGGAAAGCGATCGGATTACTCTGGCTGCAGTCAGCATGACATGCTCAATTATTAGTCATCATCGCGTACTAATTGTATCTTGAGACAATGATCTAACAAAACAGAAATTTAAGGTAGTATAGCTAAGGTAATTCCTGCCTCACATATCTCTGTAACGAATGACTAGGCTGACAGTTTAGTTGCCCTAACTCCTAACTAAAGCCTGAAAGGAACTGAAGAATGAAGATAAGCTGATCCAATCGTTGGGTCAAAAGAAAAAGCTAGGCGTGTCGAGATGAGAATGATTGATTAGACAAAGGAAGGTGGTATTCAGCCTTGTGCACCTCTGTAAAATACCAGACGCCATCTTCAGATTGCATCGCATATTCCTCGTAAGATCACCGTCTTCAGATTGCATGGCTCATATTCGCAATAGGAATTATAACTCTCTCTCTCCTTTGATGAAAAAGGTGAGAACTGGTGGCCAGTGATCAGGCACACACTGACACTGTCGCCGTCGCATACTATGTTTATTCCTGATTCCTGCATATGGTCCAAATAAGAAGAGACTGATTGGCTTTTTGCAGATTGCAAGTGCACTCTGGCTACCTTAACAAGTGAGTAGTCGTTTGTAGTTGATAGTGAAACAGTGATTGAACCAACTTTCAAAAAGAAAAAAAAAACAGTGAGCAAACTGATTGTTTTGTTTCGTAGCTAGACTAACACTGGGAGCTACTACTGACAAAGAGAGAAGAGAAAGAAAAGGAGAACTCTCCTAGCTAGCTGCTGCTTGTTGGTGTACTAATCGACGGCGGCGGCGGCGGCGGACGGCCGGAGCGCCGGAGGGGAGAGCGAAACGCGAAGAGGCATTCAAAAGAGGGGCTAAAATGCAAAAAAATCAGGATCCTTGTTTGTTTGCATTTTGGCCCCTGCTTTGGATCGGATGAGTGGGCCTAGCTACAGGACCGGCCCACGCGAACCTTGGGCCGGGCTGCTGAGACAGTTATGAGCGACAGAAAGTTTATTAACGCCCCTATACATTAGGATGAGTTTGACGAACATCCTTCAATCATAAACCGGGTACAAAGGATTCAAGAAGACACGTAGGTGTCATGTCAGCCAAAAATACCACTATTAATACTGCCAGGGACTCAGTTCGCACTAGTATTAAAAATTGAGGAATTAATGTTCCATACCCAGTTCTGAATGAATCTCGACGCATAGTCGAGAGAAGTAAGTAAAGTACTTCCTCTGTTTCTAAACATTTGACACCGTTGACTTTTTAGCACATGTTTGACCGTTCGTTTTATTTAAAAACTTTTGTGAAATATGTAAAACTATATGTATACATATAAGTATATTTAACAATAAATCAAATGATAGGAAAATAATTAATAATTATTTAAATTTTTTTAATAAGATGAACGGTCAAACATATTTTAAAAAGTCAACGGTATAAACTGTCGGAGTAATTAGCTTCGTGGGATCCGCGCATCCCTGCAGCCTGACCGCCTCAGCATCAAAAGCGAACAAGAAGCGTCTGCCCAGTGCACGCGTGGCTGGTGCAAAGCCTCAACTGGCGCTGCAGTTTTAGCATCCTGATTGTTGTAATCAGAGATTCAGAAATAGGGAAACCTGCTGGTGATCAATTAGTGGTGTTCTTGATGCTGAATTTCGTGAAGCTAATTGGACCCATATTTACTTTTTGACTTTTTTATGATGTTACCTGCAGCACTACCAGATAAGTGTAATTAGTCAGGGGTAACTGTAATAATACTGAATGATTTGGCATAACATCCTAGGTAGATGCCATGCTTGTGACCTTGTGTACCCATGAAAATGGAAGTTGGAAAGCGATCGGATTACTCTGGCTGCAGTCAGCATGACATGCTCAATTATTAGTCATCATCGCGTACTAATTGTATCTTGAGACAATGATCTAACAAAACAGAAATTTAAGGTAGTATAGCTAAGGTAATTCCTGCCTCACATATCTCTGTAACGAATGACTAGGCTGACAGTTTAGTTGCCCTAACTCCTAACTAAAGCCTGAAAGGAACTGAAGAATGAAGATAAGCTGATCCAATCGTTGGGTCAAAAGAAAAAGCTAGGCGTGTCGAGATGAGAATGATTGATTAGACAAAGGAAGGTGGTATTCAGCCTTGTGCACCTCTGTAAAATACCAGACGCCATCTTCAGATTGCATCGCATATTCCTCGTAAGATCACCGTCTTCAGATTGCATGGCTCATATTCGCAATAGGAATTATAACTCTCTCTCTCCTTTGATGAAAAAGGTGAGAACTGGTGGCCAGTGATCAGGCACACACTGACACTGTCGCCGTCGCATACTATGTTTATTCCTGATTCCTGCATATGGTCCAAATAAGAAGAGACTGATTGGCTTTTTGCAGATTGCAAGTGCACTCTGGCTACCTTAACAAGTGAGTAGTCGTTTGTAGTTGATAGTGAAACAGTGATTGAACCAACTTTCAAAAAGAAAAAAAAAACAGTGAGCAAACTGATTGTTTTGTTTCGTAGCTAGACTAACACTGGGAGCTACTACTGACAAAGAGAGAAGAGAAAGAAAAGGAGAACTCTCCTAGCTAGCTGCTGCTTGTTGGTGTACTAATCACCAGACTAGCTTGCAATGGTGTACTTAATAATAAAATCAGTGAAAAACATATAAGAACGAGGAGGAAGGAGAACATGGAACAGCCACTTCTATTGAAGATCGTCATGGACACTCTTCATCAGGGACAAGGAGAGGAGATAGTGATAAAGGAGGTTATCACTGACTGTTTCGAACGGTATGTTGACACATATGCGAAAAAAATCGCTGTCTCAAATTGCTTGGAACTAGTAGAATTATCTGTGGTAGCTAGGATTCTGAGTCAGCAAACTATTTATGACAGGTACACCATAGAAATAACAGATGATTAAATTTTACTGTACGAATCTCTAAGCACAAGAGTAGATTTTACTATAAGATCGGAGAAGAAAATTTTGTGACCTTAGCTATAGTAAAACCAAAAAGTTTTGGCCATCAAATTCATAGAAAAAAAAACATACGGTAAAAATAATCTATCGTTAAATATTTAACGTTTAGAACAAAATTTGGTCCGACTCTTGAAACATTAAGCATCATAAGTTTATAAAATGTAACAAGTTTATGATATGTATCACCTTTTGACACAAAATAACTGTACCAATTATTTTACAAAAAACTAAGCATTTGAAAAAAAATTGCAATGACCAAAGTTTCAAAATATTGGCTAAATCTTGTTCTGAACTTTCAAATATTTTTTCACGAGAGGAAGCACATATTAGCATGCTGCATGCATCGAAATGGAGATGGAATACATATGATCCAGCTAATTCCATACAAATCAATCGTTCAGTCATATAATCGTCGCATGGATGAGAGAATAAGCTGCATCGACGAACCTTACTTAAGTGGCCAAGTAGGGCCCCTTTAAATCACAGGAATAGGAAAAACATAGGATTCTGATAGGAATGTAAGTGTAAAACAGAGGATTGCAAAACACATGAAAAACGTAGGAATGATCGTTTGGTTGGACCACAGGAAAAACACAGGAATTCGAGGAGAGATAAAGACTCAAAGGATTCTTTCCATGAGGTTCTACCTCATGTTAAATTTCCTCCAAAACTTGCATGGGAAAAGACAATCCATAGGAATTTCATAGGATTCTATAGGATCCATTCCTTTGATTCAAAGGGCTATATAGGAAAAAATCCTACATGAATGAAATCCTCTAAAATTCATATGAATTTCCTTTGAATTAAAGGGGCCCTAAAATTCCTATGAATTTTCTTTGAATGAAAGGGAGCCGTAGTGGGCAACGCTTGCACGGCAGAAGCAGGCAAACAATCAATCGTCAGCAACAGGCAGCCGGCTTGTTCCTGTGCAACACAAGAAGGCCTTTGTCCACGATGGATAGATACATGTTGGACACTGCAGCTGCACATTGCACCACACGCATGAACAAGATCGTCTCTTGTGTTTCTCTTCTGTGCAGCCCCTAGGGCATTCTCAATGTGTATAAAACTAAGAGCAGGTACAATAGCATGCTTTAAGCCAGCTATAAACACATGTCAAGAAGACAAAAGAGGAGAGAAAGAGCAGCGGGTTACATATCTGTAGCCAGCTGCAGCACGGACTCCAAAATGTTATGTGTGTATGAGAGGTGGGACCATATATTAATAGTGAAATTAAGTAGTATATGTTTATAAGTAACTATTGTATGAATGAGTTATTAGGTTGGCTACAGATGATTTGTAACTAGTAGTTCGCTATACTATTAAACTTGCTCTTATAGCTAGTGCAAGCATTAAGTTATGGCCCACTGATTGCTTCTCTCTCCTAGCTTTGTTTAATTTTCATCATGTATAACTGTTTCATTGTATTATTTTATTGCTTATGTTTGAGCCTAAGCCTAAAGTCACTCCTTGCATTTATTATTTTATATCATATTACCACAATGTATGTAGTCAGTCATAGAGAATATTTTAAGCCTTATGGCTCTCCTTGTTGTCACATTGTGGCTGCTTAGGCTGTTACTGATGTGGCACGCGTGCCAAGAGACAAAACCACTAGTAGCAGCCATCCATTAATATGGCTTGACCCACTCGCCTCGTCTCCCCTGGATCTCTCTCTCTCTCACCACCTTTTGCCTTCACCGATCTCCACCACCACATCGTCTTCTTCCTCCTCCTCTTACCTCGTCCTAAGCGCTCATGGCTATAATTGCCTAGTAAAGTTGTATTATTTCTTTAAAAAAAAAGTCATTGGGGGTCACCATCTCCGGCCACCACGAAGTGCCGACGACCACGGGCACCGCCCTTAGTCATCGCGACGCTACGCGTGAGGGGTTCGAATGAGATGGGAGCAACGGGTGTGGGTTGGACTGAGGGCTTCAGTGGTTATTTAGGGGAGGGGTGGATTGATCAAGTATGGAGGGAGCAAACTGCAAAGTTGTGGACACGCTGGATGGCCACGTCGACGGTCGACCTAGTCATGTCGGACTTACAATATCATGGACCTAGGTAACATTACGTCCCAATTTTAAGAACCGACGGTGTATTTTACTCATGAACAAATATAAGAGGTTTATAGCTCCATTCCGCTGAAAAGAACATGCATGAACCTCTTGTAAAATGGTGTGATAATATTCAAGTAAGTCAAAAAACGGATATGATTAAGGAAGAATAAGTACAACAACTACCGTAATGAAGATCGTGATAGACACTCTCTTCATCAGAGACAAGGAGAGGAGATAGATATAGAGGTAGTGGGTATGATCACTGACTGTTTTGAACCATATGTTGACAAATATGAAAAAGAAAATCGCTATCTCAAATGGTTAATTTGGAACTGCAATAATCCATCGTCCCTAAGATTCTGAGTCAGCAAACTGTTTGTGATAGGTACACCAGAGAAATAATAACAGACGAGTGAATTTTACCGTGCAACAGTACGAGTCTCTAAGCATGAGAGAATTTCTAAGCTTACATTTTACAATAAGGTTGGAGAAGAAAAAAAATGGTGACCCTAGCTATAGTAACACCAAAAAGTTTTGGCCATCAAAGTCATAGAAAAAACAACTAAAAAAATAATCCCTCCAATCATAAATATTTGACGTTTAGAACAAGATTTGGTTAAAATTTTAAAACATTAACGATCGATTTTATATTGGAATAAATTTATAAATATTTCAAATTTTATGATATTATGATATTTTTTTCAATACGTTTTTACCGTACCAATTATTTTTTAAAAAAAGCTAAGCATTTGAAAAATTACTATGCCCAAAGTTTCAAAAGTTTGATTAAATCTTATCTTAAAAGGGTAAATATTTGTCACTGGAGGAATTGAAGCACATATTAGCATGCTGCATGCATCGAAATGGAGATGGAATACATATGATCCAGCTAATTCCATACAAATCAATCGTTCAGTCATATAATCGTCGCATGGATGAGAGAATAAGCTGCATCGACGAACCTTACTTAAGTGGCCAAGTAGGGCCCCTTTAAATCACAGGAATAGGAAAAACATAGGATTCTGATAGGAATGTAAGTGTAAAACAGAGGATTGCAAAACACAGGAAAAACGTAGGAATGATCGTTTGATTGGACCACAGGAAAAACACAGGAATTTGAGGAGAGATAAAGACTCAAAGAGAATAAGTTGCATTGACGTACCACCTTACTTGAGTATAGTGGCCACGTACGTAGTAGACGAGGACGACGCTTGCACGGCAGAAGCTTGGCAAATAATCAATCGTCAGCAACAGGTAGAGCGTCGCGTCCACCCACCCTTCAGTTCAGTGTCCACCTGCATGGCAGCCGGCTCAATCCCTGTAATACAAACCACGATGGATAGATGCATATCCTGGCCGCTGCAGCAGCAAAACACATCACACCGCATATCAACGAGATCGTCTCTTTGTGTTTGTGTTGTGTTCCCTCTACTGATGTGGCACGCGTACCAAGAGACAAAACCACCAGCAGCAGCAGCAGCAGCAGCCGCCATCCATTAATATGGCTTAGACCCACTCGATTCGTCTCCCCTCTCGCCACCGTTGTTTTTGCCTTCGTCAATCTCCACCACATCATCTCCTACCTCGTCCTGGCTGCGGTAGCCTTCTTCTCCTGCCTCTGCCTGCTTCACAAGTCCTTCTCTGACTAAGTAGGCGTCCATCCTATTCCTAGCTCATCATCACACTCTTGCATACGTGCTTGTCAACCCCCATTGAGAGCGTCGCCGTTGATGGCTGAGCCGACGGCGACCAAGGTGTACCACGATGGCTGCCCCGGCTGCGCCATCGAGCAGAGGAAGGAGGAGCACAAGGGCATTCCCTACAGGGAGTTCCTCTTCGTTGCCATCACCACCCTCGCCTCCTGTATGAATTGAACACACATATACATGCAGAGTCAACTTAGTTTGATGTTTGTCATAATCTCTTCTTGGTCTTATCTTATTCTACTGGTTTTTAATTAGTAACCTTCTTTGTCACCCCCCTTAAATTTTCAGCTCTGCCAATCTCTTCCTTGTTCCCCTTCTTGTACTTCATGGTAAGTTTAGTTTCCATGCATTCCATCTAATTTCATGAAAAATATATTTTTACAAGAGGTACTCGATACATTCCCTTCTTTCGAACAGATAAGAGACTTGCATGTTGCTCGGACAGAGGAAGATATTGGATTCTATGCTGGATTTCTTGGTATAACATTTCTGAAAAATAATTTGTCACTGAGTAACAAAATTCATGAACACTTCTTTCACAACTACGTCAAAAATCCAGTAACGTTTACATTGATATATTTTTGCTGCAGGCGCATCATATATGATCGGTCGAGGTTTCGCATCGATCTTGTGGGGTATGGTGGCGGATCGTATTGGCCGAAAGCCTGTCATTATCTTTTCCATTTTTGCAGTGTAAGCACTATGGTACCTTTCCTAAAATATTGACAGGAATGTATCCATGGCATATGGCATTTACTTTGTAGTCTGTTCCATCTGCTAAACAATTTTTAACCTGTCTTCGAATCTATACTTCCAGCATTGTGCTCAATACTTTGTTTGGATTAAGTGTGAAGTACTGGATGGCTGTTACCACAAGATTTCTTCTTGGTGCTCTGAATGGATTGCTTGCACCAATAAAGGTACCTTTTTAGGAAACATTAAGATACTTTGAAATATGAAAGAAGTTTGTTGGGGACAAATGAAGGATGTGGTGTCAGTATCGACTGGTATTCTTATTCCATCAAACATTTACTCAATTATGTTTTATATTACTTATGGCTGCAGGCGTACTCTATCGAAGTTTGCCGAGCTGAACATCAAGCTTTGGGCCTATCAATTGTAAACTACAAGTCTATAAATAGTAATTTGCATCTATATCTACGAAGTAAGAACTCTGTTTCATCCATGTCATCAAAATTTTAGGTGAGCACAGCATGGGGGATAGGTCTTGTAGTTGGCCCAGCAATTGGGGGATACCTTGCACAGGTAATATTACATTATATTATTCGGGTTCATAGATATCTTTTCCTTCTTTGTCAACGATCGATCAAAATGAGTATTTATACTTACCTTTTTCTTTCTTACTACCAGCCTGTCAAACAATATCCTCATCTTTTTCACGAGAAGTCAATATTTGGGAGGTATTTTCTATTAAAAATCGGTTCTTCATGTTCAATGAGATAGTTTGCAATTGTAAATGTGTGATAGCAAATTATGCAGATTTCCATATCTTCTACCCTGCCTTTGTATATCACTTTTTGCTCTCTTGGTCCTCCTAAGCTGTATATGGCTACCGGTATGTATTACCTACTATTTGTTAAGTTGTATTATTAAGATTATATATTATATTTCTATCTGCAAGAATTTTGTTATGACCTATTTCTACATAAGTCTGTCATGTTGGATGACAAAAAGAACCAAGATATATATCCAAACTAACTGCATGATCCATGTGCCTGGTCTACCAACCCTTTTTAAACCTTGAACATGACTTTATCTCTGTTATCATTTTTTATGACTGCATATTTCTTTGATCAACTAAACAGGAGACCCTACATAAGCATAAAGGCCTTGAAGTGGGAGTGGAGACAGCTGAAGCTTCTACTACTCAAGAAAGTGCAGAATCACATCAGAAAAGCTTATTCAGAAATTGGCCATTGATGTCATCTATTATCACATACTGTGTGTTCTCCCTTCATGACACAGCATATAGTGAGGTACTCCCTCCATCTACTTTTGATCATCATATTTCATCTTGGCACACAGACCGTTCAATTCTTTAATCACAGTATCAGGGTGTTTGCATTTAATGTTGAGCTCTAACATATTGGTTCGGAAGATAAACATCTCCTGTGCTACATTGTAGGTGCCAGCCTTCTTGTATATCAGCTTTTTATCTATGGTTGGGTTGATAAAATTCTTGGACCTATCAACTCAACCCGCATTGCAGCGGTGAGTTACTAAATTTCAGTATTTCTTATATATTTTTTACAGTTTACTTGTTATTGGTAACTGTGAGTTTTAAAAGAAAAGAGTTTAAAATATTATTGGTTACTACTTTGCTTTTATCAGCTGACCTTTAGCATTGCAGGCACTATCTGTACCAATAATTGCTGCTTATCCCTTTATGACACACTTATCAGGAATAAGACTTGGTGTGGCCCTTTATAGTGCAGCAATGATCAAAAGTGTTCTTGCTGTAAGTACTTTATGAACTTAGTTTTTTTCTAGTTAAAAAAATATATAAGTACAAATTCTTAGGTACTTTTTTAATGAACATTTTGGTTGTGCCACTCATGGAGGCATGGAAAACTAATACCACAACACCATGAAAATTTTCATAGCAAAAGTACTATTGCACAATTGTTCAGAGAGACTGTGGGTGACACGACCAAAAGGTTGGGATGTGAAAATAAATGCCATTTTTTTAATTCAAAAGAGAGGTTGAGAAAAAATATCCATGAGCTTACAGTTCTGATATTTAACCCATATAAAATTAGTTAGCACTTCACTGCAAATAGTTAGTTGCCATTCTATAATAAATATAAAAAATCTTGCTAGATAATTTAATTTATTTATTATTCACATAGCATATTTGAAGATACTAATATTTTGTAATGTTGATCAGATAACTATAATTACGGGCACTTCTCTTCTGCAAAACAAAGCAGTGGTACTTGTCCCACTTATCCGATCTCACTTGACTATTGTCTGACAGCCTCACAAAAGAAAAGAAAATTTTCTGATTTTTTTTTTTGGAAAATGCATTATTTTGACAGCCACAAGGGCAACGGGGTGCTGCAAACGGAATAGCTACAACGGCCATGTCCTTGTTCAAGGCTGCTGCACCAGCTGGCGCAGGTGTTCTGTAAGTACAAATCTAATTGTATACAACTCTTGATTATAAACTAACGGTTGAACAGAACTACTAGACTCAATCTCAACTCCAAGATTATACGGACGACATTTTTTAGAAAATGGATTAAACTGGCCTCTACATCCAAAATAGATGTACACAGCCAAAGATATATGGACAACATAATTGTCGCTTTTCAAAAATACTAGAGGAGTATGACCGTCAGTGGTATTTACCATTTGTTTGACACAAACTGTGGTCATGAAAAATGTTAGTGGCTAGTTTGTCCTTCCAAATTTAGTGAATAGTTGTTGCCTGAAGCCTGAAGATGGACATGAAAGGATGAACCTGTTCTAACAGAATTACAGAACTGTAAACCTGTTTTGAAGAAGAAAATGACTGACTGTCGAAAACCTGTGGCTGCAGATTCTCTTGGGCACAAAAGCGACAACATGCAGCATTTTTTCCAGGTAAATACTCCTATGCATTTTTATGAACCATGTTGCAGCCATTAGTACAGTACTTTATATAAGTGAAGTAAACAAATCGGCGTTGCGAATTACTAGCACATACAAGAAATAGAGACTTGTGTTATGTTGATTTGATCATAAAATGGAAATTCAATGTTGTGCAGGTGATCAGATGGTATTTCTTTTACTGAACCTGACTGAGGTCATTGGGCTCGTGTTGACCTTCAAACCTTTCTTGGCGGTTCCTCAACAATATAAATAGAACATTCAGATACTGTCAGCTGGTGTGGCAAACACCATAGAGAGATAGTTGTAGCTAGTACTATGTTTTAGTATTAAAAGATGGTTTAGATATGGTTGTAGCAGAATGTTAGAAACATGCACCATTCCAGGTGCAGAGCCTCTGTTAGGTTGTTCTTCTTTTTGTTCTGCTTTGGGTTTGTGAGATAAATAATCTTGCAAAAGCTATGACATTTTTTATTGCAGCGTTGGAGTACAACACATCAGATTTGCGCGACTTGTTGAGTTACAAGCTAGTGGGATGGGATTAGATCATTTTAACTGATTAATCAAGTACGAGAAAAAATAAACTAAAAATCAGAGTGCTATCCGACACAGAAAAGGGGAAGCGATTGGTACCAGGGGGGGAATAGGCGGGCGCTTCAGGATGACGACGCCGACCTGGGCCTCATCGGGTGCAGGTAGTCAGCGGCGAGTCAGCAAGTCAGGTAGTGCGATGGGAACACTAATCCTCTCTCTCTCTCTCTCTCAGCAAGTCAGCGGCGGGCAGTCGCCGTACGCCGCCGCCGCCATCGCCGTACGCCTCAGTCCGTACACGTGCCGGCGTGCTTGCTACTGAGGTGAGCTTTAGCACATCAGCCCATAGTTGGCCCCAATCTCTCTCTAGGCCCCAATCTGAGCCCATACACTGTTTTTCGTACGGCCAATTTCCTCCTTTCCAAAGGCTGTGTTTAGATCCAAAGTTTGGATCCAAACTACAGACCTTTTCCATCACATCAACCTGTCATACACACACAACTTTTCAGTCACATCATCTCCAATTTCAACCAAAATCCAAACTTTGCGCTGAACTAAACACAGCCAAAGTTATATAAGCAAGTTAGCATTAAAAATTGTACCAAAAAGTATAATTAATTTATTTTTATTTTTTATAATGGATTTTCATTAATCCGGCCTATACCCACGAGGAATATACACAGCCAAAAGGATACAAGAGCACTCAGACTCACACCTCAACAAAGAGGAGAACACACAAACCAAAAAAGGAAAAACCTACAACCTCTACTGAAACGGCCAAAATAGATAAGTGGAGTGTAATCGCCACCACCCCTAGTACGTTGTCGCTGCGATTCTCTACTGATGCCATCTTCATCCACTTCAAGTGAACCGATGTCACGGCCATCGGGTAGCTCACCCTCATCCATTGTACTCCGATTAGAACTAACTAACCAGACGCTAGTTGAAAGCGTCTGCGTTTGCTTCGCCAGATTCCTAAGCCTCCGCTACCCATAGGGCCGCCGTCGACATCAGAATCCTCCTCTGCTCTCGGACTCCCAGCCCGCCGCCACCTTTGCCGGAGTTAGAGGACTAGCCTCTGTCTCTACCCAACACCCATGTCGCCGAGGGGATAAAATTAATTTATTTTGTTACAGCACAGATGCAGGCACTCATATAAATCACTCATACTCACCCCTATAAATGCACATACGTACACCCTATCTCTATAAACATTTTCGAAGACTGGACCGACATATTTTAAGATTGATGAAATCACCGTGCACATCGTTGTTGAGGGTGCGTCGTCAATGATTATTTCAATAATATTACTACTCTTAATTATCACTGCGTATTTAAATTTCTCAATATCTTACACCCCGACCATCAGACCATCCTCATGTTTTGAACTGCATACCATTTAATCATTTATTAAAGGTGCTATAGCCTTTTTTTTTAAATCTTGACCTTAAATCTCTACCGAACAATTTAACAATACTTATATTTTGGAGCAGCGATTAGTACCTAACTGCCAATGCAGGCCAGCTTAATTTGTCTTGTGGCATGTTCATTGATCCAAGAATTAATGCATATCTCTGTTTCAGAATCAGCTGATATATAAGGAAGAAACCATGCGAGCCACACACATATCAATCAATCATGATGTGAATTACACCATTGTTTCTAGAGAAAATTAAATAATATACGGATTGATTACATAGCTAGGAGGCAGAACTGGGTGGCACACTTCATGCATGCTTCTGAACACAAGAACAAGCTGATGATGCATCGATGGTGCTGTATACATCAGCAGGTAGGCAGGCGCAGCTTGGTGCAGCTACCAACTGTCATGGCCATGCGTGTAGTCCGGGAAACTATTTTCATCCCTCGAGGGGATATCCCCTCGTTATTTGCATGTCACCCAAATGGTTATGAAAAAAATTGAGAAGATATATTAACATGTGATATATTACTCTACAAACATGTAAGTTCAAATTCAACTTCTACATTTCACAACGAAATAAACAAATTTAACTGTGTATATACGTTACCTAGTTGTAGTTTAATTTGTTTTTTTCGTTACGAGATGTAGAAGTTGAATTTGAACTTGCATGTTTGTGGAATGATATATCACATGTTAATATATCTTCTTAATTTTTTTTCAATTTTTTTCATAATTATTTAGGTGACATGCAAACAACGAGAGAATATCCCCTCGAGGGATGAAAATCCACTCCCGTGAAGTCCTAGTATTGATCAATCTATCGATGCAGAGAGAGAGAGCACATGCAAGCATATCTTCTGTTTTGACTTCAAGTAATACAGACAGCCGTCGCATATTTTCTTCTCCCCGAATATGATATGATCCTCTCATTTTATTAATTTCATTAATTAATCCCTGCATGATTGCGAGCATATATGCTATCTGAATCTCTCTGTCTCTGCCACTATAGCGCTGATGAACAAGGACAAATTAAGATTTAAGCAGGGAAAGTCTGTATCACTGAATGTGCTAGAAGATGAGTTTATTAATTCCACGGCTTCAATTGATCACTGGGAATACTTGGTTTGGTTTCATTATGTATATACATTGTCACCTAGTTAGCTTTTAGCTCAATCATGGCTTCATTATTAGCCAATTGCAAAAAAAGAAAATGCATCAGCCTCATTCAGAAATATCTCACACGCGTACATACGGAAGAGGCCGGCAAGCTTGATGCATGCTGCCATGGTGCTAGCAGCAGCATGGATGCACACAGAAGCAACTGCATGGATCCATGGCTATATAATATCACTGGATGTGTCTTGCCTACACATCCGGTCTTTGAACATCGATCGAGTTGACCGCTGTCGTTTCACTTTCAATCGGTATCTGAACTTTGTGTGTTTCTCATGATACAATTTCTCCAATTTGAGTGTAGTGCATAGCTGTATACTTAACCTGACTATCACAACTAATCTGCTGGACTTTTCAGGTCAGCTAGCTACTGCAAATAGTCAATGAGTGAGGAGGCGCCGCCATCGCCGGTGATGAGGCCAGTGTTCTATGATGACTGCCCCGGCTGCGCCATGGAACGGAAGCTGGAGAGCAGCCAAGGCATCCCCTACAAGGAGTTCTTCTTTGTTGGGATCACCACCATTGCCTCTTGTATGTTCTTCTTAATTAATTAATGAACTAACTATGGTTGTGATGTCTTGAAATTTTTTACTATGAGCCCATACATGCATGGTATACTTGTTTTGATGATACAACTAGCTTGCAATCCATATGTTGATAATCTTATTTTCTGATGATTGGTTGTATCGTTTTCCTTTTCAGCTTTACCAATATCCTCGTTGTTCCCATTCCTCTACTTCATGGTACGTTAATCTCAACAAGATCTAATCCATGTCATATATATTCTCTATAGGAGCAAAAACGCATGCCATGCTTCACTAAGTCACAATTTATAATCCTACAATTATTTACTTTTCTTCACACTAGATAGAAGACCTGCATGTGGCAAAAAAGGAACAAGATATTGGATTATACGCTGGATTTCTTGGTAAGAATCATGAAAATTAAGATTTTCAATCAGTCTAGCCTACTTTAAATTCCAAAGTTCCTTTCTCTTTCCTATTTCATAAAAATTATATGCTCATGCAGGAGTAGAATGTGACAATATTTATGTTTTGTAGGTGCATCATATATGATCGGTAGATGTTTTGCCTCACTCTTTTGGGGTGTAGTTGCAGATCGTATAGGGAGGAAGCCTATCATTAAATTTTCTATTTTATCAGTGTGAGTATTCATTGTCTCAGAATCTTCACTTTTAAGTGAAAAATTTGAAAAGCTCAATATATGATTCTCTTTTTTTAAGGGTCATATTCAACACTCTGTTCGGATTAAGTGTAAAGTATTGGATGGCAATTGCCACAAGATTCCTTCTTGGTGCTCTAAATGGCATGCTGGCCCCAATAAAGGTGTGCTACAAAGCATAATCATAAATCAAATGAAATTATTCTATCATTCATGTGAACAAATATGTATGTATGCTTATTGTTTGAATTATTGTAGGCTTATTCCATTGAAGTTTGTCGACCTGAACATCAAGCTCTAGGATTATCAATAGTAAATAAATTTATACTCATCTCATCACAAGTACAAAATTCAGACAATTGTATCTCTAATCCACTTCATTACTTATATATAGGTAAGCACTGGTTGGGGCATAGGGCTTGTTGTGGGTCCAGCCATTGGAGGCTACTTTGCACAGGTAATTGTTTTGCTATAAATTGTAACCATTTTTTCACAGAATATTACAACGGTATTATAACTTATTTTGTCTCTCATTTCTCTCAGCCTGCTAAGCAATATCCAAATGTATTTTCCGAGAAGTCAATATTTGGGAGGTATATATACACAAATGGTTTGTCTCAAGATATATTTTATGAAAAATTCATGAATAGTTTATCATTTATTAAAAAGTATATGTGTATTTTTTTTATAGGTTCCCATACTTCTTGCCATGCCTTTGTATCTCACTCATTGCTCTTGTTGTTCTTATAAGCTGCATATGGCTACCGGTGAGTGATACTCCTGTATATACTACTTTTATGTGTTTTACAAGACTCTACTTAAAATCACTATCAAGTTTCTCACCTCTTAGGCTAGCTCCCAAATAGCTCTGTTAACTCTTTCAATGCTATGCATAACTTTACCCAACCATGAATAGGAGTGATATATGTCAATTGGTCACATAGTTAGTTAGTCAGAAAACTAGCTTATAATTGAAACATGAACATATGGAGTGTAAACTCAATAGTTGACAAGTTGGAGGTTTTAAATAAGCATATGATACATTTTTTTAAGAACATGAAACACTTCCACTGATTTAAAAATATTTTCTTGGTTTCCATTATGTCTAAAAGAAAATATGATTATGATGAACAAACTAATTTGTATTTATTCTTGTGCTCAATTGTTGCATGACAATTGCCCAAAAACTGTGACTTGTGTACTTGAAGCTTTTAAGTGAGATTATAATTATTAAGACATGACCACAAGGAACAATATTCATCAATTTGACAATCTTGATTACCAGGAGACACTTCATAAGCATAAAAATACTGAAGGTGAAATTGAAATGATTGACAACTCAAGAAGTACACTTGAAGAAGATTCACATAAAGAGAAGAGCCCCTACAAGAATTGGCCATTGATATCCTCTATTATTGCATATTGTGTTTTCACCCTTCATGATACAGCATATAGTGAGGTAATGATTTTAGCTGTATCCCTATTCATTAGAATATGCAGATTGGTTAACATATAAAAGAAATATGTTTTTCATATATATAAAGGACTAATTGATTTTTTTTATATGTACTAGATATTTTCCTTATGGGCTGTAAGTGACAAAAGATATGGTGGATTAAGTTTTTCGTCTAAAGAAGTTGGTCAAGTTCTTGCAGTTGCAGGTACTCCATTAACTGTTGTGGAGTAACTTAT
>CM020188.1:2515404-2532333 GCA_009805545.1 Oryza longistaminata | reverse complement strand
TCAGTGGTAACAGTACTAGAGTATTACAATACAAGTCGTATCCATCAAACAGAAATATACCATTGTTTTTGAACCAAAACTAGAAGTGAGTAGAGAAAAAAGAACACCAATCCACAAGTTAACAAAGATTAACTTAAAATTTCAGTGGTAACAGTACTAGAGTATTACAATACAAGTTGTATCCATCAAACAGAAATAGACCATTGTTTTGAACCAAAACTAGAAGTGAGAAGAGAAACTAGATATGCACAAAAAGAATGCATTAGAAAATATTAGCACAAACCACATTTCCAGCATCTAAAGAGTAGAACCTGTCGAGTAAGAAAATTGCATTACACCATGAGAAGATACAAATTCTTCAAAGTATAATTACTGGACTTTAGTCATTTTTTATATTGCTAATAGTGATTAGGCAATTGTACATCTTAGAGAGTAACCGTAGCAATATTACATTTGTTGGAAAAGGGAAACATTAAGAGAATGATACAAGGAAACAAGATTTCCAAAATCGTAAAGTGTGCTACTATCTGCATTCCCTTCATAATGTATTATTTAAATATGACATCTGCTGCTCGTATTATCCATCGGACGCTAAATGGATTACTCAATATGTCATCATTCTCAGATCACTGCAGGTTAAGAGTAAAGAGCACAGAGATCAGATCCCCGCAACTGGTAACCCGCATCAGAAAACACAAGCTTGCAAAGCATTGCCCTTTAAGTTATCTATTAATATATGTGTACAGGAAAGATAATTCTTGCTGCGTTGAAAATACAGTGCCAATAAAAAAAGGGTTAATTATCTACCAGCACGCTATAATGCAGTACTGCAAAATCTGGAGCAATGACTTATGACCTAACTCCTATATGACATACTGCATGGCACATCCTTTGAACCGCAGGGAGAAACCACACCAGCATATGTCCACTCAGGTCTAGCGGCGGAACAACCCATCGGAAGCGTTCCCTGGTGCACCCGCACTTCCACAGGCACAGAGCGGAGGTTTTCCACTTGCACTCGCACAGAAGAAACGGTGTGGGCATTTCGCCGAACAGCGTAGGGTCACGGTAGCTCGCTAGCGAATTCCCACCAAAACCAGAGTTTTTTTTTATTTTTTTGACGCGCAGCTGTCATACGACAAGCCTCCGCGCAAACGGAAGCTAAATTTCGCTGAGAGAGAATCACCTGAGAAGGAGAGATCGAGGGAGGCGTCGTCGGGGTTGGAGGATGACGCGCCGGCGGCTTGGTTCATGAGGCGCTCGATCCGCTCCGCCACGGAGGGGGGCACGCGGAGGATGAACTGCTGCTCCATCTCAAATTCCCAATTCCGCCGGGAGCACAGCACCGCGGCGCCCTCCAAGATTGCAAATTCGACGAACAGCCAATTTACGGTCTCTTCCGCCGTTCTCTGAATTTATCCTGGTGGAGAGTAGTTGTCTACTATTGGTTTATTAGTCGGTAAAATTGAGAGGATCACTAGTGGGCCGGAATAACTGGCCACGGGCCCTTCCTGCGGAAACATGTGGCTTTGCTGGGCCGTTCAGTTCTCCACATCAACCTTGTCTCTCGTAGGCCGAGGCCCTGGAGAAGTCCACATCTCGCGTTCTCGTGGGCGCACGCCATCGTAGAAATGGAGGACGAAAAGCAAACCTCGGTTGGTGGCCCAGGCCCAGCCGAAACGTCCTGAAGTGAGGGCGAATCCTTCGCCGTCACACCGCGTCAGTGCGTTGTCTCGAGGCAGGTATATGCAACAAGGGTGGAAGGCAACGGGTGCTCTTTGATCTGATGATGCCGCTAGCTAGGGCTCGCCCTACGCGATTACGGGTATATAGAAGTATGGTCTGCCTCTGTCCATGCCTACTTATTGGTATGGGCTACTTTGGCCTATCCGGTCATCGGCTAATAATGTAGGGAGGGGGCTAGCTACCTCCATGGAATAGAAACGGTGTCATATTCCCTGTAACCGTTCTGGCCATCTCGTCAAGTAGCGGCTGGCCAGATTGACGATAACAGATACGTTGGCATCGTCCCTAGTTCATGGAACCTATACAACCGAACTTCATCAGCTCAAGTTTGGTTCATAGCTCGAGGGGAGCCAATCATTTGTGCACAAGTCCAACTCGCCGAAGTTGTAGGCGTAACAATTCGAGCTATGGTACTCCCTCCGTCCCATAATATAAGAGATTTTGAGTTTTTAATTGCAACGTTTGATCACTCGTATTATTCAAAATTTTTTGAAATTATTATTATTTTTATTTGTGACTTACTTTATTATCTATAGTACTTTAAACACAACTTTTCGTTTCTTATATTTGCAAAAAAAATTTGAATAAGACGAGTGATCAAACGTTACCAGCAAAAACTCAAAATTCCTTATATTGTGGGAGAGAGGGAGTATAAAATTGCACAGGACAATATTGCCACAACGCGAGCAGTGTTCATATGATGTATGAAACCTAGTTAAAACTATGTTTGGCATGTGTGATATTATACGGGGTTAGTACGAAAACGGTACTAGCCAGTACCATTTCGTAGAGATAATAACATTCCACGATTCCAACCATTTCTCTGTGATCCCTATTACTCCACCCATGCACCCCTCGCAAGTCGCAAACCGTCCTGACATCGGCAGCGCCGCCAGAGTCGACACGCGAACCCGTGCGGCATCGCGTCGGTACGGGCGAAACGGGGGCAGCAATACAATGATTGAGCCAAAAAAGTCTAGCCGCCGCATGGCCAGCCCAGCGCGTCCCCGTCCCCGCAGGTCGCTCGCCGGAAAACGACCGCGCGAGGAGGAGGAGGGCGCGCGCGGACCGAATCAGCGAAGACCAACGAGCGCGCATCGACAAGCCCCCTCGTGACAATCAACTGCTCTCTCGATCGAGACGCGGAGGCGCTGTTGCACGTCCACGTACGCCTCGCTCTCGCTCGCTCGCTCCGGTCTCCGCGCAGAAACGGCGACAACCTCTCGCAAAAATCTTTTCCTCCCGTCAGGATCAGATCGACCGTCGCGGCCAGTCTCTGATATCGATCGGTTGGTCGACTACGACGTGGCTGATCGACTGATGAGATAAGAGAATCCCCCGCGGACCGCGCGCGCGCGACGCGATCGAGTGTGCGCCCCTACACCGAGGAGGCATCGAGACGCGGATGTGGTATGGGTGGTGGGTCTATCGAAGTATCCGATCGTTGATAGAAGGTTTGACAAATGCGCGGGGCAGAGGATGAATGAAAGCCAGAGGGGGCGAGCACGCACGCACCACGCACGCAACGAACGCAACGCAACGCAGCGGTGCATGTGGGCCGCAGCACAACTACCACTACCACCCAGATGCTAACCTGATTAATGCGTTGCTTCGATCGGGCCTTCGCTTCGGGTTGGCTGCCTTTTGATAACGACCCGGTTGAATCGAGCGAATCCACTAAAATTATCGCAAATGGAGATGGTGGCTCCATTATTGGACGAAATCAATTTTAGACAAGCGTCCAAACACATATGTGGTGTTTAATACAAACCAAATCGTACATGAACAAAAGAGGACCGAGTGGAGTGAAAAAAAAAAATGGAATACGCAACGCAGGACGTACGTTGCCAGCGGAAAGTAGACAGTAATGCGTTTGTCTGAAAACGGATCGCACTTTACGTGCACACAACGAATGCTGGTGGTATATATGTAGATTACTAATCTAGCAAATTAAATTTAATACAACATCACAAATAGAGAGTTACACAAGAATTATAAACACCGTAAAAAGTTCGAAATGTGCCACTAAATCCTTTGGGCGGTGCACAGTTCTAACGGCCAGAGACGGGGACTTGAGCCGGCGTAGCTCATGTGCCCCCTGTTGTTGGCCATGCCCTGCGTACGTATGCGTGTACCTCACCATTGTGATTAAAGAAATTATGTGGTGGCTAACGAAAGGTCTCTGAAATTCAACGCCATATATTTATGTACAAGACTCCTTTGCAACATGTAGCAAGTTGACAGTGTATAGTATTAATTACTCCCGTTAATCATCTTGCAGTACGACTGTACCCTGAGGTGTACTGTACGTACACTCGTGGCTGACAATCATACCAACGGCTATTCGGGCAACTGGAATGCCAAAACTGGATAGGTGTGTGAGCTTGACTGCCATGTTATAAGTTGACATTTCCCGTTAGTGAATGTGACCTGCATAAAAAAAAAGTGAAAAAGATATAGGTAAAAAATGCCGCCATGTTTCCTCAGGCCTCATCAGCTACCATGCGCAGGACACGCCTGCATGGGTCGGACAACTATAGTCAACGACAGATCAGGATTAATCTAGACATGAGTAGCACTCATTGGACGTGTTTCATTTTTTTTTTATCCTCTAGTTATCCAATTTTGATTGGAGTCAACTCTCAGTAATTAACCAATTAGTTTTAGGCCAACATACAAAAAAAGGTAACCGGAAATCAAGGTCAGTGTCATAGATTTTAGCTCATCTTATAGGATTACTATTTTTGCTTGGCCTAGCTTTAATTTGCTGATGTGTTTGCACAAGTGAGGTCACAAGGTTGGACAGCAGGGACGTGTATGTAGCTAACAAACTAATACGATACTGTAATCCTATTTGCAATGGAAATTACAAAACTCTAATGAGTGCTGGTTATTAAGGGGTTGTTTAGATCGTAGTCAAAATAAACCTTACTAAATTTTGGCAATACCAAAATTTTGATAAGTTGGCAAAATTACCGAAATTTTGGCAGAATTTATTATGTATTTATCAAAGTTTGGAAAGAAAAACTAAATGTATGCACATCTTTAATTTGGCAATCTTACAAAAAAAAATGGTATGGTTTGAAATGACATTCATCTGAATAGCTCCTAACCTCCATAGGTATCACACCTAACCTCTATAGGTATCACATTTACCAATAAGCACCAACTTAACGGTACTTATGAGGAGAATCATCGATAGAACCGACACTTATGGGCCTCCTTGACTCAACAGAAAAAGGAGCCAGCTCATCAAGCCCATGCTCCGAGCAGTCCGAACCCTCGTCCACCCCCGACCCCCAACTTTAGATCAAGAATCCACATTCGTTTCCCTGATCCCATCAGATCAAGAACATACAAAATCAAAAATCCCCCCAAATTCACAAATAAGGATCAACTTCATAGTAATCTCCTAATCTACCCTGAATAAAAAAATGTCACATGTCAAAAGAACATACAGTAGAGAAGTCCGTCCATGCGTGGATTTGGCTGCACCCAAGGGAGGAAGGCACAACAACCAGCAGCCCAAGTCTCCCATGCCATCTCCCACCGCAAGCCCAACCTCATCCATCGTCGTGCTTGAGCCCTTAATTGCCACCAACTTGGTGGCCTCCTTCTCATTCGCCACATTGGCTAGATCCGGGATCAACAAGATGAACACAAACCAAATAACGTTGTCGACCTTATTGGATAAGAAAATAGCAACGAATGTCGTGACCAGCCAACCGGATCCATCGGTGGGGAGGCCGGGGTCGCCAGATCCGCGAAAGACTGCAGAAATGCGAGGTGTTGCGCGTCTGGTGGTAGCGAAGACGATGATCTCCGGTGAAGGTGAAAGGATGATGTTGCAAGATTCACTCTACGAAATGTTAAGTTTTAACTGAACATTATTGTGTAATTTTCCTTGGGCTGAAATCATCTTGTAATGCATCAATGATAGTTGTGCAGTACTAGTATCATTGAAAACTGCCAAACAACATGTAGCACTCGAAATCCTTTTTTTCAATGTTGATACGTAGTACACGATTGCATACCAATCTCGTACACGTACATTGCACTCAGCAGCCACAAGTGTGTCCCATTTGAGATACTAGATTATTGACAGAATTATTGTTATGGAGTATCTACTTTACTAGATGACGCTCCACGCTTTGCTGTGGGATATACGTTAGATATTGAAGAAATGATAAAATGATTTGGTTTGAAATATTAAGAAAATGATTTGAGAATGATGATTTAGCATGTGCATGTTTAGTTTTAAAATAAAATAAATTGTAGATATAATAACTATATACTTGCATATTGAGTTTTATGTGTTTAAAGGGTTGATGTGGCAGCTTGCATGTAGGTTTTAGGAATGCTAATAAATACTCTCTCCGTCCCATAATACAAGGGATTTTGGAGGGATGACATATCCTAATCCAGATTCGTACTACTATGATACGTCATATCCCTAAAAAAAATCTTCATATTATGAGACGGAGGGAGTACTATGTTTGCATGTTGAACTTTAGATTTTTAGTGGGTATTAACTTTATAGAAAAAAAGGATTATAGGAATAAATTAAATATTTTAGAAATAAGCCAAGCAAATAGCTTATAAGCGGTCTAAATAACAGAGTGGATTTTTTTTTCAAGCGAAACATATTTTTAGATAAATAGAGCAAATAATCAATAATAATAGGGCCCGAAAAGAACAAGGCGTATGACAAGTACATGACACAGCAAAGACACACATTAGGAAAGTACAAGTCATATGACAAGTGCATGACACACGATTAATGCAAACACATACAAAGGGAAAGGTTAAAAAGGGTGCTATATTTGTGACATTATATTTTTCACCAAAAAAGTTATATTGTTTTTACCCCATAAATTACCTACACTTACATTAACTATATTGTAAATTTAAAAACTTACATTATAAGTTCCAATTTTTACATTGTAATTTTCTAATACATAGAGTAAAAAGAATAGGATTAAAAATAATTTATTATTTACTTTAAAGAGTACGTAGAAAATATAGACATATAGTAGAAGAGAAAATCACATAGAAAAAAGTGATTCAAATTAAGTGAAAAATAAGTGAATCATATTATAGTTTTAGCAATCCCGAAGGGGAAAACATACAAGATTTTATTTGTGGGAATAGATTCCATGTTTATTTACAACGTATTTTAGGCATGTCATCAGTCGATTTACTGGTTAGGAAAAAGTACACCGAAGGTCCCTCAACTTGTCATCGGGATATAAAATCATCCTCCAACCGCAAAACCAGATACGTGGGGTCCCTCAACTACACAAAACCGGTCACATTAGGTCCCTCAGCGGTTTTGATCTTGGTTTTGTTCTACGTGGCTGCTGAGTCAGCATGGGACCCACGTGGACCCCACATGTCAGCCTCCTCTTTCTTTCCCCTCCTCTCCTTTCCTCTTCTCTCTGTCACTCTTCTCTCTTGGCTCTGGGCAGGCGGCGGGGAGGGTGCAGGCACGGGAGAAGTCGATGGCAACGAAGCCGGCGGCGGCGTCCTTGACGCAGTTGCAGACGGCGACGCGGTCGGCGGGGTCGGGGCCATGCACGTCGAGGGTCGAGGCTGTTGCAGCAAATGCTGTAGGGCGTCATCCTGGGGGCGCCGGCGAGGTACGGCATGCACGGCGCCATCAGCTGCGTCACCTGCCCGCACTGCACCGCCGCGCCGCAGACGCGCCCCCCGTCGCCGCTGCCGCGAGCATGAGGATGAGGAGGAGGACGTACGGGCGCTGTCTGAGAGGCCATCGACCGGCGAAGCGAGGACATCCCGTATCTCAACGTCGTCCATGGATGCAGGCAATCTTGGCGGCGTTCATGGCTTGTTTCGACGAACCTCGGCGCGCGTGCTTCGGCAGGGTAGTAGCATTCTTCTACCGAGTGGCTCGATGATGAGCGTGAAGCAGATATCTCAGCACCATCGTGAGGAAGAGGACAGTGCCGTCGAGATGAGCATCGCCGAGGTCGCCTTAACTTAAATCTTTACTTTGATCGACTGAGTTTATCCGGCGGCGGCAGTAAAATACGATAATTACTTCACCCTCAATAAGATAAGCATGCATGCATGGCTCATGCATGTACATACGCAATTGCTCCACCGGCCAATTAGCAAATGCTAGCCGGTAGCGGTAGCCGGAGCAGCCGCTGCGCGCGTGAAGCACTAGCAGTACTCTTCTGCCGCGTCGGCTCGCCTCCGCCTCGCCCTGTGACGGCGGCAGCGACGCCCATGAGTCGCGACCACCACGTCCTGCCCATGGGTCCTCCGAGCGTCACCACCACCATCATCATCAGCAGCAGCCGGCACAAACTGCCGCCGTCGACACGCAGCAGGCGTCCTCGCTGCAGTTCTTACCGCAAGGCTGGGCCATCGACGAGCTCCTTAGTTCTCCGACTGCGAGACCGTCGACAAGGCAGGCCCCGCGTCCAACTCCGTGCCCCACGTCGCGGCATCCGGCCCGCCTCCGCGCCCACCGCTGCGGCACCCGCCTGCATGGGGCCGCTTCGCCGGCCGCGGCGACGCCGCGCCGTCGATGCCATTCGCGACCGGCCGTCGCCCTCGCTTTCTCCGGCGTCACCCGCCGCCTCCTCTCCCGCCTCATCCCGGTGGCCTCCGCCCTAGCCGCCGGCTGGATGTCAAAAAAAAAGAGAAGAGAGGAGTGAAAGAGAGAGATGATGAAGGGAAAGACAGGAAAGAGAGAGGAAGCTGACGTGGCCACGCTGACATGTGGGGCCTACGTGGGTCCCACGCTGACTCAACAACCATGTAGGATAAAACCTGGATTAAAACCACGAGAGACCTATTGTAACCGGTTTTGTTATGGGGATCCTGCATATCTGGTTTTGCGGTTGGAGGATGATTTTGTATCCGATGACAAGTTGAGGGACCTTCGTGTACTTTTTCCTTACTGGTTATGACTTATTGTCCCTTGGGATCCATGCTCAAAATGGATATTGAACTGAAATTCCAAACAATCCCACGTGGATGGGCTGTTATTCAGGCCCATCCAAACAATACCTTAATGGGCTCATTAGCAAACCCAACAGGCCAACACTGTTACATCAACTCAGCCAAGATACGAAAACAAAGTCCAGAACAGAAGGCCCAACAAGACTCTGCACTCTGAATCTTGCACATCTTCTTTGGTCAGAGTCGAGCTCTGAATCTTAGCAGCCATGTCGTCCATGAATTTCTCATCCCTCTCCTAGCTAGCTAAGCTTAGTTACAGGATCTTCCATCTTTCTGTTGCTTCCTGGACAGGTCAAAAGATATACATCTCCATCAGATTCAGCAGGCGTGGATCTCTGTAGGCAAAGCATGGCGACACAATGTCGACATTACTTGATAACCATGCACACATTCTTCAGACTTTCAGATTCAACAGAGTCTGCTATATCGTTTCAAACCCACAAAGGTAGGCAGGTACAGCCTCGATCCCAATCAGTACCCCCAGTTTTAGTCACACAACAACAAAAAAGAAAAAAAAACTACACACACCTGCACACATTAACGATGTATAAGTTCAATCTGAACGCTACAAATACTACAAAATTGCGACGGCGAGTACATTAACTTCATTTTTTTCTTCTCGACCTATAATTTAATTTCCTCTACATTAGTCCTGAGTGACAATTGTCTAGGCCCATTTGGCGAGCATGGACATGAGGCCGGCGCCGGCGAGCATGGCGAGGTTGATGCCGAGCTGGAGCTTGCCTCTGCTCTGCACCCTGGGGTTCATGAAGTCCTCGGCGAGGAGGTCGACGAGGGCCATGTAGATGAGGATCCCCGCCGCGACGGAGTTGAGGATGCCCTCCACCACGAGCGCCGTCGGGCTGCTCTCGTTGTACACCGACGAGATGCCCACGCCGACGGCGATCCCCACCGGCGTCGTCAGGCAGAAGAAGAGGATCATCGTCACGATCGACCTCACCTTGAACTTCGCCTGCATTCATTTTCAGGAGAATTAAATTAACTCATGCTGTGTTATTAAATACTCTCTCCGTTTCAAATTGTTTGACACCGTTGATATTTTAGCACATGTTTGACCGTTCGTCTTATAAAAAAAATGTGAAATATGTAAAACTATATGTGTACATGAAAGTATATTTAATAATGAATCAAATGATATGAAAAGAATAAATAATTACTTAAATTTTTTGAATAAGATGAATAGTCAAACACGTACTAGAAAGTCAACGGTGTCAAACATTTTGAAACGGAGGGAGTACATTTTTCAGGTGTAGTATGCAAATGGTTGATATTGCCGGAACTAGGCAACGTGTAAATTAAGCCAGTCCACTTGTATACTTCTTCGGGCCGTTCTAAACAGAGGTTGGAAACCGCTGATTAGCCGCATTGTATATATAATTAAGTATTAATTATTAAAAAATTTAAAAAAATAAATTTATTTGATTGCCTAAGCACATTCTATATAAAAAGTGAAATCGAGAAGTAACTAATTAAACCGATCTCTGATTTGAAACAGGCCCTTAAGCCCTATTCATCAGGTTACATTTCAGCTTTTCTGTTCTTTGTCTTATACATATACCAGTCCGAAATACTATCAAATCATGTAAAGTTTTAGTGCTTTAGATGATCACTACTTTGACTCATCTCGGGCCAGTTAGTCACATAGCCTTCCTTGGTCAAATCATCAAAGTAATATAGCTCCCTTTTCCCTCTTTGCATATATATATATTTTTCAAGAATAAAGTGCCCTATCTTTTCCATAGAATCAAGCAAGTGGATTACTAGCTTAGTCTTTTTTTGCCTCTTTTGATGGAGACCATACAAGACCAAATTTCCAGCTTCCAATGTGCGAGACATATACGGTTAGCACGAAAACACTAAATCATGCTACCACAAGTTTAACGTAAATAATTTCATTCATCGGATTATCTACTTTATCGTACAAATAAATTAAATATAAATATAATAAATATTTCTAAAAACGAATGGTGTAAATAATATAGTAGAAGATTTTTTTAAAAGGACATATTTTGAAGATGTGGAGCAAATAATTTGCGACAATAATCCGATGAATTGAAACAGCTAAACTACACGCATGATTTTGAGTCAACAAGCATATCTTTTAGAATAATTTTATAGTGCTTGAGGAGGCACAAAAAAATTTAGTTTAAAATTTGGTACTTCATAATACCTAGCTACCAAGAGGTACCAAATTTACGTGGTACCTCCTCAACTACTGTAAAATTGCTCTATTTTTTAAGTTTTGATGCAAGGTACTATTTTTATATATATGGATTTTGGGTTAAAATAACACCATCTAGTAAGAAAAAAAAGAGTAGAAATATACCTGCACGATGCAGCCACCGAGTCCCATGCCCTCGAACATTTGGTGGAAGCTGAGGGCGACCACCAGCGGCTTGATGGTTTCCGGATTCTGTGACGCGCCGAGGGAGATGCCAATGATCACCGAGTGCACCACGATCCCTAGCTCTAGAACCTAATTAAAATCAATCAATTGTATAAGTCAATAATGATACACAATATATATTATTCTGAATATTGCACTCGTTTGTTAAATTCTGCACGCCTTTTTCTTTGCATTTTACATCACCGAAAATGATATATGTACGACACATTGAATTTGAAACCTTTGGGGCGCATGTGCCCTCGTTTTTCCACGATTAGGCTCTTTCTTCTATCACTCCATAATACGCCGAAAATTTGATCTTTGGTATAAATGCTATTTTCGAGAACGCCAATTTATAATATATGGTGGGATCTCTTATAAAAAAAATATATGTGCAAAAGAAATGAATACACTTAAATTCCATTTTAATTCTGCAATATTTATTTGAAACGTACATACTACTCCCTTTGTCCCTAAATATAAGGGATTTTGATTAGATGTGACTTATCCTAGTACAATGAACTTGAACATGATTTATATCTAGATTCGCTGTCTTAGAATGTATCACATTCAACCAAAATTCCTTATATTTAAGGACGGAGGGAGAGAGTAGTAATGAAAGTGTGGAAAATGACAGTAAAAAAAACAGAAGGTTACTGAGACTGCTGTTTCTTACCTATGGGTTAATTAAACCAGGCTGGCGTCATGAATGAATGAATGCATGGTAATTAGCTAGGTGTTACGTTAATTAAAGGAGGTGGCCTCTCACCTGAGAGATGACACGATGCCGGAGAGTTGTCTCCTTGTCGTCCTCGCCGACGGCCGCGACGAGCGCCGACGAGCCGTGCGCGTGGCCGTGCGTCGCGTGGGTGTGCACGTGCACCTGTCCCTCGTGCTCCTCGCCGCCGCCGCCGCCATCGCCGACGACGTGGTGGCGGCCGACGGCGGTGCGGGAAGGAGGATGAGGCGGCGGGCGGGACCGGCGCGGGCGAGGGGGCTCAAGATCGCGGCCTTCTTCTCCATCCTGGTGTGCGGCGCGCGTGGGTGCGGCCTCCCTCGCTGGGCGCACGTCCCGCGCGCTGCGCCCCGACGGCGACGTGTTCTCCTCGTCAAGGCGTTCGCGGCGGGCGTCATCCTCGCCACGGGGTTCATCCACATCCTCCCCGACGCGTTCGACAACCTCACCGACGACTGCCTCCCCCGCGCGGGCGTGGAAGGAGTTCCCCTTCGCCGGCTTCGGCGCCATGGTCGGCGCCATCGGCACGCTCGTCGTTGACACCCTCGCCACCGGCTACTTCACGCGTGCGCAGTCCAAGAAGGACTCCGCCGCCGCCGCCGCCGTCGCGGACGGGAGAAGCAGAGCGCCGCCAGCGACGACGCAGCAGCACAACCACCACCACGTCCCGTCGGCGACGGCGAGGAGCACGAGGACAGGTGCACGTGCACACCCACGCGACGCACGGCCACGCGCACGGCTCGTGGCGCTCGTCGCGGCCGTCGGCGAGGACGACAAGGAGACAACTCTCCGGCATCGTGTCATCTCTCAGGTGAGAGGCCACCTCCTCTTAATTAACGTAACACCTAGCTAATTACCATGCATTCATTCATTCATGACGCCAGCCTGGTTTTAATTACCCATAGGTAAGAAACAGCAGTCTCGTAACCTTCTGTTTTTTTACTGTCATTTTCCACACTTTCATTACTACTCCCCTCCTCCGTCCTTAAATATAAGGGATTTTGGTTGAATGTGATATTTTCTAAGACAGCGAATCTAGATATACTCTGTCTAAGTTCATTATCGTAGAATAAGTCATCCAATCAATCCCTTATATTTAGGGATAGAGAGAGTAGTACGCACGTTTCAAATAAATATTGCAGAATTAAAATGGAATTTAGGCGTATTCATTTCTTTTGCACATATATATTTTTTCTCTAAGAGATCCCACGTATATCATAAATTGGCGTTCTCGAAATCGCATTATCAAGATGAATTTTGCGTTATGGAGTGGTAGAAGAAAGACCGAATCGCGGAAAAACGAGGGCACATGCGCCCAAAGGTTTCAAATTCAATGTGTCGTACATATATCATTTTCAGTGATGAAAAATGCAAAGAAAAAGGCGTGCAGAATTTAACAAACGAGTGCAATATTCAGAATTATATATATTGTGTATCATTATTGACTTATACACATTGATTGGTTTAATTAGGTTCTAGAGCTAGGGATCGTGGTGCACTCGGTGATCATTGGCATCTCCCTCGGCGCGTCACAGAATCCGGAAACCATCAAGCCGCTGGTGGTCGCCCCTAGCTTCCACCAAATGTTCGAGGCATGGGACTCGGTGGCTGCATCGTGCAGGTATATTTCTACTCTCTCTTTTTTTCCTTACTACATGGTGTTTTTTACCAAAATTCATATATATAAAATGGTACTTGCATCGCAACTTAAAAGATAGAGCAGTTTTGCCGTACTTGAGCAGATACCATGAGGTATCACTTTTCTATTGTAATTTGGTACCTCTTGTAACTAGATAGAGATACCAAATTTTAAACTAAATTTTTTGTACCTCAATGGTATCTCTTAAGCACCTATAAAATTGCTCTAAAAGATATGCTGTTGACTCAAATCATGCGTGTAGTTTAGCTGTTTCAATTCATCGGATTATTGTTGCAAATTATTTGCTCCACATCTTCAAAATATGTCCTTTTAAAAAAAATTCTTCTACTATATTTTTTACACCATTCGTTTTTTGAAATATTTTATTTTATTTATATTTAATTTATTTGTACGATAAAGTAGATATACCGATGAATGAAACTATTTACATTAAAACTTGTGGTAGCATGATTTAGTGTTTTCGTGCTAATCGTATACTGTCTCGCACATTGGAAAGCTGGAAATTTGGTCTTGTATGGCTCCATCAAAAGAGGCAAAAAAGACTAAGCTAGTAATCCACTTGCTTGATTCTATGGAAAAGATAGGGCCTTTATCTTGAAAAAAATATATATATGTAAATAGGGAAAAGGGAGCTATATTACTTTGATGATTTGACCAGGAAGGCTATGTGACTAACTGGTCGAGATGAGTCAAAGTAGTGATGATCATCTAAAGCACTGAAACTTTACATGATTTGATAGTATTTCGGACTGGTATATGTATAAGACAAAGAACAGAAAAACTGAATTGTAACCAGATGAATAGGGCTTAAGGGCCTGTTTCAAATCAGGATCGGTTTAGTTACTTTCTCGATTTCTGTTATTACGTTTTTTAAACCATAAACAATATGTTTCGTACGAAAACTTTTTATAGAATGTGCTTACGCAATCAAATAAATTTATTTTTTAAAATTTAATAATTAATACTTAATTATATATACAATGCGGCTAATCAGCGGTTTCCAACCTCGTTTAGAACGGCCCGAATAAGTATACAAGTGGACTGGCTTAATTTACACGTTGCCTAGTTCCGGCAATATCAACCATTTGCATACTACTCCTGAAAAATGTACTCCCTCCGTTTCAAAATGTTGACAGCATTGACTTTCCTAGTACGTGTTGACCATTCATCTTATTCAAAAAATTTAAAGTAATATTTATTCTTTTCATATCATTTGATTCATTATTAAATATACTTTCATGTACACATATAGTTTTACATATTTCACAATTTTTTTTAAGACGAAACGGTCAAACATGTGCTAAAATATCAACGGTGTCAAACATTTTTGAAACGGAGGGAGTATTTAATAACACAGCATGAGTTAATTTAATTGTCCTGAAAATGAATGCAGGCGAAGTTCAAGGTGAGGTCGATCGTGACGATGATCCTCTTCTTCTGCTGACGACGCCGGTGGGGATCGCCGTCGGCGTGGGCATCTCGTCGGTGTACAACGAGAGCAGCCGACGGCGCTGGTGGTGGAGGGCATCCTCAACTCCGTCGCGGCGGGGATCCTCGATCTACATGGCCCTCGTCGACCTCCTCGCCGAGATTCATGAACCCCAGGGTGCAGAGCAGAGGCAAGCTCCAGCTCGGCATCACCTCGCCATGCTCGCCGGCGCCGGCCTCATGTCCATGCTCGCCAAATGGGCCTAGACAAGTGTCACCCAGGGACTATGTAGAGGAAATTATAGTCGAGAAGAAAAAATGGAAGTTAATGTACTCGCCGTCGCAATTTTGTAGTATTTGTAGCGTCAGAATTGAACTTGTACATCGTAATGTGTGCAGGTGTGTGTAGTTTTTTTTTTTTTTTTGTTGTTGTGTGACTAAAACTGGGGGTACTGATTGGGATCGAGGCTGTACCTGCTACCTGTGGGTTTGAAACGATATAGCAGACTCTGTTGAATCTGAAAGTCTGAAGAATGTGTGCATGGTTATCAAGTAATGTCGACATTGTGTCGCCATGCTTTGCCGTCCACGAGATCCACGCCTGCTGAATCTGATGGAGATGTATATCTTTTACCTGTCCAGGAAGCAACAGAAAGATGGAAGATCCTGTAACTAAGCTTAGCTAGCTAGGAGAGTGATGAGAAATTCATGGACGACATGGCTGCTAAGATTCAGAGCTCGACTCTGACCAAAGAAGATGTGCAAGATTCAGAGTGCAGAGCCTTGTTGGGCCTTCTGTTCTGGACTTTGTTTTCGTATCTGGGCTGAGTTGATGTAACAGTTTTGGCCTGTTGGGGTTTGCTAATGAGCCCATTAAGGTATTGTTTGGATGGGCCTGAATAACAGCCCATCCACGTGGGATTGTTTGGAATTTCAGTTCAATATCATTTGAGCATGGATCCCAGGGGAATAAGTCATAACCAGTAAGGAAAAAGTACACCGAAGGTCCCTCAACTTGTCATCGGGATACAAAATCATCCTCCAACCGCAAAACCAGATACGCAGGATCCCTCAATTATACAAAACCGGTCACAATAGGTCTCTCGGTGGTTTTAATCCCGGTTTTATCCTACATGGTTGTTGAGTCAGCGGGTGGGACCCACGTAGGCCCCACATGTCAGCGTGGCCACGTCAGCTTTCTCTCTCTTTCCCTGTGCTTTCCCTTCATCATCTCTCTCTTTCACTCCTCTCTTCTCTTTTTTTGGCAATCCAGCCGGCGGCTAGGGCGGAGGCCACCGGGATGAGGCGGAGAGGAGGCGGCGGTGACGCCGGAGAAGCGAGGGCGACGGCCGGTCGCGAAATGGCATCGGACGGCGCGGCGGTCGCCGCGGCCGGCGAAGCGGCCCCATGCAGGCGGGTGCCCATCTCTCCTCAGCAACAACAATCGCTGTCAGGAGCGCAGGGTTGGTAGTGTGGTTTCGCGGGCGCGAGCGATAATCTGGTACGTTAGGATCATTGTGTGTCTGTGGCATCGGATGCAGTGGGAGGGATGATTATGCCTACCTCAGGTGGAGTGGCTGCGTGAGGGGTTGGAGGACGCATTGGGACTGATCACGATACGGTCGGCAGTGTGAGATGGGTGGCAGATGGCAATGAGTAACGAAGTGAGGATGATAGGGCCCGTGTCGAGAGTGAGGAGGAACGAGGATAGGTATTTATGCGATAGGATATTTTCGAGGCATGCACCTGCAAGTGAGACGACAGAGGGGAGGGGGAAAGAAAAAAAAAAAGGAAAAGAGAGAATGGCACCCGCCTGGCATGGGCCGGCTTCGCCGGCCGCGCGACGCCGCGCCGTCGATGCCATTCGCGACCGGCCGTCGCCCTCGCTTCTCCGGCGTCACCGCCTCGCCTCCTCTCGCCCTGCCTCATCCGGCTGGCCTCCGCCTAGCCGCCGCTGTG
>CM020188.1:2496220-2515379 GCA_009805545.1 Oryza longistaminata | reverse complement strand
GCTAATAATGTTAATTTCATATATTAAATCCTAATAATTTTAAACAATAAATTAACATTAGTTTTAAGCTCAGATTGTAACGTATTTGGTAACGGATCGAAGAGATACTAGTGTCAATATACACATAGCGCGCATGTCCATAGAATTTTCAACGAGATCAAAGTTTGCCTCTCACTTCTGCTCGATCCGATATTCATAAGTCATTGATTTTTTTTTAATCGAACTTCTTTAAATTTAAGCAAGTTTGTAGAAAAATATACTAACAATTCAATGCGATACAAACATATTATTATATATATTCTGTGTTAAATTAATGAAACTAATTTGATATTGATATGTTGCTAATTTTTTTTAAACTTGATCAAATCTAAAGAAATTTGAATAAGAAAAAAAGTCAAACACTATATAGAAGAAAGAGGTGTCATAATTTAGAATTGTGTGCATCTTCACTGTAATTTGGAAAATAAAGCAAAGTGGGCACATCACAGTAAACAGGATAACGCACAACCCGAAAAACCCGAAAGCACATAGGCTGTTGCAAAGGTGAAAACGAGGAAACTGTGGGTTTAGCTCCACATCGATAATTGATGATGGGATAGCACGACTTAAAATGTGGGTCGGTCCTCACCATCAAACTAGTCTTTTGGGTTGTGTGGGTCCAGAATCTAAAGTTGTGACTCCGGTTGGGTCTGTGTTGAAGCAGGCCAAAGTGATCTGGGTGTGGCTATGGTTGGTGGACCGGGCTGCCCAGAAACAAAGAATGAAAAAGATCAGCAGAGTAAAAAGTCATTCACGTGGAAAAGATTCGAGGAGATTGAGGTTAACGTGCAGAAAAATCTCCATATATAATAAGCTCGTACACACCAGCTGGCGATGAGATATAAACACCAGCTCCATCTGGCTTGCTGGCGATGAGATTTCCCCATCTGGCTTTCATGTTGCGTTCAATTGTTTGAATATCCATACGTTTTTCCTCAAGAAAAAAAAAGCTATTATACGTTTCTGCAATAATTCGTTTTCGGAATTATTAAGTTATCCACACTAAGTGTAGTTAATGTTATTTCTCTCTTCTCTCAGTAAGCCACATTACCCCAATTATTTTTAGCGTTTGGATGATAGATCTATATTCTTTCTTCTCTCTTAAAACATGCAATCTCAATTACTTTTAGACTCAAAATGTATCAAATTGTTTTTTAGTTTTGTACATTATATGTAATTTAATTTTCACAGCAACGTGGCGGATATTCATGTAAAGGTTTGAAACCCGATCTTTGGGAGTCACAATAATCCCTAATAGGAGAGATATGTTTGAATATCCTATATGCATTTACAAGGATGTTTCTTTAAGAAATTTCGTGAGTTTAGAGATTTTTCTCTTCAGTTTAAGGAAGAGACATATAAAAAAAATATCATTTGCACATAGATGGCCTATTTGAAAACGTTTTTGGCAGCTACGGATGTTTTAGAATCGCACCGTGCTGATCTACTTCGTTGCCGGCAATGCTTATAGAGCAGTTCGAAAGGCGAGAGAAGGAGAACTACTCGAGATTAATCGACAAGATTGGATCTGTTTTGGCTATACGTAGACAAAGCACTTGTGCTACCTCGCTAGTCATTCTTCTACTCGAAGACAAAGGCTCAGATAGCCGAATCGAGGAGAAGTGGATGGTGGCCGAAGAATAAGAAAGAGACATGCGGAAAAACTAAAATCCTTTGCAGTACTACATATATATAACTGCTTGGTGGCCGCGCAATTACACGGCTCCAAATAAACATAATTAAATTTTCAGTATGATCTTACTTAAAATTTATTAAAATAACTATCTCGTTGTCTTAAGACATATATTTTCAGTATGATTTTACTTAAAAATTATTAAATGCTATCTCGTTGTCTTAAGACTTTGAAAGAACAAACCTTATCATTCCGTATTTATTTTCTTACTTCTGTCATATCTTTCTTATAATTGAAACCTTTAAAATTGGATCTTAATAATCTTATAGTTTTGTAGAATTTATTGTCTCATTGGGTTTCTGTCGACGTTTGAGTCGCGATTCCGGTATTTGCATAGTATGGGATCGTTGGTCTAGGATATATGCCGAGACTGAGGTAAAAGAGACAGAGACGAGGATTTTATACAGGTTCAGGCCCCTGAATTATCAGGTAATACCCTACATCCTGTTGCCGAAGTCGGTCGATCTCTTATTCACCATAATCACACAAGTACAATATTTGGGTAGCCTATCTAACTGTCGTCGATATGGCGGTCTGAAGGTCTGACTCGTAGTCGACAACAGGACAGCCTTCCTCCTCGAGTCCTTGCCCGGCGAGATCAGAGACAACGCTATGTCTCTCTGACAGTATCCGAAGACCGTAGGGGACTAGCCGTGCCTATCCTGAAGTCGTATATCGACGTCTTGTCTTGGCGTATTGGCTTGTATGTTGTGGCTTTTGTTTTGATCTATTGTTCCGTGTCTTCTATGGTGGTGTGGTCCCCTCTCGTCCTAGGGGTCTTTGTACTTATACCCATATGTGTCCACTTGTCCAAGTAGAACTAGGGAACCCAATATTAAATACAATCCGAGTAGTCCTTGTCGTTCCATGTAGAACTCTGGTTGGCTTTCCTTATCCGGAACACCTCCTATATCCGCAGGTTGTTTCCGTATAGGACATGGTATGTGGTGGGTCCTGCTGAGATTTAGTCAACTACTATTAGGTATGTGGTATCCATAACCTTGACAGTTTCGTTTTTATAATTTCTAGAAGTCCTGTCAAACGCTGCCATTATACTCATCTACGGCCCGTCTACTGTCTTTTCTCTTTACTGTCATTGGGATTTTAAAAATTGAATACAATTATCTTCGGATTCATTTTTACTTCTAGAAGTCCCGTAAACCGTCAACGGCTTTGCCATTGTACTCCTATATGGCTCACCTGCTACCTCCTTTTTTATTGCCATTAAGATTTTAAAATCGAACATGATTATTATTGGGGTTTTTTTTAGTTTTCAGAAGTTCTGAACCTTTAAAAATTGGAACTTGTAGTTTTAGAGTTTATTGTCTTATTGGGTTTCATTTTTTTATAATTTTTAGAAGTCTTGTCAAACGATGCCACTATACTCCTGTACGGCCCATCTGTCGCCTACTCTTTCGTGTCGTTGGATTCTAATCGAACTAACTATCGCTGTAATTCTTTTTTATTTTTCTAAAAGTCCGCCAACCATCGGCGGCTCTGCAACTATACTCCTTACACCCCACCCACTGCTTCTCCTTTTATTGTCATTGAGATTTTGAAATCGAATATGATTATCAGTGGGTTTGTTTTTTTTACTTTATAGAAGTTCCACCAACTGTCTTGCCCGTTTGATTCACGGCCTGCCTGTCGTTCCTCCTTTTAATCGTCATTAGGATTCTATTTTGCATTTTATTAATAATTTTATATGTCGTATCAACGCCACCACTCTACTCCTTTATAGGCCTGTTACTTAATTATCTTGTCATTGTTTAGATGGTCTTTCTTTTATAGTCTTTATTTTTTATCACCAATTTTAGTTATTTATAAATTGTATTCCTAATGAAATCTTTTTTCTTTTTCTATCTCAGAATTTATTTTTTTCCAAATTTTAATTAATACTGTATAGTGTTCTTTTAATATTTTTATTATTTATTTTTGAATTTCAGTTGTTTTAAATTGTATTCCTACTTGAACTCTCTTTAAATTTTCTGATTTTGGATATTATTTTATTTTGAATTTTAATTAATCTTGTATTGGGTTCTTATATGGATTTTTCTTTCAATATTGCTTATTTTAATTCGAATTCAGTTAATTTTAAATTGTATTCCTACTTGAACAATTCTTCTTTTTGTTAATTTCGTATTTTATTTTTATTTTAATACTAATTAATCTCGTATTGGGTTCTTATACGAACTCTTCTCTCAATATCCTTATTTTCAATTCTGAATTTCAGTTATTTTTAATTGTATTCCTACTTGGCTCTTCTTTTCTTTTCTAATTTTGGATTTTATTTTATTTTTATTTCGAATTTTAATTAATCTCGTATTGGGTTCTTATATGGACTCTTCTTTTAATATTGTTTATTTTTAATTGCGAATTTCAGCTTATTTAGATTGTATTTCTACTTGGACTCTCATTTTCTTTTTCTCTGATTAATGTGGGAATTTCTAGCCCCACATCGAACGTGGTGTCTCTTTTCAAGGCTTTTTTTAAAATATAATAGATACTCCCTCTCCTCGCAAAAAATATATATATACTACCATTCATGATTAAAATATTTAAGCTGTTGATTTTTTAATATTTAACAATTCGTTTTATTTAAAAAAAATTAAGTAATTATTAATTCTTTCTATCAATTTATTCATTGTTAATACTACTACTCAAGTTGTTGAATAATATTCACAGAAGTTTTCAAACATATTTTAAAAAAATCAACGGTATCAAATATTTAGGGACAGAGAGAGTATTACTTACTTAGGCCCCGTTTAGTTCACAAATTTTATTTTCCCAAAAACATCATATCGAATCTTTGGACATATGCATGGAGTATTAAATATAGATAAAATAAAAACTAATTGCACAGTTAGGGAGGGAAATCGCGAGACGAATCTTTTGAGTCTGATTAGCCATGATTAGCCATAAGTGCTACAGTAACCACATGTACTAGTGATGGATTATTAGGCTCAAAAGATTTGTCTCGCGGTTTCCAGGCGAGTTATGAAATTAGTTTTTTATTCGTATCCGAAAACCCTTCAACATCCAGTCAAACATCCGATGTAACACCCAAAAATTTTCTTTTTCTCAACTAAACATACCCTAATGATACATAAGACTCCTCGAACCCATTACCTTCATCCATATGGCGGAGAAGACTGCGACGGCGGGGGATGCTACACTTGCGGAGGTTACGCGTTTCACGGCCTAAATTCGGAGGTAACTACGGATCGGACGTCCGATGTTTTAGCTAAAAATCGGACGCTCCTCAGCCTCCGCCAACACACATGCAGACACACCAGCACCAGGTGCAGCCCACTGCAAGCGTGAGGAAGCCATGCATCCATACTAGAAAACAAAAGTTAGGTTGGTTTAGTTTCTTTGAGCAAACTTTAAACTATTTTTTCTCTTAATTACTTCTCCAATTCATGATTCGATTGCACCACTTAATTCGTTGCAATTAAAATCTTTAAAATAAGACCAAACATGACTATAAGTCGATGAAAAAAAATATTTAGCTTTATTCATGAATTTTTCAAATGTTGCACCTATTATATTTAAATGTTTCAGCTAGTATTCATATAGTGTTTCACTATTTAATTCGCAAATGTTGCACGTGGTGTTTTTGAAATGTTTTAGCAAGTATTTTATAATGTTCAATAATTATAGTTTAGTGTTCATATGTGATATAAAAAATTTCAACAATATCGGGGGTTTTATAAATATATTGTATCTCTGATATGTTTATTTGTTTCACTCACTAGGACTCAGTGTTTTCATATAAGTGGTTGCTGTGTGTAGCCCGTATTTTAAATGTTGCATTTCTCTGAAACATTTTATGAGTGAACTGAAACAAACTTTTGTTATGGGTGAAAACATCGTTTGATTTTTTATCAAAATATAATCGTGTGATATCTTGTTGTTAAGATTTAATTGTAAGAAATACAATGATGTAATCATATTATAGATTGGATAATTATTAGGAGAAAAAAACATTTAAAGGCGGAGAAAAGGGTGGAGATGAGTAAAAAAAATTACGTCGTGGAACATGTATGAATAGACATTACATGACATGTACAGCATACACTGTGAACGAGAAAAAAAAAGATGTATAGAGAAGCTATTGACTGTTACACTCCGTAGTTCGTATAGGCTGAAATATATGAGCAGTTGTCCGACGCGTCCGATTGTTATCCGTGGATCGGACGTCTGACTTTAAGTATTTTCCCTAAAATTCTCACACGCGTACCCTCGAATGCTACACTTCTCTCTCCTTACTAGCATGTCAACAACTTCGTGACAAATAGTGTCGTCATCCTTGCGTAATTAGTAATTCTACGCCGTAATTACTTGCCAAAACAAAAACTAAAATATCTCCCTCAACCAAAAATTTCACCCCGAGTTACTGTCAAGTGTCGTCACTCTGTATTACTACCATTCACCTTTTAATCCCCCCATTTTAAACCGAGCGACTAATCCAAGGTGATTAAAGCCCTAATTACTCCCTTCACCTTCACCATCCGAATCTATAAACCCGCGTAGCAGCAGCAGCAGCAGCAGAGCGGCCATGCGGACGAACACCACCACCCGCCCACCGTGCTCCTCGCCGTGGGCCGTGGCGCTGCTGCTCGCCACGGCGGCGCGCGGCGACGGCGGCGACGGCGGGTGCGGGAAGGAGGATGAGGCGGCGGGGCGGGACCGGGCGCGGGCGAGGGGGGCTCAAGATCGCGGCCTTCTTCTCCATCCTGGTGTGCGGCGCGCTGGGGTGCGGCCTCCCTCGCTGGGGCGCCACGTCCCGGCGCTGCGCCCCGACGGCGACGTGTTCTTCCTCGTCAAGGCGTTCGCGGCGGGCGTCATCCTCGCCACGGGGTTCATCCACATCCTCCCCGACGCGTTCGACAACCTCACCGACGACTGCCTCCCCGCCGGCGGGCCGTGGAAGGAGTTCCCCTCGCCGGCTTCGGCGCCATGGTCGGCGCCATCGGCACGCTCGTCGTTGACACCCTCGCCACCGGCTACTTCACGCGTGCGCAGTCAAGAAGGACTCCGCCGCCGCGCGCCCCGTCGCGGACGAGGAGAAGCAGAGCGCCGCCCGACGACGCAGCAGCACAACCACCACCAGCGTCGCCGCGCGCCGCCGTGGCGAGGAGCAGCGCCACGGCCGCGGCGAGGAGCACGGTGGCGGTGGTGTTCGTCCGCATGGCGCTGCTCTGCTGCTGCTGCTGCTGCTGCTATCGCGGGTTTTATAGATTCGGATGGTGAAGGTGAAGGGAGTAATTAGGGTTTTAATCACCTTGGATTAGTCGATCGGTTTAGATTAAAAGGTGAATGGTAGTAGTAACACAGAGTGACGACACTTGACAGTAACTCGGGGTGAAATTTTTGGTTGAGGGAGATATTTTAGTTTTTGTTTTGGCAAGTAATTACGGCGTAGAATTACTAATTACGCAAGGATGACGACACTATTTGTCACGAAGTGTTGACATGCTGAGTAGGAGAGAGAAGTGTAGCATTCGAGGGTACGCGTGTGAGAATTTTAGGGAAAATACTTAAAGTCAGACGTCCGATCCACGGATAACAATCGGACGCGTCGGACACCTGCTCATATATTTCAGCCTATACGAACTACGGAGTGTAACAGTCAATAGCTTCTCTATACATCTTTTTTTTTCTAGTTCACAGTGTATGCTGTACATGTCATGTAATGTCTATTCATACATGTCCACACGTAATTTTTTTTACTCATCTCCACCCTTTTCTCCGCCTTTAAATATTTTTTCTCCTAAAATAATTATCCAATCTATAATATGATTACATCATTGTATTTCTTACAATTAAATCTTAACAACAAGATATCACACGATTATATTTTGATAAAAAATCAAACGATGTTTCACCCATAACAAAAGTTTGTTTCAGTTCACTCTATAAAATGTTTTAGAGAAATGCAACATTTAAAAATACGGGCTACAACACTAGCAACCATTTATATGAAACACTGAGTCCTAGTGAGTGAAACAAATAAAACATATCAGAGATACAATATATTTATAAAACCCCGATATTGTTGAAATATTTTTATATCACATATGAACACTAAACTATAATTATTGGAACATTATAAAATACTTGCTAAAACATTCCAAAAACACCACGTGCAACATTTGCGAATTAAATAGTGAAACACCATATGAATACTAGCTGAAACATTTAAATATAATAGGTGCAACATTTGAAAAATTGATGAATAAAGCTAAATATTTTTTTTCATCGACTTATAGTCATGTTTGGTCTTATTTTAAAGATTTAATTGCAACGAATTTAGTGGTGCAATCGAATCATGAATTGGAGAAGTAATTTAAGAGAAAAAATAGTTTAAAGTTTGCTCAAAGAAACTTAAACCAACCTAACTTTTGTTTTCTAGTATGGATGCATGGCTTCCTACGCTTGCAGTGGGCTGCACCTGGTGCTGGTGTGTCTGCATGTGTGTTGGCGGAGGCTGAGGTGAGCGTCCGATTTTTAGCTAAAACATCGGACGTCCGATCTGTAGTTACCTCCGAATTTTAGGCCGTGAAACGCGTAACCTCCGCAAGTGTAGCATTCCACCACCGTCGCAGTCTTCTCCGCCATATGGATGAAGGTAATGGGTTCGAGGAGTCTTATGTATCATTAAGGGTATGTTTAGTTGAGAAAAAGAAAATTTTTGGGTGTCACATCGGATGTTTGACTGGATGTTGGAAGGGGTTTTCGGATACGAATAAGAAAACTAATTTCATAACTCGCCTGGAAACCGCGAGACAAATCTTTTGAGCCTAATTAATCCATCACTAGTACATGTGGGTTACTGTAGCACTTATGGCTAATCATGGACTAATCAGGCTCAAAAGATTCGTCTCGCGATTTCCTCCCTAACTGTGCAATTAGTTTTTATTTTTATTTATATTTAATACTCCATGCATATGTCCAAAGATTTGATATGATGTTTTTAGGAAAAAAATTTGTGAACTAAACGGGGCCTAAGTAAGTAATACTCTCTCTGTCCCTAAATATTTGATACCGTTGATTTTTTTTTAAATATGTTTGAAAACTTCTGTGAATATTATTCAACAACTTGAGTAGTAGTATTTAACAATGAATTAAATGATAGAAAAAGAATTAATAATTACTTAAATTTTTTAAATAAAACGAATTGTTAAATATTTTTTAAAAAATCAACAGCATTAAATATTTAATGATGAATGGAGTATTATTTTTTTTGCGAGGAGAGGGAGTATCTATTATATTATTAAAATAGCCTTGAAAAGAGACACCACGTTCGATGTGGGGCTAGAAATTACCATATTAATCAGAGAAAAAGAAAATGAGAGTCCAAGTAGAAATACAATCTAAAAATAGCTGAAATTCGCAATTAAAAATAAGCAATATTAAAATAAGAGTCCATATAAGAACCCAATACGAGATTAATTAAAATTCAAAATAAAAATAAAATAAAATCCAAAATTAGAAAAGAAAAGAAGAGCCCAAGTAGGAATACAATTTAAAAATAACTGAAATTCAGAATTGAAAATAAGGAATATTGAGAGAAGAGTTCGTATAAGAACCCAGTACGAGATTAATTAGTATTAAAATAAAAATAAAAATAAAAATAAAATACGAAATTAACAAAAAGAAAGAAATGTTCAAGTAGGAATACAATTTAAAATTAACTGAAATTCGAAATTAAAAATAAGCAATATTGAAAGAAAAATCCATATAAGAACCCAATACAAGATTAATTAAAATTCAAAATAAAATAATATCCAAAATTAGAAAAATTTAAAAGAGAGACTGAAATTCAAAAATAAATAATAAAAATATTAAAAGAACACTATACAATATTAATTAAAATTTGGAAAAAAATAAATGCTGAAATAGAAAAAGAAAAAAAGATTTCAATTTGGAATACAATTTATAAATAACTAAAATTGGTGATAAAAAATAAAGACTATAGAAAGAAAGACCATCTAAAACACATGACGAGATAAATTAAGTAACAGGCCTATAAAGGAGTAGAGTGGTGGCAGTTGATACGACATATAAAAATTATTAATAAAACGCAAAATAGAATCCTAATGACGATTAAAAGGAGGAACGACAGGCAGGCCGTGAATCAAACGGGCAAGACAGTTGGTTGAACTTCTAGAAAGTAAAAAAACAAACCCCACTGATAATCATATTCGATTTTCAAAATCTCAATGACAGTAAAAAGGAGAAGCAGTGGGTAGGGTGTATAGGAGTATAGTTGCAGAGCCGCCGATGGTTGGCGGGACTTTTAGAAAATAAAAAAGAATTACAGCGATAGTTATGTTCGATTTTTAGAATCCCAACGACACGAAAGAGTAGGCGGCAGATGGGCCGTAGAGTAGTATAGTGGCATCGTTTGACAAGACTTCTAAAAATTATAAAAAATGAAATCCAATAAGATAATAAACTCTAAAAACTACAAGTTCCAATTTTTAAAGGTTCAGAACTTCTGAGAACTAAAAAAAAAAACCCCAATAATAATCATGTTCGATTTTAAAATCTTAATGGCAATAAAAAAGGGAGGTAGTAGGTGAGCCATATAGGAGTACAATGGCAAAGCCGTTGACGGTTTGACGGGACTTCTAGAAAGTAAAAAATGAATCCGAACAATAATTGTATTCAATTTTTAAAATCCCAATAACAGTAAAGAGAAAAGACAGTAGACGGGCCGTAGATGAGTATAATGGCAGCGTTTGACAGGACTTCTAGAAATTATAAAAACGAAACTGTCAAGGTTATGGATACCACATACCTAATAGTAGTTGACTAAATCTCAGCAGGACCCACCACATACCATGTCCTATACGGAAACAACCTGCGGATATAGGAGGAGTTCCGGATAAGGAAAGACAACCAGAGTTCTACATGGAAACGACAAGAACTACTCGGATTGTATCTATATTGGGTTCCTAGTTCTACTTGGACAAGTGGACACCTATGGGTATAAGTACAAGACCCCCTAGGAGGAGAGGGGACACACCCACCATAGAAGACACGGAACAATAGATCAAAACAAAAGCCACAACATACAAGCCAACATACGCCAAGACAAGACGTCGGATATCGACTTCAGGGATAAGCACGGTTAGTCCCCTACGGTGTATTCGGATACTGTCAGTAGAGACATAGCGTTGTCTCTGATCTCGCCGGGCACGGACTCGAGGAGGAAGGCTGTCCTGTTGTCGACTACGAGTCAGACCTTCAGACCGCCATATCGACAACAGTTAGATAGGCTACCCCAAATATTGTACTTATGTGATTATGATGAATAAGAGCAACGACCGACTTCAGCCAACAGGATGTAGGGTTATTACCTGATAATTCAGGGGCCTGAACCTGTATAAAAATCCTCGTCTCTGTCTCTTTTACCTCAGTCTCGCATATATCCTAGTACCAACGATCCCCATACTATGCAAATACCGGAATCGCGACATCAAACGTCGACAGAAACCCAATGAGACAATAAATTCTAAAAACTATAAGATTATTAAGATCCAATTTTTTAAAGGTTTCAATTATAAGAAAGATATGACAAAAGTAAGAAATATAAATACGAGAATGATAAGGTTTGTTCTTTCAAAGTCTTAAGACAACGAGATAGCTATTTAATAAATTTTAAGTAAAATCATACTGAAAAATATATGTCTTAAGACAATGAGATAGTTATTTAATAAATTTTAAGTAAGATCATACTGAAAAATATATGATTTTGTTTGGGTGCTAGCCGTGTAATTGCGCGGGCCACCAAGCTAGTTATATATATATATGTGTAGTAGTGCAGATGATTTTAATTTTTCACATGCCTCTTTTCTTCTTCTTCGGCCACCATCCGGAGAGCGCTACGCGTCAGACGTACGGCGCGAGACGAAAAATCGGACGCCTCGCACGACCGTCCGATCCATCATAAATGAATCAAGCAAACTTTAAACTATTTTTCTCTTAAAATATTTATCAAAATCATGATCCGATTGCACCATTAAATCCATTACAATTAAATCTTTAAAACAAGACCACACATGAATATAACCAGATGAAAAAAAATTAGCTTATTATTGAATTATTTTTAAATGTTGCACGCTGTTGCACCAAGTATATCAGAATTGTTTCACTAAGTAGATCAAAAATGTTTCATCGAACGCCTTATTTGAAAATTATGTTTCAGCGAATAGCGAAATGATGTTTCAATTCACTGCAACATTTGATCCATACATAGTAAAACATCACGAGTATACTAGATGAAATATTTTAAATGAAAATAAATCATTTGAAATTGAAAAAAAAATCAGACGGTCAAATGTTGCAGTTGACCAACAAGTGAAACTTTAAGTTATATATGGTGAAAAAAAATCAGCAACTGAAGCATTTAAATATTTTATGAAATATGGTGAAGATACACGTTGAAACATGTCGCTATCACATATAAAACAATAAGTATTAATGGACTGAAACATATGTTTTTCTTTTATGAAAATATAATTAAGCGATATCTTATTGTAAAGATTTAATTACAACGAATATAACGGTGTGATCGGATCATAGATTGAATAAGTAATTTAAGATAAAATTTTGAAGCTTGCTAAAATACATGCATCTATGCATGCATGAGGTGGAGAGAGAGAGTAGTAGCAGGTAGTTTCAGGGATTTTGTGAAACACACTGAAGACACATATTTGAAACATATCACTATCACGTATGAAACATTTTGTTTTAACAGTTTGAAACACATGTTTTTCTTTTGACATAATATAATCATGTGATATTTTGTTGTAAAGATTTAATTGCAACGAATACAAACGATGTGATCGGTTCGTAGATCGGATAAGTAATTTAGGAGAAAAAAATTTAAAGAGAGGAGGAAAGAATGAAAAGAAACATATAGACATGCATGTTACGGTAACATGGTTCGTCCAATCCACCAGGCTGCTGATTTGTAGTATTTTCCTGACGTCGACAGAGAGAAAGAAGAAATTAGTAAATAAGAAGTGAGCTGGTCGTAGGTGTCCGATGTTTTTTATCTGATCGGACGTTCCAAGAGAAGTATTTTCGCCACCATCCTCTTCTCCTCGATTCGGCTATCTCAACCTTTGTCTTCGAGTAGAAGAATGACTATAGGAGGGTAGCAAACAAGTGCTTTGTCTTCGTATAGCCCAAACAGATCCAAGCTTGTCGATCATCTCGAGTAATTCTTCTTCTCTTGCCTTCGAATTGCTCCGAGCATTAATGCCAACAATGAGTAGATTAGGACAGCACGGTCCGATTCTTAAAACATCCGTAGCTGCCAAAAACTTTTTTAACTAGACCCGTCTATGTGTCATTATATTGTTTTTTTATGTCTCTTCCCTTAAACTGAAGAGATAAATCCCTAAAGTCACGAAATTTCTTAAAGAAACATCCTTGTAAATGCATACAGTTCCAAAATTTCATGCCATGGGTCATCACAACCGCAAACATCTCTCCTATTAGGGATTATTGAGGACTCCCAAAGATCGGGTTTCAAACCTTCACAGAATTTCGAAATGAACAACGGTTATGTTATTGCAGAAACGTATAGCTTTTTTTTTTCTTGAGGAAAAAACGTATGGATATTCAAACAATTGAACGCAAGATGAAAGCCAGATGGGGAATCTCATCACCAGCTGCTGTGTACGAGCTATATATATGGAGATTTTTCTGCACGTTAACCTCAATCTCCTCGAATCTTTTCCACGGCTGAATGACTTTTTTACTCTTGCTGATCTTCTTCATTGTTTGTTTCCTCGGTTTCACCTTTTGCAAGAGACTATGTGCTTTCGGGTGGTGCGTTATCCTGTTGGTTACTGCGAGTGTGACCCACTTTGCTTTATTTTCCCAATTACAGTGAAGATGCACACATATCTTAAATTAAATGATACACTTTTCGTTTCATAATATAAGTTGTTTGATTTTTTTTTCTTAGTCAAATATCTTTAGATTTGATCAAGTTTATAAAAAAAAAAGCAACATGTACAATATCAAATTAGTTTCATTAAATTTAACATTGAATATATATAAATAATATGTTTGTATCGCATTGAAAATGTTAGTATATTTTTTCTACAAACTTGATTAAATTTAAAGAAGTTTGATTAAGAAAAAAAATCAAATGACTTATGATATGAAATGGATGGAGCATAAGTGAGAGGCAAACTTTGATCTCGTTGAAAATTCTATGAATATCGCGCCTATGTGTATACTTGACACTAGTACTCTCTACGATCCGTTGTCAAATACGTTACAATCTGAGCTCAAAATTAATGTTAACTATTGTTATAAAATTATTAGGAATTTAATATATGAAAATAACATTATTAGACTAGTGAAAAAATTCGATGTAATTATTATATATTGATGTTTCTTTAGTAATAACTAGGAAGGTAGCCCGCACACATGCGCGGGCATCTTATTTAGTGTGTTTGAAATTTTATTACGGATTTTTACGATTACTCTATTATAAACATGTTTTTTGAATAATTTGCTTGGGGTTTCTTTGAGTGCTAGTATTTCTTTTTCTAATTACCACTGTAGTGTATGAATTCTAAACTAAAATTACTTAAAACCATTGTAGTTTTAAATTTATAAGAAACTATTGTGTCACAGTGGAATTGTTTCCTATGAAACTATAATATAATTTGTACACAATGCATTTCTTTTTTAATATTTAGTATATTTTATTTTTGCAGAGTAACATTTTTCTTGTATACTATATATGTTAATATCCTTAAAAAATATTCATAAATGACATATATGACTTTGCTATTTAAAATGGGTTTCAAATTCGAAAAAAATGTTAGATTTAGAAAAAAATAAATGTTCAGTTTTCAATTTTATTTCATGTTATTTTAATTTTTTTGTCTAGATTTCCATTCCGTCAAGCATCTCTTAAATGTTTTGATCTCTGCAATTTGGAATGAAAATATAAATGGGTTAAGGTGGTACAACTTGGCATGGGGTAATGGCATCCTTTCTAAATTTCTCTCTCCAATTAAGAATTAAGTAATGGTACCACTAAACTGGAGTGTTTCTGGATTTACCAAATAAATAAATATATAAATATACATGGTCTTTAATTTCCATATAGAATTGATTTGATATATATGGTTGTTTCACTGCTATAATTCCTTGGCACAAACCATGTGCTTGCTACGATCTTATATGATGCTCAACGCACCATGTTGGTTATTTTCAATCTGTTATCTATATATGACAAATAGACCCTACACGGGGTACACGTTACGACTAAAAAAAAGATATAATCAAAAGCTTTTTCTCTAATATATTAGTGACACCATATATCTTATGTATAAGTTACATATATGATAATCTTACTAACATTTATTTATATCCTAAAAGATATTTATTCACACAAGCACATCTAATATGCATGTTAACAGAAATTAATTACTTCCTCCATTTCGGAAAAATATATCAATTTTTACAACACCATATTAGTTTTAGTAAATTAAAAATTGAATATGTTTTTATAATATACTCCCCCCGTCCCATAAAAAATCAACCTAGTACTGGATGTGACATATCCTAGTACTACGAATTTGGACATACCTCTGTCAAAATTCCTTATACTAGAATGTATCACATGATATAAATAAGGGTAATATTAGGGTTTCAGCCGATCTTACCTGATATAAATGTTCTTGCATACTTTTTATCTTGCTTTACATGTGGCATCCGCATAAAGATACAACAAAAAAATACTACTTTATTTCTTAACATTACTTTTCATACAACAATATTGTGGAAGCCCTAACATGCTCATCTTTATCCTTGTGCCGATAGCAGGCTCCTCTATTATCCTTTGCTCTCATATGTGTTTTTGGGTAAAGATAATTTTTATTTTAGTTGTTGCGTGGAGTGAAAAAAACAAAGAAGAAATGGCAAGGAGAGAGAAATAGGAGGATGGGTGAGGGAAGAAGGTTGGTTTGCGATTTTTTTTAAAAGATAGATCTAACCATATAAGATAGTGGGTCCATCAATTTAAGTGGAAAGCGATAGTTAGATGTTTTATTGCACATATTTATTGAATTTTTAATTTATTAGAGTTCCTTACAACGACTTAAGAGCATTTATAGGCGTACCACATAGTTAGAACGGTCACATGATCTAAATTTTAAATAATAAAATATGAGCAATATGAATTTTGAATTATGTATTTAATTATAAATAACTCAACAATTGAAAAGAAAAAAGAAAAATATGTAACTTGAGAGTTATGATCATTTAGATGTCCGAATTATTTTTTAATATATGGAGTGTTAGTTAGAAAATAGAATAAATTAGCTAAAAGATAGGAGAGAAGGGGAGAGTAGGAGGGTGGGAGGGAGCACGTACGTACGTACCTACGCAATGGAGGTGGGGATACCACTTTTTTCCTTTTTCCTTTTAGACGTAGATCTAATGGTTAAAATTAACGGGTCCACCGATTTAAAGGAAAATCAATGGTTAGATATTTATTTGATTTTTTTATTAAATTAAAATGCCATATGGCGGTTTAGGAGCGTTTGTAGGAGACGACGTGGCGGCTTGAGAGCGTTTATAGGAAGTTTAATGGATTTTTAGTATATAATAGATAGATAGAAGATAGATAGATAGATAGATGTATAATTAGAAAAGTGATGATTAAACCCATGTTTTAGATTCCTTTCGATGTTGTAAACGGCATCTAAAAGGAACATAAATAATGTGGTATGTTTGTGAAAACAACCCTGTTGACCGTATTAATTAATCTCTAGTATGATATATTTGTGAAACCAAGCAAAAATATAGTCCTACGAAATTATTCTATCTACGAAACTATTCCACCGGTACCATTCAAGTATCATTTAGTCACGGAGATGAAGTCATGGAGACATTAAACTCATAATGCTGGCCTGATTCAACGCCCAAAAAAGTCACACATCGTTTAATAGAAACATATTTCAGTTGGTTCACCGGAGTTTTATCATGGATTATTTGCTCCACCTTTCTAGATATACTTTTTTTTAAAAAAAAAGTCTTGTACTATATTGTTTAGATTAGACTACTTGTACAATATTTATTAAGTTTATTTTTCCAAATATTTAATTCACGTACATATTCAGCTAGCTAGATAATCCACGACAATAATTCGATCAATAATTTGTTTCGAACCTTGCCTTAGAAAAGATTCTTTTATTTTGGATGGTGTGGCCAGCAGGATACACATAAGTCGAATGCAACTGTAGAAAATATGACCAAAGCGTGCTGTTTCAGAAAAAAAAAAACAAAGAAAAGAAAATATGGCCAAAGCGAAGGACAACCAGGACCACTGAGAAATAGCGATAACAATTCACACCATACTACTCTCTCTTAGTGCAAAAATACACGCATGTTTTCTTGTTAGTAGAGATTAAATATAAATGAGAAGTAATCGATGAAACAATGGTAAGCTAGGAAGAAATTTAAATGAGAAGTAATCGATGAGATAAATAGTAGTAGTAGCACTACTTAAGAACAGTACTATAAATATATTTTAATATAACTTTAATTTCAAATGCTACAAATGCTTATTTTTTAGATAATAGGTAAATCCTATCTTTACTTTAGCAGGAGCTAAAAGTGCTTATGAATGGAGATAGTAGGTTTTTACTGTTTATATGCTTATCTCGAATTCTAAGAAGCGACCCACGAGAGTCTTCCTCGTCTCAATCACAAGTCTCCCCATGGCTCAATCGTCACCAAAAACTGATGCAGAGACAAAGGATTGGTCGTCACGACAAATATGAATCAACAGTGGAATGAAAAGACAGACAATTTTTGTACCTTGCAAAAGTCTTCTCCTGTTGCAAATCTTTGGTCGCCAGAGATAAGTATCAGCTGGTCCTAATCTTAGCACGATCAGTGGTCACATGAACAACAAAGACTACACAGCCAACGACTTGCAGTACACGAACATAGGCAACCGCAGTGAAAGTTGACCTATAGCTACCATAGACCAAACGCACCAATAATATATATTCCAAGGAATCAATCAAATTAAAGCTCTAGATTACATTATATATATTTTGCGTCAATTACTCACTGCAGTTGCATGATCGGCCACCAATACTAGCTACTGCTACGAAAACAGTTTTCGCAAGCGGCTGAAGGCCTGAAAACAAGTGGGCGGAAATGTACATCATTTTCACGAACGGTTTCTTAGCAATACACGAAAACTTATTCTCATATGTGCAGTTCCTTTTAACCGGTCATCTACGAAGTTCGCACCTGCATTATGTCGTTATCTAAAAGAAATTCTTGAAAATTTTAAATGATCTGTGTGGTAAAGAAAAAGGGTAGCGCATGGTTGGTTGAGTTAGATGTCTTATCAGCCATATAGCTTAACCAAAATCAACGATTAAGTTCAAGAGCTGTAAAAAGAAAACTTAGAGAAAGTCTTTTGCACGACATATGTTACATCTAAGAGGTGACATGGGCAAGGTTGTTCGATTAACGTCATCGTAGACTCGTAGACTTGTGGTGGCGTGGTTGCCCGTGTCAATCTCGATCGTACAATTTTTGGCGGAAAGTAAGACAGAACCGGTTGGCTAATTCACGCGTGCGTCCACTTTGTGCCGTCCTATACGCAGGTAGCTAGGAACATGCTGGTCTTGGTCAAGTACTCTCTCTGTTCCCACGTACAAGTATTTTTAAGATTTAAATTTTGTACACACTACATAAGTATTTTTGTAACACTGAATCCAACATTTTTTATGGGAATCAAACATTTCAGCTAATCAGGTGCTTGAAGAATCTAACCAATTCAAATTTTGACCAATAAAATCATTCAAAGAAAGTATTTCTCTATAAGGTTGCGCTTGTGAGGGTTGGAAACCCTTTCCCGACATGCAAAAAATAGCGGTAAATTGGCGCATAATTAATTAAATATTAAAAAAACTTAAAAATAGATTGATATGATTTTATAGTATTTCTTCTATATAAATCTTTTAGAAAAGGAAAAAGTATGAATTACCCCACTGAATTACCGCGATAGTTTAGGGGGCTAATTCGTACTTTTTTTCCTTTTAAAAAATATATTGTTTAACGGTGCACGTAAAAAATAAAAGAACAGAAGTTGAGAAAGTGTCCGAAGGAACACAACCTTAACGTTAGGCCTATTTTTGGTTTGATGGATTCGTATAGAAAATCTCAATTCCTTTGGAATAAACACTATTCATGCATTCTGTTCATAGGATTCCGATAAAAAATTTTCTATGTAAATCCTATACCAATCCTCCAAAATGGATTGATTCCATGGGAATGAAAACATCCACTTCATCCTCTTTTGTTTAGCTCATTGAAGGAAAAAATATATTTTTTAAAAGGAAAAAAGATTTATAT
>CM020188.1:2457197-2495150 GCA_009805545.1 Oryza longistaminata | reverse complement strand
TTATAGCAGATCAAAGACATCATATCTCTCAGTTGTCAGCCCAGACTGAGGCAAAAGAGTTGCAGTTGCAAGCCAATTACGAAGCTTTGAATCAGTCCAAGTTGGAGTGTGCAGACTTAAAGAAGAAATTGGAGTGCGAGAAGGCTTGGACTCGCACAATTGTGTCCATGATGATCTTGTTCTGTGTGTTGTTAGTTGCTGTAATGATAAGGCAGGTTTAGGAGATGTTCTGTGTGATGTCTGGTGTGTGAAATATTGTGATGTACCTTAGGTGTGTGAAATCTGGTGTGTGTATTTATGTTTGTGCAAGTTGGGGAATGCAATGCAAGGGCTATATTTTGGAATCTGGTGCAAATAATCTGCTGCCTAACATAGAAGCTGTTTATGTGCAATGGTGCATTTTGGTGTGTGCAAATAATATGTTGTGCAATCTCTATTAATTTGCTGACATAAAATTGCAATCTCTATATGGCACAAACTTCTTCACATAACTGAAATAAATTTGCTGACATAAATGACATAAACTTACTGACATAAATGACATAACTTGCTCACATAACTGACATAAACTTGTTCAGAAGTGTAGCAACTGACATAACTTGTTCAGGAGTGTAGCATAGACCAACATGCAGCACACAAAAGACAGAACATTTCAGGTTTGGAGCCCATTACCATGGCCAATATCTAACAAGTCCAAGTGGCCATCTACAAGCAGCAAAATAAACAAGTTAAAGACAGAACATTTCAGGTTTGGAGCCCATTACCATGAACAATATCTAACAAGTCCAAATGGCCATATACAAGCAGCAAAATAAACAAGTTTGGGTTTTTACATCACAGACCAACCTAGTCTGATAATTTTCTAACTACTCTAGCGGGTGGAGTAGTAGAAGCAACAAGATTCTTCCTCTTTTGGGGAGTTTTTCTTCTTGACAGGTGCAGATGAGCTTGCTTCAGCTGCAGCTCCAGGCACTCCTTTCTTCTTAGGAGGGTTTTTCTTCTTGACTGGTGCAGCTTCGGCCTGACCTACAGCTTCAGCCACTTGTCTCTTCCTGCACACAGATAGTACCATTAGGGAAGTTTTGAGGTAGTCAATTTGTGGACTAAATAGAAAGAAGTCCAAATTACCTTTTTTTTGGTTGTTGGCTGGATTGTTTGCTCATCTTGATGAACTGCCTCAGCAAATTTGCATGTCTTTTCAAAGTGACCAAAACCCTGACATCTCTTGCATGTAACTCTCTTCCTGCCAGGTTGTTCTAAACAACCTCTTATTCTTTGCACTCTAGGTCTTCCAGCACCTCTCTTCTGCCTAGGTGGGTATACCTTGAAGCCAAGATCTACATGTGGCCACTGAGACCTATCAGTCATTGTTGCCACTCTAGCTGCATAAGCTGCCCTGAAGGTCTGAACACTATAGTAGGGACTGACAAAATCTTGGATTCGGCCTCTGTTAGTGCAAATCCAGGCCAATGCATGTTTGCATGGCTTTCCTGTAACTTGCCATACCCTACATGAGCAGTTTTGGTTCTATAAATCAACTGTGTGCCTTCTAGTGTTGTTGTCAGACTCAACAAGTGTCACTTCTGCGAAACCTTCGTCACTTCTAACAACCTTTACCACCCTAAGACAGGCAGTTGCATCATTCAATTCTTTCATTACATTTGGCAGGATGCCATCCACAAGCTTTTTACCAACTTCTCTCCTAAGGGCCATCTTCTCCATGATCATCTCCCTGATCCCAACCACAAGTTCATGCAACAGCAGACCTTTAAGCTTCTTGATCTGGTTATTGAAACTTTTAGAAACATTGTTTGTGAGGTAGTCACACTTGCTAGACTCAGAAAAGCCACATCTGTACCAAATCCTTGAGTGATGCTTCTCAAGATACTCTATTGCATCAGACCTCACTTGGTATATTTGTTGCATGTGCCACCTAAATCCATCCTCAGTATAACTTCTTGCAGCTGGATACAGGTGATTAGTGAAGGCAGGGCCTTGAAACTTCTTCATGAAGTTAGCATAGAGATGCCTCATGCATTCTCTGTGCTCAACTTTTTCAAATGCAGCATCAACAGCTTTTTCCAAACCCTTACAAGCATCTGTTGATATAACTAGGCCCTCTGGATTACCTATGGCCTTATTGAGGTGTCTCATGAACCATAACCAATTTTCATCAGTTTCAGAGTCAAAAATTGCATAGGATACATAGAACAACCAATTATGTCCATCTATACTAGTGGCAGCAGCTAGTTGACCAGTATATTTACCTGTCAATCTTGTTGAATCAACACCAACATAGGGCCTGCAGCCATTGAGGAAGCCATCTATGCAAGGCTTCAGAGCAACAAACATCCTCTTGAAGCACATTTTCTTCCCTATCTTCTGTACATCAATCTCTACAATAGACCCTGGGGACTTCCTCTCCATCTCAGCTTTCCAATTAAAAAGAAATTGGAAGCTCTCTTCATATTTACCATGTATATGTTGCAATGCACACTTGAACCCAGACCATGCCTTCGAATACCTTAACTTTATCTGAAAATCTTCTTCAAGCTTGTGCCTTGCATCACTAGCTCCCTTTTTTGGGTTTTTCTTGACCCAATCCCCAATCCTGTCTGCAATGCAACCTTGAGTTGCCATCTTGTTTTCTTGCAATTTGGTAGATGCACATGTGTGCTCAAAGGGAAGAACTTTGATCTGCATTAAACATGTATAATTAACAAAATTGCATTACACAAACATAATCAAAAGCCTAATCAAAATACATAAATGAAGCAAACCATAGCACCTGTATGACTTTGGTCCCAGGTAGCTTTGATGCATGAACACGCCAAGGACACCCTTCAGCAGCACAATGGGCTAGAAAACGTGTTGGATCTGTCTTCAAACCAGCAAACACAAAACCTTTTTTAACTGCATAGTGCCTTATTGCTTTTCTGAAAGCAATTATATCAGGAAATAATGCATCTTTCTCTATTTTTGGATTCTCAGGGTCATGTATGACATTAAAGACCTGTGGATCTTCATCAGTAACCTGCTCCTCAGGAGCTCTCACCCCTGCAACAGGAGGCTGAGAAGACTGACCAGTGCCAGTGTTTCCATCAGGTTCAGCAAACTGTGGAGGCTATTTAGTTTGTGAGGGAACATACAAATGCTCATCATCGACACCCACATATTCTTCCTCATTGTCAAATATGTCTTGTTCTCTAACAGGTTCTTCCTCTGTTGCAAGCTTTTCAACACCTTCAACATTGGGAGCGGGCTGTTCAGAACCAATGATGGGAGCAGAGTTGTCAGGAGGCACAACACAGATGGGTTCTACTTCATTCTCGACAAGGGTGGATAAAGCCTCAGATGTACCATCCATCTTATTGTCAAGCACTGGAACAATAAGATTGAATTGGCTCTCTATTTTGTACATTTCGAATAGGTCAGGTAGCTGACTGTCGTCCACAAGTCTAACATCCTCACCAATCGCCTTGTGAAAAAACCAGATTGAAGGAGATTGATTTGTTCCCCAGGTGAACTCAACACTTAAACTATTCATCAGAAATTCCATGGAAAAGCTATCTGAATCCACAACCCAATGCCGAGTAGCTCCTTTCGTGTAAGATTTCCTACCATCTGTTTCTATCATGACATAAGCGCCAACCCTAACCTCTACTGAAAACCAGTGCCTACCATGAAAGGAGAGAACATCAACTGAAAATCTACATGTAAATACGATGAAATACCCAATGCACTTCTACTTCAGCTATCCAAGGAGTATATTCGAGATCAAGTTACTCACGGTATCGACGAAATAGGAGGAATCGAGCCTCCCAGATCCATCCCCTCCATCGGCAATTTCGCCTAGCCCCCGTCGTCGTCGCCGGCGCTGCACCGATCGCCGTCGAGATCGCCGTCGGCGAGCTAGGGTTTGCAGACAATGGGGAATGGGGAATGGGGAACAGAGGTGGTTGAGCCGGACCGAGATGGCTGGCTTGTATCGTCTCAGCCAGGGGCACAAGCGTCCACACGGAAATACGTATGAGGACAAACAGCATGGATGGCGATTCAGACGTACATAATGGCATGGTTCCAATTTGGAAGAAATTGCGATGGCACCCAGCCGGTTTCGCTAATTGTAATGGCATATTTCTAAATAGCTGAAGTTGCAATGGCATGGTTCTAATTAACCCTAATAATATAAAGTTTAGCAGCAGCAAATAACACGAAGGGAGATGGGTGAGGACCAATGCATAACAAATATCAGGTTGTAATATTATTGTTTAATAAAAGCTATTTACTGATTCGCAATGCTTATTAGTGGATAAGTACCTGGTAGAAGGAATAAATTATTGCCCATAGGGGATTTTGGGAGCCCATGTCCCGTCACAAGCAACTTGACCAAACCGTCCGGAGATTCGTTTTCGTGTGGTTCCTGGCTTTCTCGTTCAATTTTACATTGGTACATCTTGAGCTGCCCATATTTTCTCATGTATCTTCGGACTTGTGGAGATTATGGATACCCCATATCTACACGGTGATTATATTTAGACTGGATATAGGATACCAAATATAGATAGAATATCTTTATTTTATCTCAGGTTTGTTTCTTAATTTGTACGTCAAGGAAATACCCTGAGATTTAGTCGGGTACGATTGTATTTTATCTGTATTTTCATATGCCGTTAGGGATATGAGTTATACCTTGTAATACGGACTCCTTCCCCTATATAAGGAGGGGTCCGAGTCCTTCTTAGGATATACACAATTCTCTTGGAGAATATACATTCAATAATACACTCGGCGGATTTATCCCCGGACAGGAGTAGGGTATTACTTCTTGAATAAGAAGGCCTGAACCTGTATAAAATTTCTTGTCTCCAAACCCATCCAATTTTCTAGCTTGATAGCCACCCCTTTTAGTATTGCCGAAATTTTGTTTCGACAGGACTGGAGCATATATAAAGATACTCGAGCGTAAAGATCTTCGTAGTCAGAACATGGATGGGACGACTCACTTTCTGTCACTGGCAAAAGCAGCTGGTCTCCCCTCTGTTATGCTTCATCCGTCCAAAAAATAAAAATTTATAATGTTTAAAGTTTATCTTTAAAAGAGTTGATTTCTAACTTCTACCTATCATTAGTCCACAAATCCAGAAGTATCCAATGAAATAAGTATTTTTTTCCTTTAATACTCTTTATCTATCCTCCGAACAATAATGTTTTCTTATGAGCTATACACTTTAGTCTTTTTCTCACTCGCTGCTCAATTCTCTTCAATTGGCTCTATATTAAAGTGTTTTTGATAGAGAGAGTATTATGGAGGGACACTCTAGTTATGGTAGAGCAGTAAATAAAAAGCGATAGATAGTGCTCCCTTGTTAAAAAAAAGATATATTTTATTTTTGTTAAGACATAATTAATAGAATATAAGGCCCTGTTTGTTTCAGCTTAAGATTATTGTAATCTAGATTATTAAATCAGATTATTCTAAGTTGGATTATAATAAGCTGACATAAAATAAGCTACGAGTTGTTTGTTTCTCTGAATTATTAAAGGCATCTAAGGGTAGTAGGTCTTTAGCCACTCAATAATCTGGAAAAAGCTCCTCTAGAGGAGATTATTGGATTATAGTAATCTGGCTTATAGATTATAATAATCTAGCATAATAATCTACTTGTTTGTTTCAGCTTACTCCTAATAATTCAGATTATAATAATCTTAAGCTGAATCAAGCAGGGCCTAATTCTTATGACAAACTGATATTATTAGGTTTGTATTTAAAAGTAATTTCTTATTATTATATTTTTTATGACATAGATAAATGGTAAAGTAGTAAGACAACTGCTTCCTTCGTCTAAAATATAATTATTTTTAGGTTGATACAAAATAGGTGAAAATTATTAGAGAAATGTCGTGATTGTTAAGACAAGAAAAGGTTGATGAAGAAATTAAATGAAGAATGGTTATGATTGTGTGAGAGGAGATAATAGGTTAAGAAATAGCTTTATTTTAAAATAGAGATAATCCATGAAATGCCATTGACAAGCGTCTAAGTCCCAGAAATGCCATCGACAAGTGTGAGTTCCAAGAAATGCCATCGTACAGACGATTTTGTCTTAAAAATGCCATCGCCGTTAGGGTTTCGTTTATTCCGTGCCGTTAAATACACTGTTCATCCTATAGAACTTAACGGCGCGGAATGGACGGAACCCTAACGACAATGGCATTTTTGGGACAAAATCGACTTTACAATGGCATTTCTTGGAACTCACACTTGTCGATGGCATTTCTGGGACTTAGACGCTTGTCAATGGCATTTCATGGATTATCTCTTTAAAATATGTCAATACGCTAGAAATAACTACTAATATTTTGCGGTAGCGCTATTCCGAGCGCTAGAGCGCGGTATATTGTTCCGAGCACTGCACATCACGCCCAGAGTCCGCAAAAACTGGTGTTCGGTTGTCCACGTTCGATTTGTGTAGATTAGTTCTATTTGAATTCGGGGTAAATCAATTACAGATCCGTAAAATCAGTGGTCGGTTGAAAATAATCGTTGTAATTGGTTTATCTCTATTTCCAATCGAGGTAGTTATGATATGGTGTGCAACAAACTGAGACCAATCTGGTAGTAATCGAATTACTATCGATGTAAATGAAAATTGATGGTGCATGTGCCTGTAGTAATTGGATTAACGATAACCATGCTTATGAAATCTTGTAGTAATCGAGTTACTATCGACATAAATGAAAATTGACGGTGCATGTGCTTGTAGTAGTTGGATTATGAACAACATTGGTTGATCAAATCTCGTAGTATTCGTATTACTATTGATGTAAATGAAAATTGATGGTGCATTAACTTATAGAAATTGCATTATTGCTAGCCTTGGTTGATGATTTCTTATAGTGAGTGCATCAAGCAAGAAAAAAAGGAAAAATAAATAAGGAGGGAGTTACTGGGGCCTAATTAGTTTACCCCAAATAATATGTGAATAATTTTTTTACTTATACATTGAATCACTCCATCCTAAATCACGGGACAAAAAATAAAGATTTTACATGCACATCATAGTAAAAGCACAAGAATAAAAATTTTACACACAAACATAGCAATACACGCCATTGCCAGTTCCTCGTGACGGCTGAATGGAGTTTCTGTCATGCTAGAGAGAGCAAGAAGACAAAGCGGCGGAGATGCAGGCTAGAGCCGAGGTAGCACCAAGTCTGGCCGTTGCGACCTCGGTAGGAGCCGGATCCGGCGATGGAGCCAAAAATGGAGGTCACCGTTGCTGTTGTCACCACCTCATTGTCATAAACTGGGCAACGACAGATGTGATGAAACAAATCACACTTTCTTGCCGATGTTACCAAATCGATTGACCATCACAAACAGGATCTCCGTCATGCAAGGGAGAATAGAGAAGCACGCCAAGATGAGTGCTCAACCCAATCGAAGTCAGACTGCATAGAATCAAGAAAGATAAAAAATTTAATTAATCATAGATTGTATACTATTCTTGCAATAAATCAAGAATCTCATTAGAAATTGCTGAGAGAACTCACCATCCCCACGACGTCCACCTCGTTCACCATGGGCCAGACATCTCTTCAGCATTGATCTGAAGCAGATGCTGCGGCAGCGAGGCTTGAACCAGTGCCTTCGCCTGAAGCGCCACCGGCCACCGCTCGCCGGCCACTGCCATCAACTGCCACGGTGTTGTCGTCCTCCTCCATGGTGTGTCGCCGATCTGTGGGCTGGATGGTGGATCGATTCAGATCAGGAAAAAAATGAAGTGGGGGCGAGAGTGGTTGGTTGGGTACGAGAAAAATAGAATATATACCAGAAGTAGAGAAATTGTTTTTATCAGAGTAAATGATTTACTCCGATAATGGTGGGAGCACGATGCGGTACGTGTGGTGGGATCGAAAGAGAAGTTGTTTTTATTATCGAAGTAAATCGTTTACTCCGATAACGGTAGGAGTGGGATGATGGGACGTGGGGTGGGATCGTAACCAGAGAAGTTGTTTTTATCGAAGTAAATTATTTACTCCGATAATGATAGGAGCGGGATGATGGAACGTGGGGTGAGGTGAGCCTGGCTGATACACATTTGGTGCTTAGAATATGGGAGCGCGCAACGCTCCCAATACTAGTTCTAAATATTTTGATGCTGGAGCAGTATTAATCAAAGTCCAGTTCTTGTTTCTGGATGGGAGGGAGTAGCACTATGTAGCCACGCGCTCGCGACTTTTGAGACAAATTTTCACTGAGCTCTTTTGCTGTATCAATAAATATGAACCATCCATCACACATCCAACGACCCAGAGCATTCGAAATGCCATGCACCGGTGCTCTCTGCCATAGCAGCAGGCATACGGCAGAGGATCCCGATCACCAGACAAGTAGTTGGGACTTGGGAGTCGACTACTGACTACTGAGACATGCCTTGTCACAACTAGAGAAAAAAAAAAAGAGACGCGGATGCACATCTTATCATATGAATAATAATCAATGAAAACATGCACAATGTATAGTGGTTGGTTGAGCTGAAGCTGATTAAATTTTAGGATTTGATTTTAATTAAATTTAGAGGGTCTTTTTTGTTACTTTCTTGCCCCCTCTACATTACTCCTAAGGAGTAAGGACACTACTTAAAAAATGGTTTTTTGCCTAACGGTTCAGGATTAAAAGAAAACCGTCAGGGCTACTTTATCGTCACGGCCATCGTCAGGATTGGAACAACATGTTAGGAATGTGGCTTTCTCCAGAGACAAGTAAAATATCTACATCAAATATTTTTGAAAATTAGATTTAGAAACTTCAAGGTTAGCTTAGGCATCACAAATTATGTTGTTACATTTCGGATCTTGCAAATGGGCTAGCGAGGAGTAGTTTCACTTTCACCCATTAGCATTTAAACGTGTGTTCGATTAGTGAGCTAATATAGTGGAAATGTATATGGTACTTATATTGAAAAAAAAATAGAAAACTAATGTAATTTTTTTAGATGGGAAAACTAACGTAAATTGTATATGTGAGAACGGCATGTAGGGATCAATTAGGTCTACCGGTCAATATTAATGATATTTTTAAAATTTTATGATTTTTCAATGGTCCTTTTTTTTTTATTTTTATCAAGAAACAGTACCTCTAAAAATTTAATGTACAGAAAGATGAAAGAATTAGAATACGAATATATATCACATGATCAATATCCATCACTTCACTTTGGCCAGTGAGCCAGCCAGCGCCCTCATTGCCGGACGTCCATGCGAACAGTATACTTTGAACGCTATTCTTGCTTGCCAGCAGAGGCCAGAAAAACGATATGCTAACATAAAGGCTTGAGCTGGATTTTGCTTAGCTCCTCTTTCTTTCGTGTACCACTCTACAAAATAAGAATAAAATCCTAGAGATACTCTTATGTTTGTGTACCACTCTACAAATCAATGGATTTGGATGATAGGAAAGATCAAGGGATATGACCCTCATAGTTTTTTCTTTCATGCGTACCAGTAAATAAACTAAGCGGTTTTGGATGATATGACATTGTGATTTAAAGATTTTGAATTTTAAAAATTAGTAGATGAACTAAAAAAAATCTTGAGTGGAGGATTTAGAAAACAAACTAAAGGGGGATGTGGGGGAGGTGCTAGTTAATTGTATGTATGCATACGTGTCTTATATAATGAAATATCGGAAAAAAGTGGTTGCATCTTATATTTGGGATGGAGAAGTATCACTTATTCTTCATGGCATGTACAAGCTATATTATTTTTGAACTATATAAATAATAGTTTTATTATATGGTAAAGAACTTAAGATCAGTTTTGTAATATGCTGCACAAAATAGTTTTATAATATGGTTAAAGATCAGTTTTTGTGATTGGAATCTTTACTTTGGAATGTGCATAATTTATTTACTTTTGGTATACACAAATGGGCAACTGAAAACATTTCTGAATTGTTTTAGGTAAATAAACTATTTTGGACAATTCAAATGCAATCGCATCCGTGGGTTATGTATCTGAATTTTAAAAAATATTATAAATTTCTGCAAGAAACACTAGTTACAAATTGGGCAAATTACATAAATTTGGAACATTGTGAAATAAAATTTAATTTTATCTTAAAATATGATTTTATTAAGATTTAAGCACGTATATGTGCGACTTGTGTGGGCCATTTTATAGTTATCAATTTGTTGGTAGTGCCGAATTATAGACTACTTTTTTTTACTACCAATGTATTTTTTTTCACGGTAGAGTTGTATCTATTGTATTTATTTGGTAAAGTATTGGTGTTTTTTTTTTTTTTTGCAAAGCGAAGTGAACACTGTTGAAGAAATGAAGTTGTCAGACAAGGCAAGTTTCGGCGTCTCTACCAGTATCTTAAAAGCACGGTCATGCTTCTTTCCTCCTCTCCCCAATCCTACGTATAAAAAATCCACTCAAAAAACCTGTATAAAAAAAACTAACCAATCGAGAGAAAAATATGCGATAAGAGAGAAAAAATAAATCACGTTTATGAGATCTTGTCCCATTGTAATGCATAGGCCTATGACTAGTTTTTAGATATGGAATTGCTAAAAATTGTTGCAAGTTTTTTTTGGAAAAAAATTTCAAATGTAACTATGATATAATTATAGTGTAACTAAAATGTAATTACACTACAGTTATATTGTAAGTGCATTGTAATCTCTATATAAGTTAGATATAAGTTGTAAATATTATTTTAATACTTATATACAAGTTATATTATAATTATAGGGGAATTATATTATAATTATACTCTCTCCGTCCCTAAATATAAGTGATTTTGGTTGGATGTGACTTGTAACCAAAATCCCTTATATTTAGAGATAGAGGGAGTACTATAGTTTGATTTAAAAGTTTTCCCTCAAAAAAAACTTGCAACAGTTTTTTGAGATAGTCCCCAAATAACATTACTACTGCTTGTTTAGTTGAAAAATAAAATTAGAAATCCCTTGCGAGCCTTAGCCTAAGCATCAATTAATGGAGATGCCTGTAGAGGTAGAGTTCCATTTTGTACTACTTAGGAACATTAACCACAAATCGAGCAAGTTGATCAGTAAATAATCGATGAGCATGTTGGATGCTTTTTATCTTGAAAGGGTTATGTTGCATGCTTTTGTAAAGTGCCCCTTGTAAGCATGTAAAATCCTCCATCTAGGATAATAGCGTGCGTATGGCCCCATCCAATAAACGTGAGCCATCTCTTTATTTGTTCCTGCCAAGTGAAGTGGAGCTCCCAAACAAAAGGCAGATTGGATGGACGGTGTTCATTTCTGAAAGTCGAGATCAGAATCTGATGGAGCCGGTTCTTTGATTTCTGGCATCTCTGGTCCTGAGGCCCTGCATGAAAGTGGGAGCAATCAGATAAATAAATTAAAGCTAAATTTGATACTCCCTTCTTTCAAAAGTGTTAGATATATTACTTTTGTCATCAAGACTAAAAAGAATTTAACTAATCCTACGTGAAATACAATCAATAAATATTAAGATGAATACTTAGGTTTCGGTCAATCATTTAATTTATCTCTTTATTTAAATCTTGATGTACGGAAGTTACAAACATGAGTATATGACCACCTTATTTTTTTTAAAAAAAACAGAAAGTAAAATAAGTCTAATAGTTGAATGGGATTGGTGCAGCCAACAAATGCATTAAATAATCAAATCACGGATAATCTGAGTGAATCTGAACTTTATACGGGGTAAAATTGATTTTGTAGGAATCTGTGCATAGAAGAATCTGTGCCAGTCTGGTTAGAACTTAGAGCAGATGCAATAGCAGGCTATAAGCCAACTATAAACATATTTTAAAGAGATAAAGGAAGGGAGAGAAGAGCAGCGGGCTACAGATCTATAACCAGCTGCAGCACGGACTCCAAGACGTAATGTGTGTATGATAGGTGGGACCAGATATTAATAGTATAGTAAGCAACTATTATATGAATTAGTTATTATATTGGCTATAGATGATTTGGAGCTAGCAATGTACTATACTATTAACCTTGCTCTTAGAACCAATGAGTACCACCATGGCTGCAGAACGGTCGAGCGAAACGTGTGCCGGATTGGGCTGGGAGAAGTCCTACATCTATCCCTAAAATATTGCTACGGTGGTCAACAGTAAAACTGGGCCAGTTACTCCGCGAGCCAGCAAAACGGCCCACCACAGCACACGGCGGCGCGGCCCAACTCCCGACTCCGAAGGGCGGTGCGAGCGCGAATCCTCTCTCCTCTCTCTCCTCCCGTGTGCGGCGAATCGTAGCCGCGCCACGCTACCCGTCGCGTCCAACGCCGCCGTCGGCGAGGCCGCCGCTGCTCTCGAGTACGGGCGTGCAGTGAGGAGTTGAAAACATCTTCGGATCTGAGGTGAGATTATTCTAAAACTTTTAGTTTTCCGTGATGAAAATTTAGGGATTCCAGTATTGGGTTTCCCAACAAATTTCTCCATTTGTTGCTCGAAAGTTGAAAGCTCCTCTTGTTTCCCCCATCAGAAAGCTTTGGAACCTGATTGGAAAGTTTTTGGTTAAATGTTGAAGAAATTAGGAATCGATGCTACTCGGTGGCTGACGGCTCGCATTTAGATTTCCTATTTAGATTTTCAGCCCTATTGTTTCGCTTATTCATATGTTAAATTCAAATCGTTTATTAATAAATAAAAAATATTTGTGTGTAAAATTTGTTATACGTGTCTAGCGACTCAAAAGCAAATGTTATAAAATAAACTATAATAAAAAAAATCAGAATCAAAACCAAGTTCTAAAATTTAAATTTTGACTTATAAGCATAAGAATAAGCCAATCAATGAGACCCTTCGAAAAATGCAGATGCGCCAAATACTCTACAATCCAGGTTTATCCTATTTATTGTAATCTGATAATCACAAGAGAACATCATCAGATATAGGAGCACAATGTTTTGTCACACTAATTTACATTATTAAATAGAAAAAAAATAATTAAGTTCTGAACACAATTCGATTAAACTCCGGAAGGAAGACAAAAAGATAGTGTATACAGCATAGTTTTGGATATCATTCTGTATTGAATGGAGATGATGACAATTAATCTATCTTTCTAATGTGATGCTTATATTGCTGTCACATGATAAAACATCTGAGCTGCCACTAGAGCGGACATAGAAGTAGGCTGGCTGATTTGGTTCGGGCAAGGTCATTCCCTCGCTGTTTAGCATAGTGACCACCTGATCGATACAAGGCCTGTCATCTGCCCTCTCCTGAACACATAAAAGTGCCACCTGAATGCACCTTTGTATCGATTCATGATTGTTTTCTATACAGCAACAGACCAGCTTCATGCCCCTGTCCAGATCTCCAAAGTAGCCAAGCCTATTAGAAAACAATATATGAATGTGTATTTCTGTCAATAAAAACAACAATAAAAAAAAAGAATGATGATATTATGAAAGCAAATGATTCTCAATTTGGAGTATATCCGGACCAACCCGGTTCCACTGTCCATTTCAAAAAGGATAATCTGTAGTACATTTTACTCACGTATGAAATGAGATTGTATAGTTTGCCATCGTAAGGATAGAATCCAGAAGTCCTCTTTCCACTTATGATTTCCAAGACCAAGACGCCAAAACTGAAGACGTCCGACTTGATCGAGCAAACCCCATCAAAAATATACTCAGGAGATATGTAGCCACTGAATATTACAGAAGTAGAATTGTTATATATTACCAAGGCACATGAAGTATAGGAATTTTTATACACAAATTTCATAATTAACTTATATGCATGCTTCTCCAGGAGAAAATTTCTAATTTTCTCAATGTACGGAATTGTAGGAACTAATAATTAGACGCAAAATGGAGAACATATATAACTGTGTATATTCATTTGTACTTACAGCGTGCCTACTATTCTCGTGGTATTTGATTCAATTGTATTTGAATAGAATATTCTGGCCATCCCGAAATCGGAAATTTTTGGAGTCATATCGCTATCCAAGAGAATGTTACTTGCTTTTAAATCCCTATGAACAACACATAATCGTGAATAATTGTGAAGATATAGAATCCCTTGAGCTATCCCATCAATTATATGTAGACGCTTTGACCAGGTTAATTGTGCTCCTTTCACAAAATCTGCAAAATATGAATGAGGTTATTGAAAATTGCCAAAATACTTGTAACTTCAAACTGTAGTATGTAGAAATATCTAGTCTTATTGGAGACATGCCAAATATGAAGACGTCCAGGCTTTTGTTTTGCAAGTATTCATAGACGAGCATCTTTTCCTGTTCTCCCTCGATACAACAGCCAAGCAACTTAACAAGGTTTTTGTGTTGAAGTCTTGCTATCAGCTGAATTTCGTTTTTGAACTCTAATAAACCTTGTACAGAACATGCTGAAAGTCTTTTAACTGCTACTTCAAGACCACCAGGTAATAGGCCCTGAAAAGAAAGAACATTAGAGTCATATATTAAGTGGAGGACACAGTTTTTGTTTTTTAATTTTAAAAAACTGACATTTATACAATTACGATGTTGAGTGCCACATTGGCATGTAACATAAATATTTTTGAAAAAAAAAAAGATAAAGGAATTACAGCAGAAATAGTCTGATTAAAAAAATCAAAGTTCATTTGAAAAATATACAATATAAATATTAAAAATGTTGAATTCCAATGCAAGTATACAATTAGTCAATTACCTTATAAACAGATCCAAAACCACCTTGCCCAATTTTGTTTTCCCTTGAGAAGTCTTGTGTAGCTTCTTTTATCTGAGAGAAATTATACAATGAAAATCCTGAGTTGCCTTCTTCAATCCTCCAAAGATTTATCACATTTTGTATTGCCATCGATATCAGTCGTAGTTTAAATCTTGCTTCTGAAAAAAGAAAACAGTGAAACAGTCTATTCTTGTCACAGTAGCTGGTAGCTATATAATCGAATCAGATGCATATATCCTTACACAAACGAGGAACGTTGTGAGTCTAATATTTAGTTATATATTTACCTCTTTTTCTCTCCTGTTTGATCCAAATATACACAAAGAAACATGAAAATGATACCATGAGGAAGAACGATCCAATTGTAACCCAGAGCTCGAACTTTTCTGCACATCCATTGATATGAGTTATAACTAGTGGAAACTAGGCCCTATCGTTTGACTTATTCATGAAATTAGCCAAACGGCATATTTGTAAACGAAAAATAATTTGTGAATAAAACTTTTATATATGTGTTCTTAGCGATTTAAAGCATAGGCCGAAAAATAAACTTCGATGAAGAAACCCAAAATCGGTTTCAAATACAAGGTTGAAAATTCGAATTTTGACTGATAAGTATAAGCTAAGGCCACATGACACTTTTTATTTTATTTTATTTTTTGAATAAGAGGCCACATGACATGACACTTTGAAGGTATGAAAGTTAGGCTGTGTTTAGTTTGTGTGCCAAAATTTTTTTTTAAGTATACGGACACACATTTGAAGTATTAAACGTAGACTAATAACAAAACAAATTACAGATTCCGCATTTAAACTGTGAAATGAATTTATTAAGTCTAATTAATCCGTCGTTAGCAAATGTTTACTGTAGCATCACATTGTCAAATCATGACGTAATTAGGCTCAAAAGATTCGTCTCGTGATTTACATGCAAACTGTACAATTGTTTTTTTTCGTCCACATTTAATGCTCCATACATGTGTCCAAACATTTGATGTGACGGAAAAGTTGAAAGTTCGAAGAAAAAATTTTGAATCTAAACACGGCTAGTTTAATGGAAACTAGTGAATTAGATGAAAGCAATGTCTCTGTTGAGCAGTAATTCTTAGACGGTGAAAACTGACGACGAAAGACGGGTTAATTGAACCAAATCAACAAAACACAAATTATTGAAGGTGAAGGTAATTAAGTACCAGCAGGCATGTATAGTACCGTCTCTAACAGAAGGCCTGTTTAGGAACGCTGACACCCCTGGCTCGCCGGCGAAGAACGGAGAGTCCGTCTGGTAGTGGTACCACAGACTGCAGCGCACCCCGAGCACCATGCCTTCCGTCAGGCCATTGCTGACCATCTCCTTCCCTTGGTCGGTGATGCCGCCCAGGCAACTCCGGCAACGCTCCGGCGGCATGCCGTCCATGCACTGCGCCAGCCCGTATACTACTGGCTGACTCTCCTGGCCGTCGAACCACCCCTTCCCCTTGCCCGTCAAGTAGCTGGCCCGTCTACCCACCATGGTGGTGGAGATCTTCTCCATGAGCTCAGAGAAAAGCTCGCTGAACCGCGTGCGATCAGCATCCCTCTGAGGGACAGCAGGGTTCAGGTAATTGCTCACTATGCACGCCGGCGCGTTGCTGAAGCTGGAGATGAAGTCCGTGTCAGAGAAGCTTAGCAGCGCCTGGAACTCATGGTCGTACAAGGTTACAGTACTCTTGTGCGACTGGGACTGGGAGTCACTCTCACTACTGGTAGATCCATTATTGCTGATGCTGGCTGTGTCAAGAACTCTCTGTAGGCGGCTGCTGCAGTTGGTGGAGTCTCCCCGGCAGAGCGCGGCGCCGTAGACGATGTCGGGACCTGTCGTCCCGGCCGTGGCGCCGACGGCCGAGTGCGACCCCGTCTTGGTGACATTGGCGATCAGGTCTTTGGCGAGGTTGAGCAGGTTGGTCTTGTAGGTGCCCTCTGCCATGTAGGCGAGGGTGTTCGCGTCGTTGCTGCTGCTGCTGCTGCAGAAGGGTAGCTGCTGTTGGGCTGCCAACAGCTTTGGGGAAGAGATCAGGAGGAGGGCAACGAGCGGCATCATCATGTTGTTGCGTGCTAGTATGGGTGTGATCAACTCATTCAATTTGTGAATTGTGATGCATGGAACATTGCCTGGATGAATGCTATTAAATAGTACTCCCTCCGTTTCACAATGTAAGTCATTCTAGCATTTCCCACATACATATTGATGTTAATATGTATGTGGAAAAATGCTAGAATGATTTACATTGTGAAACGGATGAAGTACTGTTTGGTAGGTGTCTCGTTCGTCACGACAATGTTTTTGCAGAGTACCAAGGCCCTGTCACATCAAGCGTTGGAACACCTGCAAGAAGTATTAAATATAGGCTAAAAAAATAACTAATTGCACAAATTGCGACTAATTTGTGAGATGAATCTTTTAAACCTAATTACTCCATGATTTGACAATACGGTGCTACAGTAAACATTTGCTAATGACGAATTAGATATGCTTAATAAATTTATCTCGCAGTTTACTGACGGATTTTGTAATTAGTTTTGTTATTAGTGGCCGAACACCTCATACGACAACTTATATAATATCTTATGTGACACGCTAAAACTTTACACCCCCTAAACGAGACAGTTTCAGTAGAACGAAAATGACTCAGTAATTTAAGTGGACCAGTACAAATCGAAAGACAGAGGGAGGAAGATGCGGTGAAATTCCATAGAACACTTTTGTTTACTGAACTAGTTTTGTGGGGCCCAAATATCAGTGAGTGCCTCACCACGTCCACCACCACCCCAAGGAACATTTAAAGGAGTAAATATTGTGTCTTTTGGTTATAGTTTGTTACGAATTAATCTCTTCCCTTTAGGCCTTGATTTCACTGTGTTATGCCATTGAATTTCGTTGTTATGGTAGTACTTAAATACTTTATGCTAATACCTCTCCCATTTTTCTTTTGCTAATGTTGGGAAAACTTTGTTTTAGGACATTACGACTTCGCGATTTTAGCCGGTAAAAATCAATCTTTGAGGAAATACACTTTTAAAATATCGTTATTTGCAGTTGGACACTACATTCATTATAACAGGGGAGTATCTCTAAAAACTGCTGTAGGTTTTTTGAGTCAAAAAATTTTAGATGTAAATATAGCATAATTGAAGTATAATTACATTATAACTACATTGCATTATGACGGTATTGTAACTGTAATGTAACTGTGATATAACTTATATAAAACTTACATTCAATTATGGTTTGGTTAGTTCACACTAGGATCTTACGTATGACATATGTGGAAAAACTTTTAGCATTTTTTTCCTTCATGCACAAATTTCTTGGCGATCCAATGGTCACAAATATGAAAGTTTTGGGAGAAAAAAACTTGTGGAAGTTTTCTAGCAAATCTGTTATAAAATATTAGATTCCACGAAGTCATGATATCCTACAACAAAATTAAATGCGAAGAATATTAAACTAGTTTCCCAGAGGGGCGAAATTCATAATACTTCTACTGGCACCTTTCCATCTGTTTAAAAATATGCATCCGCATTTCCTGCTCAGAATTTTCCATTTCTCCCAAGTTGTACGAAAATCGTTAAACGATTTCGCGCGGCCTGCTCGATCGTTTTCAGAAGTAATTTTGCCAACTTATGCTTTTAATTCAACATTACTATTAAGACGCACAATGTAACTATTCAATAGAAGAGGTAGTTATATACTATGATACGAAGGTAGTACAGTAATGCTGCACTAGCTAGGTCTTAAGGGCTTCCAAATGACAACCATGCGCTGAGGCACATGCTACTTAATTTCATTGTGTTATGCTATTGAATTTCATTGTGTCATGCTATTGAATTTTCGTTGTTATGCTAACAGTGATGTCACCTGACCGAACTGAAAATTTTAGTTGTAGAACTACCGGCCTACGGACGTTGGTTTTCCAGATCCGATCGACGACTTAGCCACGCGTTATTCTGTCAAATATTCTAACCGGTTGAGTTAGTGGAGTTGGAACTGTACAAGTAGCCAACAGTGAGAGACCGTACGATCGTATTGATTTCGATTCCTTCCTCTGATCTTCTTCACAGATATATATAAAGATGGAGAAAGTTCATCCTCTTAACTGCATGTACAGCAGCATGTACAGCTAACTCACTGACATATGAATCTCACTTTGCTATAGCCTATATGACAGTAGCTCAACTGCGTACTCCTTCCGTATTTTAATGTATGACGTCGTTGACTTTTGGACTAACGTTTGACTATTCGTTTTATTCAAAATTTTTATGCAAATATGAAAATACTTGCAACGTTTGACCACTCGTCTTATTCAAATTTTTTTTGCAAATATAAAAAACAAAAAGTTGTGCTTAAAGTACCGTAGATGATAAAGTAAGTCACAAATAAAATAAATAATAATTTCAAAAAAATTTGAATAAGACGAGTGGTCAAACGTTGCAAGCAAAAACTCAAAATCCCTTATATTGTGGGACGGAGGAAGTATTAAATAGTACTGTTTGGTAGGTGTCTCGTTCGTCAGGACAATGTTTTTGCAGAGTACTATAAAGCCCTGTTTAGATCCCACCCCAAAATTTTTCACCCTATCACATCGAGCGTTGGAACACCTAGAAGAAGTATTAAATATAGACTAAAAAAATAACTAATTGCACAGATTGCGACTAATTTGTGAAACGAATCTTTTAAGCCTAATTGCTTCATGATTTGACAATGCGGTGTTACAGTAAACATTTGCTAATGATAGATTAATTAGGCTTAATAAATTCGTCTCGCAATTTACTGACGGATTTTGTAATTAGTTTTGTTATTAGTGGCCGAACACCTCATACGACACCTTATATAATATCTGATGTGACACGTCAAAACTTTACACCCCTGGAGGCTGGATATAAACACCCCCTAAACGAGACAGTTTCAGTAGAACGAAAATGACTCAATAATTTAAGTGGACCAGTACAAATCGAAATACAGAGAGAGGAAGATGCCGTGAAATTCCATAGAACACTTTTGTTTACTGAACTAGTTTTGTGGGGCCCAAATATCAGTGGGTGCCTCACCACGACCACCACCACCACAAGGAACATTTAAAGGAGTAAATATAAATATTGCATCTTTTGGTTATATTTTGTTACGAATTAATCTCTTCCCTTTAGGCCTTGATTTCATTGTGTTATGCCATTGAATTTCGTTGTTATGGTAGTACTACTTTATGATAATACCTCTCTCATTTGTCTTTTGCTAATGTTGGGCAAACTTTGTTGTAGGACATTACGGTTCTCATCGGATGGCCTAAACAGCCAAAGAATAAGCTAAAATTTAAATTTTCAAACTTAATTTTGAGATTGATTTTGAAATATTTTAAACGTAGTTTCTTTTTCAGCATTGATTTTTAAGTCACCAAGAACACATATATAAAAATTTTACCTACAAATTCATTTTTATTCCCTAAAAAGCCGTTTTGGCTTATTAGGGAAAAAGCCAAACGATGGGGGCTTCCGACTTCGCAATTTTAGCTAGTAAAAATCAATCTATGAGGAAATACACTTTTAAAATGTCGTTATTTGCAGTTGAACACTACATTCATTATAACATGGGAGTATCTCTGAAAACTGCTGCAGGTTTTTTGAGTCAAAAATTTTCAGATGTAAATATAGCATAGTTGAAGTATAATTACATTACAGCTACATTGTAATTGCATTGTGACTGTATTGTAATTATACTGTAACTGTGATATAACTTAATTATATAAAACTTACATTCAATTATTGTTTTGTTAGTTCACACTGGGATCTTACGCATGACATTTGTGGAAAAACTTTTAGCATTTTTTCCTTCATGCACAAATTTCGTGGCGATCCAATGGTCACAAATCTAAAGTTTTGGGAGCAAAAAAAATTGTGGAAGTTTTCTAGCAAATCTGTTATAACATATTAGATTCCACGAAGTCATGATATCCTACAACAAAATTAAATGCGAAGAATATTAAACTAGTTTCCCAGAGGGACAAAATTCATAATACTTCTACTGGCACCTTTCCATCTGTTTAAAAATATGCATCCGCATTTCCTGCTCAGAATTTTCCATTTCTCCCAAGTTGTACGAAAATCGTTAAACGATTTCGCGCGGCCTGCTCGATCGTTTTCAGAAGTAATTTTGCCAACTTATGCTTTTAATTCAACATTACTATTAAGACGCACAATGTAACTATTCAATAGAAGAGGTAGTTATATACTATGATACGGAGGTGGTACAGTAAATCTGCACTAGCTAGGTCTTAAGGGCTTCCAAATGACAACCATGCGCTGAGGCACATGCTACTTAATTTCATTGTGTTATGCTATTGAATTTCATTGTGTCATGCTATTGAATTTTCGTTGTTATGCTAACAGTGATGTCACCTGACCGAACTGAAAATTTTAGTTGTAGAACTACCGGCCTACGGACGTTGGTTTTCCAGATCCGATCGACGACTTAGCCACGCGTTATTCTGTCAAATATTCTAACCGGTTGAGTTAGTGGAGTTGGAACTGTACAAGTAGCCAACAGTGAGAGACCGTACGATCGTATTGATTTCGATTCCTTCCTCTGATCTTCTTCACAGATATATATAAAGATGGAGAAAGTTCATCCTCTTAACTGCATGTACAGCAGCATGTACAGCTAACTCACTGACATATGAATCTCACTTTGCTATAGCCTATATGACAGTAGCTCAACTGCGTACTCCTTCCGTATTTTAATGTATGACGTCGTTGACTTTTGGACTAACGTTTGACTATTCGTTTTATAAATTCATAATACTTCTACTGGCACCTTTCCATCTGTTTAAAAATATGCATCCGCATTTCCTGCTCAGAATTTTCCATTTCTCCCAAGTTGTACGAAAATCGTTAAACGATTTCGCGCGGCCTGCTCGATCGTTTTCAGAAGTAATTTTGCCAACTTATGCTTTTAATTCAACATTACTATTAAGACGCACAATGTAACTATTCAATAGAAGAGGTAGTTATATACTATGATACGAAGGTAGTACAGTAATGCTGCACTAGCTAGGTCTTAAGGGCTTCCAAATGACAACCATGCGCTGAGGCACATGCTACTTAATTTCATTGTGTTATGCTATTGAATTTCATTGTGTCATGCTATTGAATTTTCGTTGTTATGCTAACAGTGATGTCACCTGACCGAACTGAAAATTTTAGTTGTAGAACTACCGGCCTACGGACGTTGGTTTTCCAGATCCGATCGACGACTTAGCCACGCGTTATTCTGTCAAATATTCTAACCGGTTGAGTTAGTGGAGTTGGAACTGTACAAGTAGCCAACAGTGAGAGACCGTACGATCGTATTGATTTCGATTCCTTCCTCTGATCTTCTTCACAGATATATATAAAGATGGAGAAAGTTCATCCTCTTAACTGCATGTACAGCAGCATGTACAGCTAACTCACTGACATATGAATCTCACTTTGCTATAGCCTATATGACAGTAGCTCAACTGCGTACTCCTTCCGTATTTTAATGTATGACGTCGTTGACTTTTGGACTAACGTTTGACTATTCGTTTTATTCAAAATTTTTATGCAAATATGAAAATATTTATATCATGCTTAAAGAACATTTGATGACGAATCAAGTCATAATAGAATAAATGATAATTACATAAATTTTTTGAATAAGACGAATGGTCAAACGTTGGACAAAAAATCAATGGCGTCATACATTAAAATATGGAGGTAGTATATGTTAAGTTAGAGGATCCTTTTTAAAGATGGACTACCAAGACTGACTAACCTTATCATGAGATGATTGGAATATAAAGAACTTTTATATGACTTTTTTTTAACTTCATCTGAATTTTTTTCACAGGTCGATGAAGGCCGAAAGCTCTGCCATTCGAATCAATTATAATTTTTAGACTGTAGTTGGAATGAGACCAATTTATATGATTTTCTTTTTGAAGTTCATGTGAAATTTTCATCTCTCTATGAACCCGAAAGTCCTAGCTACCATTGGAATGCATAAAGTTATAAGACTTCATTAGGAACCAGATTAATTTATGCTGTAAAACTTGTATGTGGAAGTTTACGAGAAATTTTCACCTCTCGGTGAAGGCCAAAAGCTGTATATAAGATCACAAACATGAAATCCACTATTGTCTATCTCAACATTGCTGAAAGGACAAGTGTCCATTTTAAATGGATAAAAAGGTTTGATACAAAATACTCCATCGGTTTCAAAATATAATATAATTATTTATGCATACTTTAAAAAATGTGCATGTACTTCTAATATGATTATACCTCTGTAAAATTTTAGCCTAAATTCGGTATATTATATTTTAACCGTAACAATATAATTTTCTTTCCATACGTGTGATGAATTTAAAGATGAGATTTTACATGCACATGTAATATTAACTATTAAATGCATATATATACAACTTTACTAGCAATCAACGATCAGGAATTAGGAATGGATTAAAGTCCTTCCTAACCTGCTAGGGAGATGTATCACCACTACTAGAAAAAGCATTTTCGCGCCGACGTTGGGTACGTATTTATTTTTCGCAGGCGGATATAACCTTCGGGGCCAAATGATCGCCTACAAAAAATGTAAACCGGGTTAAATCTCGCTGTCCGCCTGCAAAAATACTCTTTATTTTTGAAGGCAAACCTCTTATGTGGTCCACCTACAAAAATGAGTGTGGAATATAAATAGACAAGGCTGGAGAAGATTTTTTTTCTAAGTCCTCAGCATTCTCTCCCTCACTTCTCCTCTCCCTCACCTCTCTCTCCCTCAGATCCCTCACAGCTACAGGCGGCGGGGGAACCAGCGACTGGTGACGAGCAGGGGCAGCGGGATCCACACGTGACGGAGAGGCGCGGGGTCGGCGGCGGCACCAGCGAGGCGCAGGTCGGGGCAGCAAACGGCGACGGCGACGGTGATACTCGGGGCCGCTTGGCTCCCTCCCAGATCCGGCCGAGGGGAGAGGGGGGAGGACCTGTGGCGGCAGCGGTGGTTCGCCTCCCTCCCAGATCCAGCTGGAGGGAGTCCGGGGGAGGGCGGCAGCGGTTCCCCTCCCTCCCAGATCCACCCCCACCCCGGCGGGGGCGGCGGCGCCCCTGCAGTAGATCGGCCCTTCCTCTCCCTCTCCCTAACCCTAGATCGGCTGGAGGTGGGTAGGGGCACGGGTGGGGGTGGCGGCAATCTTTTTTTTGTTTGTCGAGACGATTTTCGCAGGCGGTTCGTTACCAGTCACCGTGTCGGTTTGCAAGTGTCCAAATCTGTTGCTCTTCTTCCGCTATTGCTACGACCCAGATTGCAGAGAATTACATTGTTATCGGTATGAATTATAACTTTATCTTGCGAATTGACCAGAAACAACTGGTATTTGCTGTTGTATATATGGTCTATTTAACTGTGATATTTGACCAAATTCACTTTAAGAAAAATTCGACGATACATAGAAGGATCTGACCACCGAGTATATTGATTAGAAAGATATTGTACTTTTAATTTAGTATTTTGTTAACTTAGTTCAAATATTTGAAATTTATAAGCACTATGTCCATATATTATAAGCATTTGTACAATGTTACATGTCCCATCAATCACCTCGCAATCAAATTTCTTTGTATTTATGAATATCACCGTCAACCATAAAAGTGCACGCACTTTCCATCTTTTATAATTTGAACCATCGAAAGCATGTGGTTTTAGTGATGCAGCAAAGCCAACTACCAAAAACGACCCATCAAGTTTTTGGATTGTTGGAAATTTGGTCATAATTCGGCATATTTTAATCCAAAATATTAAGACAATAAACATGACATTTGCAATATGAGTAGATCTAGTGACAGTGCTAAATGTATACAACTTGAGTATGCTTAATATGAAATAAGCATCAACATTTACATAGTAACGCAATGCTACCATTGCGAAGAGTATTAACAAAGAAACATCTAATAGAATCGGGAGAATGAAAGTATACCCCGAGAACGTCCCACCGCTGGATTTGAGGCAGTATTGCCTCCATTGATGTCGTTCATCTTCTTGTCTCCAATCTCCGTTGACATCTTGGTGAAGGCGCCGATGCAGCAGCAGTAGCCGCGAAGAACAAGAGCAGTCGCGCTTGAAGCGCTATCCAAAAACTTGATCGCCCGCCTACCCGTGCAAGTTCTCAAGCGGACGGAGTTCCGGAGGCACCTGCTCGTCCCGTACACCTGTGCGCGCAGGTGAACAGAACCGGGGAAGAATTCTGCAGCTCAGGAACAGAGGAGGAGGAACTCGAAGTGCAATAGTCGTGAAGAACTTCGTCCGTCCTTCTGGTCGCTGCGGAGTATATATATGCAAGCGCGAGAGTAACGTTCGGAGTCATCAACCGCGGTGTTTAATTTCGTAACCGACGCGCTCGTTAATACGGAATCAATTCACGGCATTTAATTCCATAACCGACGGAATCAATTCACGACGTTTAATTCCGTAACCGACGGAATCATTGATACGAAATCAATTCTCCGTGTTTATTACCGTCCGTTACAAAACGAGAGAGCGCAGCAGCTGCTGCTGTCTGCCTCGCCTCGCCTCGCCCCGCCTGGTTGTCCGCGCACCATCTCAACCGGTCAACAGAGACTCTCCACTAGCTCCAAATTTAAGTTGAGACCTCTGCACTCAGATTTCCAAGGTGGTGTTATTACCCATAGCACTTAATGTGGGCCAATGGAATTTATTAGGATTTAATTGAGCATAGCCCATTAATCTAACAACCAATTTATATGATTTTCTTTTTGAAGTTTATTTGAAATTTTCATCTCTGTTCGAACCCGGAAAGTCCTAGCTACCATTGGAATGCATAAAGTTATAAGACTTCATTAGGAACCAAATTAATTTATACTGTAAAACTTGTATGTGGAAGTTTACGAGAAATTTTCACCTCTCGGTGAAGGCCGAAAGCTGTATATAAGATCACAAACATGAAATCCACTATTGTCTATCTCAACATTGCTGAAAGGATAAGTGTCCATTTTAAATGGATAAAAAGGTTTGATACAAAATACTCCATCGGTTTCAAAATATAATATAATTATTTATGCATACTTTAAAAAATGTACATGTACTTCTAATATTATTATACCTCTGTAAAGTTTTAGCCTAAATTGGGTAAATTATATTTTAACCGTAACAATATAATTTTCTTTTCATACGTGTGATGAGTTTGAAGATGAGATTTTACATGCACATGTAATATTAACTATTAAATGCATATATATACAACTTTACTAGCAATCAACGATCAGGAATTAGGAATGGATTAAAGTCCTTCCTAACCTGCTAGGGAGATGTATCACCACTACTAGAAAAAGCATTTTCGCGCCGACGTTGGGTACGTATTTATTTTTCGCAGGCGGATATAACCTTCGGGGCCAAATGATCGCCTACAAAAAATGTAAACCGGGTTAAATCTCGCTGTCCGCCTGCAAAAATACTCTTTATTTTTGAAGGCAAACCTCTTATGTGGTCCACCTACAAAAATGAGTGTGGAATATAAATAGACAAGGCTGGAGAAGATTTTTTTTCTAAGTCCTCAGCATTCTCTCCCTCACTTCTCCTCTCCCTCACCTCTCTCTCCCTCAGATCCCTCACAGCTACAGGCGGCGGGGGAACCAGCGACTGGTGACGAGCAGGGGCAGCGGGATCCACACGTGACGGAGAGGCGCGGGGTCGGCGGCGGCACCAGCGAGGCGCAGGTCGGGGCAGCAAACGGCGACGGCGACGGTGATACTCGGGGCCGCTTGGCTCCCTCCCAGATCCGGCCGAGGGGAGAGGGGGGAGGACCTGTGGCGGCAGCGGTGGTTCGCCTCCCTCCCAGATCCAGCTGGAGGGAGTCCGGGGGAGGGCGGCAGCGGTTCCCCTCCCTCCCAGATCCACCCCCACCCCGGCGGGGGCGGCGGCGCCCCTGCAGTAGATCGGCCCTTCCTCTCCCTCTCCCTAACCCTAGATTAGCCGAAGGTGGGTAGGGGCACGGGTGGGGGTGGCGGCAATCTTTTTTTTGTTTGTCGAGACGATTTTCGCAGGCGGTTCGTTACCAGTCACCGTGTCGGTTTGCAAGTGTCCAAATCTGTTGCTCTTCTTCCGCTATTGCTACGACCCAGATTGCAGAGAATTACATTGTTATCGGTATGAATTATAACTTTATCTTGCGAATTGACCAGAAACAACTGGTATTTGCTGTTGTATATATGATCTATTTAACTGTGCTATTTGACCAAATTCACTTTAAGAAAAATTTGACGATAAATAGAAGGATCTGACCACCGAGTATATTGATTAGAAAGATATTGTACTTTTAATTTAGTATTTTGTTAACTTAGTTCAAATATTTGAAATTTATAAGCACTATGTCCATATATTATAAGCATTTGTACAATGTTACATGTCCCATCAATCACCTCGCAATCAAATTTCTTTGTATTTATGAATTATGGGAATATTGCAGCTTGATATTTATTTTAACCTATGTCCATGATAAAAAAAATAACATCAACATATGATTAAAATTTTGATATTTATAATATATACTAGAAAAATATTGATGCGTTGCAATATAGGAAACTCTAAATCTACAACATAAACATATCATATTGAATCTTGGAAAACGATGTCTTATACTAATTGTCTTGTTTAAAAAATGAACAACACTAGATGGTGCAATGTTTTATTAATATAGTAGAGAAAAAAAGTAGTATAAGACTAGAGCCCTGAGAGAGGTTATAATCACAAAGAAAACTAAAAGAAGAAGACAGAAGTTCCAAAAAAAAAAAGAAGAAGACAGAAAAAGAAACTCAGCTTGCTCAACTATGTGCTGACAACGCTATGTAAGAAACCTAGCATCAAGCTGACTGCCGCTATGTAAGACCCGGTCACCACTAGCCTACAACATAGCCACTCCACTGAATACCGACAAAGTCAAAACACTAAATGGTGCACGGGCTCCCAATTAACATCCCAAAATTGGATTGCATAGGGAGAACATGAGAGAGAAGAAAGATCCGCTCGTCCCTCGTACAGACCCATCACCAACATGAAGACATGAGCAATTGCAATCGCCTAAACAACATCAACCTTGCTAGGCAGTTGATCGCCAAACATCTAGGGTTGAGGAGGAAGAGAGCGGCAGAGAATAAGATCTCTTCCCGCACACATACCCACCCCATCATGACAAACAAAGAGCGCCAGAGCAGTCCAGGACCAACAGTTCAAAGCGGAAAGGCAAAGGGGATCTCCAAAGACGATGCCTCCAAGGAGGTGTAATAACCCGTCAACCAGAACCGTGTAGCCCAGCTCATCTAAGGAGCAGGCTCACTTACATATACCACCCACTTACACTTTCATATTCGATTCATGTAAAAGGGTTAACCCGAGAGTGCTATGGTTGGAGGAACAAGCCCTTATATGTTGGTTTCACCCTCGCTAAACTAGCAATGTTGTACTAAACATGTGCACATAGCTTTTATGGGCAACACAAGTCACATCCTAATTGACAAAGGGTGTCATAGGAGGTTGAGACGCTAGAGTACCACCGCTGCTCAAGGACTCTTGGATAAGATTTTAACATAGAGAAATCCATTGGTGAAGGAAGGAGGGGCACCTCTAAAAGAATCTAGACCCCCATGTAATGTTTTGGTGGTTAATGACAATATAATCATGAAAACTAGTCTCAGTTGTTAAGTATTAAAAATAGATTAGGGCTCCGGCGATGAAAGTGTGGACGTTTTGCCTATATCCATAAAAGACAGTCAAGATAAGATCAACGAGATCATACTACTGCAACTCAAACATCAGTAATGCATTTGAGTTGGGACAAATGTAGTAGAATTAAGTTAAAGACTGTGCTATAAAGAGGGGTTGAAAACTAGTAACTTGAAGTTTTTGGGAAATGCTAGAGTTTAGGTGTGGTGCATACTAGGTTGTGACCTCTCAAATCAAAGTGGGTAAAAACCTCAGACAGTTGTCAGTGTGCAGTGTGCAGGTCTTCCTACAACCCTGAACATGTACAAGTTTAATAGTCTAAGTTGTGTCGGACAATCCGAGACTTGTTCAAGTCGCTAGAGTAACTTCACTGGACAATCTGGTGCGGTGTCGGATTTTTTGGCTAGTTCGTTGTCCAACTGTGGTCATGTGTTGGTCGGACAGTGTAAATGAAATAGCCAGATTATCCGACAGATAATCAAGCTGATCTAGCAACTGTCCGACAATCTGACACATTGTCGAACAATTCGGACACATGTTTGTCCGGCTACTACCAGATATTGGTTTTGAACGTGGCGTGTTGCTGGATTGCCCGACAGTTTATAGCCCAACGGTTATATGCCTAGTTACTATTGGAAAGGTATAAAGGGCCGGATAGTCTGATCTAGTACCAGATTGTCCGATCCTATGTAACTTCAGCTGGTTTTTGCCAATGGTAACAAACAGCTAATGAGCTCGACTAAGGCTATAATACCCCTTGCCTTAGACTACCTAGTGCCTTTTGGAACTCTATTGAGCTAAGCAACCTAAGGGAGAGTCCAAGAGCGCCATTCAGCAATCTGTGATCATTTTCTTCACTCGTTTAGGCCTTGTTCTTAAGGGCTTCAAGTGAAGACTTCTTTCTGTTACTCTTGGCATCTCAGCGTGCCTAGCCAGTGATGTCTCAAGAAGATTGTGGGAGACTCGGTGTGATGGTGAAGGTTTCGGGGTTCACCTTCGGGAGCGGAGAATAACACAATGATGAGAGCGCCCATGGACTTCATGGCCTTGGGAGGGAGCTATAATCTTGTGTAGATCTCCAACGAGGATTAGTGGAGATTGATGAATCTCTGATACCTCGGTTAAAACATGCCAAGTCTTTTGTTTGAACTTTCTTCTCTTTATGTTGAGTTTTTTTTTGTTCCTTTCAATACTTATTTTGCTCTAGAACTGTTAGGAGTTCTAGCTTTAAACAATGGGCCACAGTAGTCTTAAACCTAGGCACATAGGTTAGTTTTGTATCTTCTGCAATTTAAGTTTAAATTCAGCCAAGTCTCCTAGGAATCCTATTCAACCCCCTCCCCTCTAAGATGCCTTCGATCCTACAACCTCGACAACACCCCAAGGGGAATCGTGTTGCCTGGAGCGTCACAATTGTTGTGTCCCGACTGTTGTCAGACAAGACTTTCGCATGGCACCAACCTTCCTTCAACCTTGATGTTGCAGCTCCATCACCTTCAAAGCACCACCGACGTACTGCTAGCACGTAGCCATCCCCACGCCTCTTTCCGCCTTCCCTCAAGGGCTCTATCTCCAGTCTGTTAGTCATCCTTATCGGATGGATAGCCTTCTCACGGACCACGTCATGTCTGATCGCCGGTTAGTCCCCACCCATAGTGAGGGCACCAACGTTGTCTCACCACTGTACTTGTCGTTGCTGTAGGCCACCACACTATACCCACCATTATCGTCGAGAGCCACCTCAACTAGCCTCCCTTGGTAGAGAGGCCCCAGATCTTGTCGGGAGGATGCCAAATCTGGCCAAGGGGGCGCCAGATCCTATAGCTCCCACAACTGTCTTGTTATCTGCAGCTCTGCTGCCACTTCCTGTTACCTCGCCACCACCCTCAGCTGCTATCCTCCTATCACTTCATTATGGCAAGGGAAGGGGCAAAATTTAAAGGTTGATAGTGACGAGCAGCAAAAGTGGTGGTTTTGGGAAGGCGGGGTCGGTTGATAAGGCTCCAATATCGAGGAACGACGGATACATGGGATGTGTAGTCGTGCAGCATAGAGGCTAAGACCGACACGACTGGGAGTGGTTGAGAGGAACATGAAGATAGAAAGCACTTGATTCTTTAGAGTCTTAGAGTTCCAAAATATAGAGGAAGCAGAGGAGGATGCTAAGATTGGTTGAACGGCTGAGATTTAAATACAACGGTTGGAGGGGACATGCCATGAAGATTGTGAGCACTGAGATAGACTACAGTGTGTATCCTTCCAGTACTATAGGCATCACTTTTTGTCTTTTACTCCTGACTAGAAAAAATGCCCGTGCGTTGCAACGGTTGAAGGGCTATTTTAATCTTATTATTATTATATGGTTTAGTTAAGGTGAAATTCACTGTAAGAATTCGCTTGGATACATGTTTCTTTCAAAAATTATGCGTTGCAGTTAGGAGTCTGATCATCTCAAGTTAGCATGCGAGTTTTTTTTAAAGAGATTTCTTATATGACTCATTTTGTATTTCCAAAAGTGAACGAGCTTAAAAACCGACTCAAATACGAATATGTATTTTCAAAAGATAATGAACTTAAAAATCAACTTATACGAATATGTTTTTACCAAAGTACCGGTAAAAACATTTTTAATTTTTATAATAGTAGAGATGTACACAATATAAGCCAACGTGTTGTTTTAGAACTATATCGAAGATCAAAATCAATTTTTTTACTCCATTTTTTGGTTCTTGCGGCGTACTCGTATATTTCGTTAATCAAGTTAATTTCAGCAATTATTTCAATTCCTTGCCGTGTTAGGATTCCTAATAGGTAGCTTCCAGCCAAGTTCTGAATTTCGTTTGTCGAGACGATTTTCGCAGGCGGTTCGTTACCAGTCACCGTGTCGGTTTGCAAGTGTCCAAATATGTTGCTCTTCTTCCGCTATTGCTACGACCCAGACTGCAGAGAATTACATTGTTATCGGTAATTCAATGAACAAAGATAACTTTATCTTGCGAATTGACCAGAAACAACTGGTATTTGCTGTTGTATATATGGTCTATTTAACTGTGATATTTGACCAAATTCACTTTAAGAAAAATTCGACGATACATAGAAGGATCTGACCACCGAGTATATTGATTAGAAAGATATTGTACTTTTAATTTAGTATTTTGTTAACTTAATTCAAATATTTGAAATTTATAAGCGCTATATTTGTCCATATATTATAAGCATTTGTACAATGTTACATGTCCCATCAATCACCTCGCAATCAAATTTCTTTGTATTTATGAATGATGGGAATAATTGCAGCTTGATATTTATTTTAACCTATGTCCATGATAAAAAAAAATAACATCAACATATGATTAAAATTTTGATATTTATAATACTAGAAAAATACTGATGCGTTGCAATATAGGAAACTCTAAATCTACAATAAACATATCATATTGAATCTTGGAAAACGGTGTCTTATACTAATTGTCTTGTTTAAAAAATGAACAACACTAGATGGTGCAATGTTTTATTAATATAGTAGAGAAAAAAAGTAGTATAAAACTAGAGCTCTGAGAGGTTATAATCACAAAGAAAACTAAAAGAAGAAGACAGAAGTTCCAAAAAAAAAAAGAAGAAGACAGAAAAAGAAACTCAGCTTGCTCAACTATGTGCTGACAACGCTATGTAAGAAACCTAGCATCAAGCTGACTGCCGCTATGTAAGACCCGGTCACCACTAAGCCTACAACATAGCCACTCCACTGAATACTGACAAAGCCAAAACACTAAAATGGTGCATGGGCTCCCAATTAACATCCCAAAATTGGATTGCATAGGGAGAACATGAGAGAGAAGAAAGATCCGCTCGTCCCTCGTACAGACCCGTCACCAACATGCAACATGAGCAATTGCAATCGCCTAAACAACATCAACCTTGCTAGGCAGTTGATCGCCAAACATCTAGGGTTGAGGAGGAAGAGAGCGGCAGAGAATAAGATCTCTTCCCGCACACATACCCACCCCATCATGACAAACAAAGAGCGCCAGAGCAGTCCAGGACCAACAGTTCAAAGCGGAAAGGCAAAGGGGATCTCCAAAGACGATGCCTCCAAGGAGGTGTAATAACCCGTCAACCAGAACCGTGTAGCCCAGCTCATCTAAGGAGCAGGCTCACTTACATATACCACCCACTTACACTTTCATATTCGATTCATGTAAAAGGGTTAACCCGAGAGTGCTATGGTTGGAGGAACAAGCCCTTATATGTTGGTTTCACCCTCGCTAAACTAGCAATGTTGTACTAAACATGTGCACATAGCTTTTATGGGCAACACAAGTCACATCCTAATTGACAAAGGGTGTCATAGGAGGTTGAGACGCTAGAGTACCACCGCTGCTCAAGGACTCTTGGATAAGATTTTAACATAGAGAAATCCATTGGTGAAGGAAGGAGGGGCACCTCTAAAAGAATCTAGACCCCCATGTAATGTTTTGGTGGTTAATGACAATATAATCATGAAAACTAGTCTCAGTTGTTAAGTATTAAAAATAGATTAGGGCTCCGGCGATGAAAGTGTGGACGTTTTGCCTATATCCATAAAAGACAGTCAAGATAAGATCAACGAGATCATACTACTGCAACTCAAACATCAGTAATGCATTTGAGTTGGGACAAATGTAGTAGAATTAAGTTAAAGACTGTGCTATAAAGAGGGGTTGAAAACTAGTAACTTGAAGTTTTTGGGAAATGCTAGAGTTTAGGTGTGGTGCATACTAGGTTGTGACCTCTCAAATCAAAGTGGGTAAAAACCTCAGACAGTTGTCAGTGTGCAGTGTGCAGGTCTTCCTACAACCCTGAACATGTACAAGTTTAATAGTCTAAGTTGTGTCGGACAATCCGAGACTTGTTCAAGTCGCTAGAGTAACTTCACTGGACAATCTGGTGCGGTGTCGGATTTTTTGGCTAGTTCGTTGTCCAACTGTGGTCATGTGTTGGTCGGACAGTGTAAATGAAATAGCCAGATTATCCGACAGATAATCAAGCTGATCTAGCAACTGTCCGACAATCTGACACATTGTCGAACAATTCGGACACATGTTTGTCCGGCTACTACCAGATATTGGTTTTGAACGTGGCGTGTTGCTGGATTGCCCGACAGTTTATAGCCCAACGGTTATATGCCTAGTTACTATTGGAAAGGTATAAAGGGCCGGATAGTCTGATCTAGTACCAGATTGTCCGATCCTATGTAACTTCAGCTGGTTTTTGCCAATGGTAACAAACAGCTAATGAGCTCGACTAAGGCTATAATACCCCTTGCCTTAGACTACCTAGTGCCTTTTGGAACTCTATTGAGCTAAGCAACCTAAGGGAGAGTCCAAGAGCGCCATTCAGCAATCTGTGATCATTTTCTTCACTCGTTTAGGCCTTGTTCTTAAGGGCTTCAAGTGAAGACTTCTTTCTGTTACTCTTGGCATCTCAGCGTGCCTAGCCAGTGATGTCTCAAGAAGATTGTGGGAGACTCGGTGTGATGGTGAAGGTTTCGGGGTTCACCTTCGGGAGCGGAGAATAACACAATGATGAGAGCGCCCATGGACTTCATGGCCTTGGGAGGGAGCTATAATCTTGTGTAGATCTCCAACGAGGATTAGTGGAGATTGATGAATCTCTGATACCTCGGTTAAAACATGCCAAGTCTTTTGTTTGAACTTTCTTCTCTTTATGTTGAGTTTTTTTTTGTTCCTTTCAATACTTATTTTGCTCTAGAACTGTTAGGAGTTCTAGCTTTAAACAATGGGCCACAGTAGTCTTAAACCTAGGCACATAGGTTAGTTTTGTATCTTCTGCAATTTAAGTTTAAATTCAGCCAAGTCTCCTAGGAATCCTATTCAACCCCCTCCCCTCTAAGATGCCTTCGATCCTACAACCTCGACAACACCCCAAGGGGAATCGTGTTGCCTGGAGCGTCACAATTGTTGTGTCCCGACTGTTGTCAGACAAGACTTTCGCATGGCACCAACCTTCCTTCAACCTTGATGTTGCAGCTCCATCACCTTCAAAGCACCACCGACGTACTGCTAGCACGTAGCCATCCCCACGCCTCTTTCCGCCTTCCCTCAAGGGCTCTATCTCCAGTCTGTTAGTCATCCTTATCGGATGGATAGCCTTCTCACGGACCACGTCATGTCTGATCGCCGGTTAGTCCCCACCCATAGTGAGGGCACCAACGTTGTCTCACCACTGTACTTGTCGTTGCTGTAGGCCACCACACTATACCCACCATTATCGTCGAGAGCCACCTCAACTAGCCTCCCTTGGTAGAGAGGCCCCAGATCTTGTCGGGAGGATGCCAAATCTGGCCAAGGGGGCGCCAGATCCTATAGCTCCCACAACTGTCTTGTTATCTGCAGCTCTGCTGCCACTTCCTGTTACCTCGCCACCACCCTCAGCTGCTATCCTCCTATCACTTCATTATGGCAAGGGAAGGGGCAAAATTTAAAGGTTGATAGTGACGAGCAGCAAAAGTGGTGGTTTTGGGAAGGCGGGGTCGGTTGATAAGGCTCCAATATCGAGGAACGACGGATACATGGGATGTGTAGTCGTGCAGCATAGAGGCTAAGACCGACACGACTGGGAGTGGTTGAGAGGAACATGAAGATAGAAAGCACTTGATTCTTTAGAGTCTTAGAGTTCCAAAATATAGAGGAAGCAGAGGAGGATGCTAAGATTGGTTGAACGGCTGAGATTTAAATACAACGGTTGGAGGGGACATGCCATGAAGATTGTGAGCACTGAGATAGACTACAGTGTGTATCCTTCCAGTACTATAGGCATCACTTTTTGTCTTTTACTCCTGACTAGAAAAAATGCCCGTGCGTTGCAACGGTTGAAGGGCTATTTTAATCTTATTATTATTATATGGTTTAGTTAAGGTGAAATTCACTGTAAGAATTCGCTTGGATACATGTTTCTTTCAAAAATTATGCGTTGCAGTTAGGAGTCTGATCATCTCAAGTTAGCATGCGAGTTTTTTTTAAAGAGATTTCTTATATGACTCATTTTGTATTTCCAAAAGTGAACGAGCTTAAAAACCGACTCAAATACGAATATGTATTTTCAAAAGATAATGAACTTAAAAATCAACTTATACGAATATGTTTTTACCAAAGTACCGGTAAAAACATTTTTAATTTTTAGAATAGTAGAGATGTACACAATATAAGCCAACGTGTTGTTTTAGAACTATATCGAAGATCAAAATCAATTTTTTTACTCCATTTTTTGGTTCTTGCGGCGTACTCGTATATTTCGTTAATCAAGTTAATTTCAGCAATTATTTCAATTCCTTGCCGTGTTAGGATTCCTAATAGGTAGCTTCCAGCCAAGTTCTGAATTTCGCTGAATATTTTGGGATCGATCGCATCAGATCAGGTCGATCCTAGACCGGCGACAAAGGCGCCGTGCTTTCCGGCCGGTGGAGAGGTCGCATCTCCGTGCGGGATCTGGATGGCGTCGTTAGGAATATCGCCTGGCGGATGGACGACGATGGTGCGCTTGCGTTTCTCGGATCCGATGTCGCCTAGAGCGAGCAACCATGCGAGCATGCATGCTGGCCATATGGGATAAAATATATGAAGCACATTTATCAATATATGCATGAGCCCAAAACGTCTTGTAATGTGAAAGTAACAGAGCACTATGTGTTGGCTGCAAAGAGCCAAAACAGCACACAGTATCCCTTCATCTAAAACACATGTATCTTCTTGACATTACATTCATATGGATGGAAATGTTCTTTGTTTTCTTCAGCAATCAATGGTGAAGGAATTTGTACATAACAATGGTGATCAAGTTTCTAACTTTACTTTTTTTTCTTCTAAAATGTTAAGCAGCATCTATATCTCCTTAGCAATGAAGCAAAACACTTGTTTACATTCTTTAAACTGTCTCCATGTGATGCATACGCATCAGGGACTAGTGTCGCGGATAAGAAAGAGGAAGTGGAGTTCTGGCCTCAGGCTCAATGGCGCACATCTACTCATTGGGATCGAGGAATCCAACAAGGCACTTCTCCAGGAGGAATTCAAAATTTACCCATGCATGATATTTGTCTATAGGGGAGTGAAGGAACCATATCAAGAATTATATATTCATGGACAAAACCTCCCTGCAGATATGACAGCTAGCTAAACAGCCTCAAGGTGCACATAAGTTCAACGGTCACAATAAGCACAGAACAGTCGACCTAATATAATGAACAAAGCATGCATGAGTATAGTTAGCATGCAAACATGCATGTCAAAGCATATTTTGATTCTAACTAAAACTCAGTTGAAATTCTACGACAGGCAGCAGGCAACTTTAAAAGTATGTTTGAACAATAATAATAGAAGGATACTGAACAGAGCGGTCGAGTCTTTTCCAGCAGCCTTCATAAGCATATCAACTCCTGCAAATGCCCATAAATGTACTTGTTACACATAAAATAGAAGCATATAGCACTCCGAAGTCTGCAGAAATTGTGAAGGTGAACAGCAGCTACGAAAAGAACTGAAACAAGTATTCCACATCAGGTTAAAACTTATGGTTACCTCCCGGATGAAATTTCATGTACGGAGCAATGTTGTACACACGACCTTTCAAAACAGTCCAAATACTATCTCCTGTTTTATGCTGTTTAACTTCTTCCAGAGAAATCAACCTTCGGTTTGACTGCCCCTTTAGCCCTATAAAAATGCCACACCAAATGAAAGGAAATCGGTATTATTTCACCAGCAAACATCAATTCATTACAAGTAACACAGTTAAAAAAGGAGTAAAATAAAAGTATTAACAACAGTGGACGCATATGCTTCAGTCAAGCATAAACAGGTTCATGAATTACAGCTGATAGACAGGCGCAAGACACACCAACATATTTTCCCCCTTGGCAGTTATATTCAAAAAACGTGGATAGCTCACGGGCGATGCTCCAGTCACAAATAATAAAATTGCATTTACATTTTCAGATTTCAACATCTGTAGATAATCATTTATGCTTTGAATTAGGAAAACATCAGTCTACACCATTGGTACTTGGCACTGCTTTTTGCATTCTTTGTTCAATGCCGCTGGAATCACAAACTTCTTCAGATTTTGCCAGTGTTCACGCGCTCTTCCCCTAAATGCTGAAATTGTGCATCCCCCACCTGTATTTCCTTTTCTCACCTTTACATACCAAATCTAAAATGCAATGCAGTGACTAATGACTAAAGGATCTCGCAAGCAGGAATCCTGTATCTTAAATAATGTACGAATCCTAATGGTATAGAAAAAAAATCACTATGGATTATCTGAGGATGAAATACATAATATTTTTTACCACACCACAATTAATTAAATGACATTTTGTCTTATGAATAGCTAGAAGTTCATACCAATTCTTAGGTCCATGAGGTATTAGCTAGAAACAAAGTCAC
>CM020188.1:2414201-2457172 GCA_009805545.1 Oryza longistaminata | reverse complement strand
TACCCCCTTCTTTTCGCAACTCATCAGTTTTGATAATGTCACATGAAAAAAAAGAAAGCTGATCTAGTAGAAAATGTAGTTCAGGACCTTTTGAAGTTTAACATGGTGCATACTAGTCTGCAAACCATTCATTTGACCTCACCTATCCAACAATGAAACCAAAAATTGTGTGTACTCTTAAGCTTGTGTTTTTCCTATGGTAACTATGACCATAACAGATAGCCTGAGTTGTCATGATTATATGCCTCAGACAGTACAATACATTAACTAAGAAAGTTTTCAAATGTCACTAGCCATCCGTAATAATCATACATACAGAGATGAAGAAACGTAGCAGCTACAATTTACCTGCAAGATCAGGATGTGTACGGGTCAGCTTAAGCCAATCCATTTGGCTATAGCCCTTCTCGAAAGGAACTTTTGCACGCGCTGCAGGTTTCTTTGAAGGTTTTGGTTGAGATGATAAATTTGACTGTGTATTCTCTCCGCTAAGAACTGACTCTTTTCCATTAGAGTCTTCGAGTGATACACGTTGATGCTACTAGATAAAGAATTAGATGTTGATCTTTAATTGAATTGTTTGTCTGCATGTTGCCTTCGATCTTCTTAGTCTTTAAGTTATCTGCACCAGCATCACCAGGTGTACTTGCCACAGGGATAGCTTTAGGGAACTCCAGACCTCCATCTCCCACAAAATCGACCTAGAAAACAAAATTGAATATAGATATTTGTTACATCTACACAACAAAAACAAAGTAGAATAACATCAGCAAGTTACCAATATCAAGTCACTGAAATTTGTTTCAATTGTTTGAAAAAGAATATGGTCATTATATAATCAACATAGGAAGTTTAAACTTAGACCATTTGGACAGTAAGTATCCACGAAAATTTAATAAATCCGGTAGATTCAAGATGGCAAACAATCTAATAATGTCCCTTGTACTCATGATCCCAGATTTAAAATGTAAGACCATGAAGAAAAGCAGGTAAAAAGGGAGTAGCAAATAATTCATGAAAATGGAGCTTATACACAAGGGGTACCCTGTGCTTACCTGTTAGCTTAAGCCCACTACATCAGCATACTTTTTTTTTATGAATAGGAAATTCTAAAGCTCATGTATATCAACTCAAAAAGTGGATTTCTTGGTACAGCAGCAACAAAGAAAACTATATGAGATTTCTATACAGCGGATGAATCTTTCTTTCCTCTTCCATTCAGTCTCCTGATTTCTTATGTACATCTTACCTTTTTCCTTTTCCTCGTATCTATTTCATTTCTTGTTTGTACCATCCCATGTTAGTCAGATACTACCTATTTGTTTATATTAGTACCAAAATGAAGATAATGTTAGTGGCATATATCCCTAACATATTGCTTATTCCAAGAATTTGTGGTGGTAGAACTTTGTACAAGAAAATATCTCCAGAACCAAGATTGCCTTAAAAGCAGGTGATTAAATCAGTCAAAGAAGATCGGCAGATTTACTCATCAGTTTTGATAATGTCACATGAAAAAAAGAAAGCTGATCTAGTAGAAAATGTAGTTCAGGACCTTTTGAAGTTTAACATGGTGCATACTAGTCTGCAAACTCATTCATTTGACCTCACCTATCCAACAATGAAACCAAAAATTGTGTGTACTCTTAAGCTTGTGTTTTTCCTATGGTAACTATGACCATATTCAGATAGCCTGAGTTGTCATGATTATAATGCCTCAGACAGTAACAATACATTAACTAAGAAAGTTTTCAAATGTACACTAGCCATCCAGTAATAATCATACATACAGAGATGAAGAAACAGTAGCAGCTACAATTTACCTGCAAGATCAGGATGTGTACGGGTCAGCTTAAGCCAATCCATTTGGCTATAGCCCTTCTCGAAAGGAACTTTTGCACGCGCTGCAGGTTTCTTTGAAGGTTTTGGTTGAGATGATAAATTTGACTGTGTATTCTCTCCGCTAAGAACTGACTCTTTTCCATTAGAGTCTTCGGGTGATACACGATTGATGCTACTAGATATAGAATTAGATGTTTGATCTTTAATTGAATTGTTTGTCTGCATGTTGCCTTCGATCTTCTTAGTCTTTAAGTTATCTGCACCAGCATCACCAGGTGTACTTGCCACAGGGATAGCTTTAGGGAACTCCAGACCTCCATCTCCCACAAAATCGACCTAGGAAACAAAATTGAATATAGAATTTGTTACATCTACACAACAAAAACATAAGTAGAATAACATCAGCAAGTTACCATATCAAGTCACTGAAAATTTGTTTCAATTGTTTGAAAAAGAATATGGTCATTATATAATCAACATAGGAAGTTTAAACTTAGACCATTTGGACAGTAAGTATCCACAAAAATTTAATAAATCCGGTAGATTCAAGATGGCAAACAATCTAGATATATGTCCCTTGTACTCATGATTCCAGATTTAAAATGTAAGGACCATGAAGAAAAGCAGGAAAAAAGGGAGTAGCAAATAATTCATGAAAATGGAGCTATATACACAAGTGGGTACCCTGTGCTTACCTAGTTAGCTTAAGCCCACTACATCAGCATAGCTTTTTTTTTTATGAATAGGAAATTCTAAAGTTCATGTATATCAACTACAAAAAGTGGATTTCTTGGTACAGCAGCAACAAAGACAAACTATATGAGATTTCTATACATCGGAGATGAATCTTTCTTTCCTCTTCCATTCAGTCTCCCTGATTTCTTATGTTACATCTTACCTTTTTCCTTTTCCTCATATCTATTTCATTTCACTTGTTTGTACCATCCCATGTTAGTCAAATACTACCTATTTGTTTATATTAGTGCCAAAAATGAAGATAATGTTAGTGGAATATATCCCTAACATATTGCTTCTTCCAAGAATTTGTGGTGGTAGAACTTTGTACAAGAAAATATCTCCAGAACCAAGATTGCGCTTAAAAGCAGGTGATTAAATCAGCCAAAGAAGATCGGCAGATTTATTACACAATTGATAGCAATACATAAGTCAAAAAAAAAATATATGACTGATTGATTGTAGAAATAACAAGTAGCTGAACATAGAAGCAATAGGGAGGCAAGTTATAAATAAAACCTTGCAAAAGGTGAAGTCAGACGACTCTTCATCCGCCATCGCGAATCCGCCCAAAGCTGTAAAGAGCAACACTAGCTCTAGCTCTGAAACTATGCAGGAATCAAATAGCCCAAGTACCAGCAGCAGGGGCGGATCGGGGAACAAACAAACTGATACTTGTATTAAGGTTAAGGCTCTGAAATTAAAAAGAAGAGCCTCTTCCAGATCTAGAAGAGAAGCTAGGGTTAACGAAGAACGCAAGCAATATCAAGTGTCCCGATGGGAGAGAGATGAATCAGAAAGAGGATGTGGATGCTCACGAGGATCCCCTCCCCTGCTCTGCTCGCCAGATGGAGATCGCCGCCCCTCCCTCCCTTGTTCTGTTCAGCCGCGACTCGTCGGCGGCGCAAGGAGCGGAGGAGACGAAGAGACGGGAGATTTTCTTTCTTTACGCCGCTAAGGAAGGGACATATTCTACTCGAGGAATATTTTGACGCTGTTTAGATGACTTGCACGCAATCGGATGTTTGACATGAATTATAAATATTAATGTAAACTTTATAAACCCATCATACTCTTGACTAATTACGAGATAAATCTATCGAGCCTCTAAATCATGATTAGCTTTTGTGATGCTACAGTAAAATCTCTAATTATGATTAATTAGGCTTTCAAAAATTTGTCTCGCAAATTAGCTTTCATTATGTAATTAGTTTTGTAAGTAGTCTATATTTAATACTCTAAATTAGTGTCTAAATACAGAGACTAAAGTTAAGTCCTAGATCCAAACACACCCACTTAACTATGTCACATTTACAATTAGTAATTAAGAATTTATCACAAGATCCACGTGAACCATTATCTTAAAAGTGAAAAAAAAAAAAAGTTAATACGAGTACTCTCACTTATCTCAAATATTTTACAATGACTAGTTGCCACATATTAAAAATTAACAAACTCGGTTAGCGATTATGTCAAAATAAACCCTTAAGGCTGTGTTCTTTCCTTAAAGTTCCCAACCCCTCCCCCTCGTTTTCCCGCGCACGCTTTCAAATTGTTAAATGGTGTGTTTTTTACAAAAAGTTTATATACGAAAGTTGTTTAAAAATCAAATTAATCCATTTTGAAAAAAAAATAGCTAATACTAATTAATCATGGAATTATGTGTGCTCGTTTTGCGTGCTACGCAGCGTAAACTGTCACTCACGACCGCCACCACCACCAAGGGATAAACTGGTTCGGATAGTTTCCGTCCGTCCGGACCAATTTTCGGTTTCGGAAAAATTCGGTCGGAACTATCCGAAATTTCTCGGATTCAAAACGAATTCGGATTTTTTCTGGATACGAAAACGAACAGTAAGGTGTATCCGACGGAATCGAAACGGTCGGAAACTATCGGGATTTTTCATCGGATATCCGAGATATTTTTCAGAAAAAAAACAAAAAAACAAAAAACCGAAACCCTAGCCGGCCACCGCGTGGCCGGCGCCAGTCGCGCCGCTGCGGCGCCCGCCGCCGCCGTGCGGACCAAGCGCCGAACACCTCCTAGGCAGCAGATCCGGCCCCTCCCGAGGCGGCGCCGACCGAATCCACCGCCCTCGCCGCCTGCCGCTGCCGCCCTCCGAAGCGTTGCCGCCCACTAGCCATCGCCGCAGCCGCTCCCTAGGTCCGGCAGTCGAGCCCGCTGCCGCGGGCCCGCCGGCGCGCACCCGGCTCTTGGCCGGCCGCCGCCGGCCGACCGCCCCGCCCGGCGCCGCTGTGATGAGAGGAAGTGAGAGAGAGAGTAGAAAGTGTGTGTGAGAGAGAGGAGAGGAAGAGTTAAAGAGAAGATAAGGTTGAGGTGAAAAAAATGGTGGATTTTTTTTCAATGTAAAAATCGATTTTTTTTACACGTGGCTCTTTAAAACGAATTTAAAGGTACTAAATCAACTCACATGAAAAAAGTTGTCAAATACAAAGTTGTATAACTTATTGAGATCTATCATTTTTATTTTGGTCATTTCTCCCTCCGAGTTTGATTAAACTATATAAAATTTGAATTTAAAATATAAGAATTCAAATAATTTTCCGGGTAGTAAATGATTTCAAATGAAAAAATTTTCAATAACAAAGTTGTATAATGCATCAACATCTACAACTTTTGTTTTGGTCATTTTTCTATATAACTTTGTTTGAACCGTTTGAATTTGAATTTCAAAATATAACAACTTCAAACAATATTTTGAAATATTAAATGATTTCAACTGAAAAAGTCATCAACAACAAAGTTGTATAACTCATCAAGATCTATAACTTTTATTTTGGTTATTTCTTCATCCGACAAAGTGATAGTAACATTGTTCACAAAATTTACATCTATCTCATTTGTTTCTATAAACTATAAGAGAGAGAAGTTAACTTTGTGAACAATATTACTATCACTTTATTGGATGAAGAAATGACCAAAATAAAAGTTGTATGTCTTGATGAGCTCTACAACTTTTATGTTCATGACTTTTTCAGCTGAAATTAATTACAGATTCAAAATATTATTTGAAGTTTAGAAATTCAAATTTTTAATTGATAAAACAAAGTCACAAGAGAAAAATGGCCAAAATAATAGCAGATAAGAACACAATAACATGATAGAGCATGATTTTAGAAACATTTAGGGAAAAGAATCATCCAATTTGGAGTTCATATGAGTGAGATAAATTAGTTTCAAATTTTCAAATTTTATTTTTGCATACGGATTCTTAAGTCACCCATATGGAAAAATTGATTTTTCCATGCAGGTCCTTAACTGGTCCACATACAAACAAATGAAAAAATTCAATTCTGAAAAATGGACCACTCAAATTTTTAAAAACTTTCAATTGAAATGTTCAACACAAAATTTAAAATATTCAACCAATTTTCAAAAATTTCAATGTGCCTGCGAAAATTTCAATGATACACATTAATTTATTTGTTTCATGATAACATAAATTTGTATGGAAAGTAAACATAACATTTTCTATCTCCCCCTTACCCTTATAAATAGAGATAAAATTTGAAAATACTGATGTTTTGTGTTTGAAAACTAATGGCTACATCTTTTCCTCATTTTAAGAAGCTTATTTTGAGGGGTCTTGATATTTTGATAATTATTCGTTATCGTATTCGTTTCGATTCGTATTCGCTCCGTGTCTGTATTCGATAATATTCGATTGCGTTTTCGTATTTGGGTTTCCGGTTCTGATTTTGATTCTGAGAAAAAAAAATATGAAAACGAATATGATAGAGCTAGTTTCCGACCGTACTCGATCCGTTTTCATCCCTACCACCACCTCCACCGCTCTTTCTCCATGAGCCACCATCGTTCCTCCTCTCCGCCTTTGCATGCGCAATCGCACCCTCTAGTTATCCTCCATGAGCGGATGAACCACCTTTTTTTTCTCCTCCTCTCTCGTCATGCACACTATCGTTATGGTTGCGTTTGAGGCCGGTGGTGTCGGTCTATGACTATCAGGTATTAGTTCTTTTATATCTGTCACTGGCTGAATGTGTAAACGGTTGGATCTGTTACCGTTGAATGTATAAAATGCAGTTTTGTATAGCTTGGATCCAGCATCATATTGCTCCAAGTGAAGCAAATCTTTACAAGCCAATTTTGCATAGTCCTTGTGCTAGTGAAATCGGCAAGCTGACAGTAGCCCCATCCAAACAAAAGCCACATGATTGATGTTGTTTTCCTCAATGAAGTTCTTTGCTTTGTCAAGCAGTCCAGATCGTCTATAGAGACAAAAAAATGGAAACTTTTTTAGAGATAATATTATTTTAATAAAAAATTGCAAAAATAGAAGTTGATTGGCTAAAACCATTCCATAGAACCTGTCGAACTCCTGTTGAACTGCGGTTGTTCGACAAGGTTGTTAGTCCACTTAAAAAAAATAAAAAGTACATGGAAGAGAGGTGGACTATTGAACTGGGGATGTTCGATAGGTCCTGCATGCTACAGTGGCACATAGTAGCGCAAAGTGATTTTTCTATTTTATGTTTTTATCCCTTGTCGAAATATAGTTGTTCAATATGTACCCTTGTCGAACATTGGTTGTTCGATAGGGTGTTATACTTGCAATTTTAGTCTGACAACCTCTATTTTTGTGATTCCCTATTAAAAAAGTATTATTTCTAAAAAGACAACTGCAGTGCTCAATATTACGTATTCCTCTTGCATCTGCTTACAGTAAAGTTGTTCTTCACTCACCAATCCAACATGGCTACAGGCAGATATAACACTGATCGATAGGATATTAGAGTTACATCAAGTGGAGTTGCATGATCACTTTTCAACATTTTTTATATGATTTTTTTGTTGCTTCGTGGGAATGTATTTTATTTTTTCATTTTCCAATTTGATAGAGGTGTGTTGATTTTGTGTCTACCTAGTTATTAATGGTGTCCATGAGTGGGTAAGTTTGTGATTCTTTTTTTTTTTTTGCGTGTTGAGTAATATATATTTGGAGGGGACCCTAAGTTTGAGAAACACGGTACAATTGCAAGCGCTCACAATACGCACGCACTCAACTCTTTCAGCACCTCCGAAAGACTGAGTCAGCATAGTTTGAGATTGACGAAGTCACCATGGGTGCCTCGCTGCCGACGGGTTTATCGCCTACCATTGAAAGAATGATTAGACGTAAATGCGCACACCCGTGTCAAGTCTAGAACTTGATCCCGGGTGGGTTAGTTCCACCACTAGGAACATTACTAGTTGAGCTACGCTCACTTCATATAATAACTGATATATTAATACAATACTCAAAAACATGTGTTGTCGGATAGTGCTGATAGGTTTTCGCCCCGGAGGCAGAAACTGCATTATGTATTCACTGATTCACTGAGTGTGGGCACAGCTTCGCTCTCTGTAAACAAAGTTGTTTTCCGACTGAAAGGGTCAATTAGGCCTAGAGAGGGGGGGTGAATAGGCTAATTTAAAACATAAGTAAATGCGGAAGCAGGAATTTTTGGAACTTCCGAAAATGATTTTTGGAACTTCCGAAAAATCTCAGAGCAGTTGAAAACAAAGGTAAATTCTAGATCTAGATGCCTACCACAGGATAATCAAAATACAAACAACAACTAGACCTATAGCGACACAAACAAGCAAAGCTAGAGGAGATGGAGGAAGAAATATCACCGGAGATGTAGCACACGAAGTTGTTCCCGGAGTTCAAATCCTTGAGGGGATTCTACTCTCCGTTGAGGAGCTCACAAAGAGCAGGGTAGCTCACAAATAGCAGGGTCTTTGCTAACCCTTTCCTCAAAAGGTTGCACAAAGCACTCATCCTTCCATTAAGGGTATCTCTTTCCTTGCGGAGGTGAGATCCGGCCTTCACAAACTTCTCCCGGCCAACCACAAGTAGATCGGTGGCTCGGGAGCGACACTTAGCCGGAACTCCTCTAGGAGTCCTCAACCTCCAAGAGTAAAAGATGATGCAAAAATCTCCCGGAGATGATGCAAGTGCTTACAAATCTTCATGAAGACCACAAGAAGCACCCACACAAACTCGAATCCACACTCTCTCACACACACCAAATTGGAATCAAACCCGAGTGGAGAGGGGAAACAAGAAAGCAAGGCTTAAATGACTAGAGAGAGAAGCAAGCCAAGGACACAAGAATATCCAATGTCACCAACAACCCTCTCAAAAGGAGAGAGGGGGTATTTATAGCTATAGCTCCAGATCTGCCCGTTGGAGCACAATAATTGTGATTTTCAGATCTTCTGAAAATCATTATCGGAACTTCCGAAAATTTCCAGAACATAAAAACACAAAGTCAATGCCAATTTTTGGAACTTCTGAAAAACATTTTCGGATATATCCGAAAATATCCAGAACCAAAAATGCCTTCTGGAGATTTTCGGAACTTCCGAAACACTATCGGAAACATCCGAAAATTTCCAGAAGCATATTTGACTCACAGACATTTTCGGAAATTCCAAAAAACAGTTTCGGACATTTCCGAAAAAAATACTGAACCGTTTTTGCCTTTACAGTCATTTTCGGAACTTCCGGAAATTTCCAGAACACACAAGCAAGGAGAAATGCTTCCAAAAAATTGATTTTGAGCACACACATCACTCCTTATATGTCTATTCATCATCTCCCTTAATAGTACGGCTTTCCTAAGATGCAAAGAAAGTAAAATACACAATATACCATTTGTTCATTGCCGTAACTCATCATGACGTCGCTTTCAATGGGGTATGCATCACTCTACAACTCATTGAGGACATAACAACCTTCACACTTGCTTAAATAAAATGTTAGTCCTCTCTAATCGCATTGTAATCAATCATTAAAATCATTAGGGGCCTAAATGCACTTTCACCGACAAGGACACAGATAGCCCCTTTTTTTGTATTTCGGAATGTTGGTCTCCATAGTATGCTATGCTTACCGATCATGTGACTCCAACATTTGCAGCTGGGGGAACACCATTTTGATATTTTTCTAGTTAATAATGGTTATTTGTACATTAGATGGGGAAACAAGCGAATTTTTCATTTAAATACCAAATTAGTTTTGTCTTGTTCTGAACTCATGATCCATTCTGTTAGCTTGGAAGTTGGAAGTGATATACTATTGTTGTCATCTACTAACATAGTTTTGTAAGCAATTATTACCTGGTTTTGTTAGTTTATCAGCAATTAGTTTTGTAAGCAAAATAATAAATTAGTTTTGTTAGCCATAATTTAAATAACTGCAACATGAGGACCTAAGCATCTAAAATATGTTGGTTTTGTTTGTAAACTGAGAAATTATTTCTGTCAGCCATTAGTTAAATGACTGCAGTATGAGGACCTGAGCATCTAATATATGTTAGTTTTGGTTGCAAAGTAAGATATTAGTTTTGTCAGCCATTAATTAGGTACATGATTACAGCATGAGGGCCTAATCATCTAAAATATGTTAGTTTTGTTTGCATAGAAGGAAATCGGTGAAGAAAATATGCCGTGGTTGTTACCTGGAGAGGGAGACGAAGAAGGCTGCAGAACTTGTTCTTGCTCACAGGAAGAGGAGGAGGGGAATATGAGTTGGGGAGAAATAGAAGTAAGGCGTTGTTCTCCACGACGTCTAAGCCGAAGCCTGTCTTGTCTCTTCAAAGGCAGCAGGTAAGGGTATGGGTCGATGTCAGTATATGGAGTAAAACAACGTGTACGATGTGGTTCCAGTATGGAGTAGTTAGGTGTGTGAATTTTGTTGGTCTTTAATTCAATAGCATATTTTGGTGATGGATAGTATAAAACCCTGGACTATCGTGTATATACATGCTGTGCTATTGTGGTTAAGCGCCGGTGTTGACTAAATACAGAAGATTGTGAAGAGGTAGTAGTAACGTTCAGTTTTTTTTTTAGGATTCGTGACGCCTGGTAAGCAAAACAGATAACGTATATGCGTTCTACCTTGAGGGACGGTGATTAAACTGGATGTATGAATGCGACTGATAATTCGGAGGTAAATTAATCGCCGTGAAATAACAACCAGTATTCAGGATTATCATAGTATAACTATGATAATGCAGAATTCTAGTTACATGATCAGTGCCAGTTCACATTAAGTCTTTTTGCAAAAGAATAAGTCTAGTGGAAACGGTGTCAAACACAGGACACCAGTATAATAATAGGACAGTTTGCAAAGGCACTACAGAACGGCAGGTTTTCTTCTCCTCTCACTGAAGAGCCGTCTGGTGTAGGCAGCAACTGTGGCATCCAAAAGTAAGCTTGTTTGGTCCATAACATATCAGGCCTGGTTGATGGCACTGCAACGATGTAAAGAGGATAAGCGAAGATTGCATAAAAGACATAGACTGTAAACCTATAGCTCCTGATCAGTATATAACAAAAACATCAAAACTCATAATACCTGCCACCAGCATCGTTGCCAGGATTGTCTTTGAACAGCTTCTTCGCAGCACCTGTGCCAGGAGATGGCCTAGGCCTTTTTGTGGGTAGGTTGTAATAAGAACAGTTAGCATTTGTGTACTGCGGAATATTAATACTTGGGAAAAAAGCATTTACCTTTTTTTGTAGCTCTTAGAAGTGCTTTGTTTAGTGCTAGAAGAAGGAGCTTTCTGTGTGAGGGTGAGGTGATCGACATCCTACTCCATAGTAAAAAACATCAGTTTTTAGAAATTCGAATATGTGTGTTTAAAAGGAATTTATGGAAAAGCCTAACCTCATCTTCTATTTCCTCTTCATCCTGAACCTCTGTAACGGTCTTTGAAGCAGACTCTATTTCCAGGTCCTTGTGTTTTGATATAGCAGTGGATGGGCTAGCTGGTCTAGTCTGTGCATCACTAAGCCCAACTGATGGAGTTGGTGATAGAGCCATGGAAGCTGGGAGAGAAGATGCTTGAGATGCAGATGGGGATTGTAACAGGGCAAGGGTGTGATTGTTAGCACCTCCAAGAATCCTATTCACCTGGAATGCAACAGTACCAGTAGAAGCAGTGTTCTTAGTGATGCTGACATTCCAGGTAAATTCTTTCTCAAGTAGGTCAGTGATCTCCTTTGGTATGCAACCAGTGTTACTTGGATTCTGCTGCAACAGTGTCTCAACTGAACGACCAATGAGGCGTTGTGCCAAACGCCCAAAGATAATGAATGAAGAATCAACTGTGTCGTCGCCTGCTATCACATTGAGCTTGAATCTGGAAAATGCATTATAATGGTAATTTTAGTATAGCTACATGTATTCATTAGCTTGGACAGTGGAGTTTATGTCAACTGACCTAGGCGAAGCCGAAACAACTGGTGGGCATGTTGGATCTGCACACATGTACCCATTTCCAAAACGTTTTGCTGTTTTGTTGCATGTGTCACAAGCAGTGTACCACCAGGAGCTATCCTTTTTTATGACGACAGTAACTAAGAACTGATGCTTCTGTTCATAAAAATAGGATCCTAGTTAGCACTGTGTATAACATAAATTGAAATGTTAGGATGAGCATTTATGGTACCGAGGATTTACCTTGAACCCCATTAATTAGGTACATGATTACAGCATGAGGGCCTAATCATCTAAAATATGTTAGTTTTGTTTGCAAAGTAAGATATTAGTTTTGTCAGCCATTAGTTAGATGACTGCAGCATGAGAGCAATCATCTAAAATATGTTAGTTTTGTTTGCAGAGTATAGTTTTGTTAGCCATTAGTTAGATAACGACAACATGAGGACCTGCATTGACCATGTAAGTTTTGTTAGCATGTATATATGAGTTTTTAATTGCAAATATCTCCATGTAGTTTCATCAACTATTAACATTGTTAGCATGAGGAATTAAGCAGCACGTCATCCATGGACTTTTTTTTATCAGGTTAGTTAGTGATTTGTCTATTATTTACTGCGAATTAGTAGTCTTGTTTTGCAAATTCACTGCATGTTTGATGTTGGGGAAATCTGAACTTGGGGCTAGTGATGTTGGGGGGGAATTTGAAAGATTGGTACCTCATTTTGCTGTGGAATATGAAGAAATTGGGCATACTAGCTTTACGGCATTTCTTACTTGACAAGGTGATATTTCAGCAATAAAATTACAACGATTGACTGGTTCTTTTTGTGATATATGTTCAAATAGTTGTTGAACTTTTAGGATGTGTAAAGCCAAGTTAAAGTATTCAACATAGAACTTTTTTTACTTGAATTAAGTTTCAAAGTGATTTCTTGCTTTTCATAACAGTGATTGAGTACATCAATTTCCCGATAAATAGTTATCTAACTTTGTTCAAGTGTGTGTTCATATATGGTTTCTCACCTGGGATAAAATAGTGAATGAGTACATGCATGAACTCCCCACACTCTAAAATGACTGATATAGGAAAACAAAAAGGCACACATTGAAGCACATGTACTAACTTTGATAATTATTAAATCTTTTTAAAATCATTTTGTTCTGGGGAAGGTGTTAAGCAGTACAGTACAGTTTTTTTGTCCCTATTTTTTCTTGCATACTGGCATACTGCAATGCACATTCACTGATCCTATCAATGCAAAATGCTTTGCTATTATAAATCCTGGTCTCTAACTGATTCACACGTGACATGTTGGTATCTACTAAACATGGCTTCGGTGAGCTAGCTTTAACATGTCATGGAGCTTAATTAATTGACTTCTTGTTGAGCAGAACCATGGAGAGGGACGATCAAGAGGTTCAAGAATGCAAGTGGTGAACATGCCAATGGATGTGACAATGGGAGAGGTAGTTTTGTTTATGTTTCTGAAGGTCATTCTCTATTTTCAGTAGCTTGTTTATTTATAAGCTACTGAGAGTGCCTGTAGAGTTTAACCATTTTATCTGGAACAAAGATGATATGCTTATTCTACATTCAACTTCTATTATCTTTGTGTCTCTGTTTCTTAGTTCTGTTAGTTAGTGTTATCGCTGCAGTAAGCAGTTTTAGCTACAGAAACTGTAGGAAATTTTACCAAGTACGTAGAGGTTTGTTTTGGCTTTCAACTTTTCGTGCACCTAATGTGAATGTGAAATGTGGATGTGAGAGAAGCATTGTTCGGGATATTTTTTTCTCATCTACTTTTGCATCTACAATACAAATATGCAGAACCCCATGTTCCACTACTATTTTGCATCTACATTGCAAATGTTTGATGTTTGGTAATCACCTTCTAAAACAATACAATATTAAAGATTATACATTAATTAATAAACACCATATCCATTAAAATAATAATACCCAATTAAATACAGCCTAAGAAACATATTAGATGTCAGAAATATTCACTTATCTTGCTTGCTAACTCTCCCACCTATCCTCTCTCTTTATTCCCTCTTCCCACGCTACTTACTAACGCCATTCCCTTGACTGTCACTTTCGCCACAGACAATAATCACATATAAAAGCGCTTCCTAACGTCAAGTTAATCAATCATCAGATAACCTCCAATAATGTCATGCCCCTTTCTCACGTTCGGATAATTTTATGCCATTTTTAAAATCATTGTCTCAAAAAATAATATATTTAATTAAAACCAGTGCGCATACCCGTCAAGTTCGACTTCAACACATACAATAAACAACTCAACCACATACTCGTAGCAATTGCTCATCCACCTCAAATCGAAGAAGGCACTCGAAAAATAATAAAAACCACCAAGTACCAGCAAATTATTAGGATGTGTGGTCGCGTTGATAACTGAATTGTATAAAAAGAGAGAATAAAAAAAAACTAACATTTGACTTTAAGGAAACTAGTATACTGATAGATGTAATGTTCATAAGCAGACTTCTAATTTTAAAAATACCTTCCAAAAAAAAACTTTGTACAGTAAGTTGCAATTAGAACCATAAAATCACGGCATCCTATAACAGAATTTCCTAAATGCAAAACAAAATACAACTAATCATACAATAAATAAGGAATTAAAATTTTCTATATTTTAGGACGGATTTATAATTGCACAAATTAGTTTATACTCTAACCAACATGGCCATCAATGCACCCACCGGTCCTCTGCATCGAAATCATGCAGCAGATGCTTTTTTTTTTTTAAAAAAAAAGATTCGATTCCTTATCATTATCCGTTACCTTCTCCTTCTCCATATCCACATAAATCTTACTCCCTCCGTCCCAAAAAGATCAAATTCTTCGGTTTTCGTGTCCAACATTTGATCGTCCGTTTTATATGAAATTTTTTTATGATTAGTATTTTTATTATTGTTAGATGATAAAACATGAATAATACTTTATGCATGACTTATCTTTTTAATTTTTTTCATAAATTTTTCAAACAAGACGAACGGTTAAACGTTAGACACGGAAACCCAGGAATTGAGTTTTTTTTGGACGGAGGAAGTATCTCCTCCTCTCATCTCTTCCACCAACAGCAACGCCCGCAACCTCACCTCTTCCCATTCGTCTCCACCGCATCCGAAATCTCTTCTCCGAAAAGTCTCTTTCGCCAGCCATCGCACTCCAAAAAAATAGCGAGTTCTTCCTCCAACCCCTACCTCCAACGCTACTTCAGCTACCGCGGCAAGCCATCCTTCTCATCTGCTTAAAATCACAACACCCGTAACACCATCACCAAAATCAACACTGAACACTGATTAATCGCTTCTTTAAGCATCTCTCCAATCCCTCCCTTCGCTTTCCCACTCACAGATCTACCCTTGCCGAACCAAGCCCATAAATCATTACTCCATCTCACAGCCTCTTATCTTAACGCTAATATAATTTGTCGTTCTTCTTTTTACCCTTTTCTATTATTACCTTTCAACTTACAGATAAGTGACAAATCATATTTTTTATGTCGCAGGATGTAAAAAATCGTCTATTGCAAGATCTTGGAGTTATTGCACGCAAGTCATCTTTTACTAGGTAATCTAACCATAGATCCATGTTTTTAGATGCAATCTAATATAATTATCTCCTGCGCAAATACAATGACAACTGTTACCCACAATGATAAAAAATGCAAAAAAAAAAATGCAGTTATACATAGCGCAGCTATACATTACATGGATATCTTATTAACTTAGATATTAAAAAATGAAACCAAAATAAAAAAATACCCTTACTTTAAAAATAAAAGCACTTTTTATATCGTTTATATCGAAGGATAAATTAACTGAGACATACTAACTTTTCTTATCAAATCAATTGTAAACTTTGTTGTTTATGCTATATGAAGTCCTTTCTTTCAACTTTTTGCGCTTCTCATAATATACAAACTATATAAATTATCACCTGCCCACTACTGCTCATGTAATTTACTTATTATACATAAACTACAATTAATCTATTGCACCATTTCCCAGTTGTCCATAGAGAAGCTAGCATGTTACAGATTAATTCATACCTTTAAAAACAAACTACTTTTTACTCATATTCCAACTGTTATTTATTTTTGCCCCCGACCTCTTTAAATCTATCTCTACATTGTTTTACCTATAACAACAATGGCATAACATGGTAAACACAGATTCGCACAAAATCCATCCTAAACATACATGGAAATTCATTTGGGCCATCATTTATCTATGTTTACTATGGTTACTTTTTAATAATACAAACATATATCCATTAATTAGTTTATTAGCCACTTTTATGATTATTTACAGTACATAATTATGTTCACTCTGCCTTGACCGCTCTTGGTTTTTGCTAAATTTCCAAGTTTTATTCGAATTATATGTATCTCTAACACATTTGACGTGTCATTTTTATCATGACATAATCCTTCCACAGCATCTCAAACAGTATACATTCAACGTATCAAAAAACTCAAACAAAATCGATCATCTCACACAACATTTCTTACTTATTTAACTATATTGTGATTTTTCATTTTCGTATCTCACTATATACATCCCTCCTAAGTTGCATCCAATATTTTCAATTCAGCACTCAACTTACAACATTGTATTTAATCCAATACTAAGTATTTCAGCTTATTTTATCGACTACTTTTGCCAACTAAACCAACATCCAATTCTTTAAAATAGAAGATAAACACTTCATAATTAAACTGAAAAGTATCATCCAAGCACGCCATGAATTCTTTCTTATTACTCTCTATATATTACACACCTCACTAGAACCATACAATTTGAAGTTACAATCATGCATTCACCAACATTCTCCATGGTCAAAATTAAGACAGCAAGTCAAGACTATCTGGTGAGCTTAACAAGAAATATTTTATATGTCTTGTACAGTATGCTGACTTTACAAGTGCTAATACAAATTTTCAATTATACAGCCTATCCCAGTTGCAGTTACAAAAGCATCTAGGCTTAAGCATGGACGAACTCTCAAGTTAATGACTGCACATGGCTTGAAGATCCGCGTCAAAGTAGCAGAAGCACGTGACAAGCTATACATGACAATAGGATGGAAGGAATTCATACAAGAAACTGGCTTAAAGATGGGAGAATCTAAATCTGTTGTTTTCAGGACCTTATCAAAATCAAGACTCAATGTGATCATATTTAACAAAGAAGGATATAGTAGATGTCCAATTCCAGATAAAGCGGCCAAGGCACTGATCAATAACCAATCATCTTCTGCACCAAGCTTTTCAACCAAATCAACCGCGCCTCGTCATCCATCTTCTACCAACGTTGAAGGTATTAACTTCACTTTTAGTCACTGTATTTTCAGCTTTATCTAACTTTCTTGATATGATTTGCCTTCCAGGTAGAGTCCACAAAACTAAATCGCACAAAAACCAACACATCCAACTCAGGTTCAAGCACCATATTGGATCAACTTCTACAGGTCCAAATACTTTACATATTAATTTCAATGAAATTCTTTCAATGAAATTCATCAATATTTTTTTTCTTCTATAGTGAGAAAAATGCTTATCCACTTTTTTTCCCGCAGCCAACACAAAACGCATTGTCAAAGATATGTGCTGCTATAACAAACGGATGAAGCTATCAAGTGAAGTAAAGAACTACGTTAGAGATATTGCACAATTCCTAGACTACTCAAGCAAATTCTACATTGTTACTATAAAAAACATTCATGAAGTAAGACAGGGTGGTAAGATCTTTCACTTGCTATCAATCTACTCTCTTGAAAAATAAATACGTGACATGCAATTTTTATGACAGTACTTCACAAAATAATTTTCAAAGAAATATATTCAGCCACTAGCACAGCACAAGACAACACAAATTCAAGTACAAATTACAAGAAACACATCAACCACCATGCTTCTTCACAAGTCAACAGATGGACGCTAAAACCTAAAGGCATGATATGGTCAGATTTTGCAGCAGCCAACAAGATACAAGTGGGAAGAATCTGCATTTTTCACTTCCACAAGACGAATCAGTTGCAGGCAACAGTACATCTCCTGTGAATGCAATGTTCATGCCCTGCACCAGAAACATACTTCTACTGTTATGAAGCGCATAAACATCCATCTTTCTACCATCATGAGACCTACTCTAAGACTAGCACCGCTATGCTGATTACTTAGAACCTTTATATCCTTGTTATGCACAGTTTGTTTCACTGTAAATATTGCGCTCAAGGTATCATCTCTACCTACTACTGTAATGCAATGCTTAGGAAAAAACCTTTCCTAATGCTATATTATGTTTCTAATCCTTACACCGATGAACTGTCATCACCCTCCATATAAACTACTCTGTTATATTATGTTTCTAATCCTTTTGTTACCTTCGTCAACTTTCACTATGCTATTCTATTATATTAAGTCGTGCATAAGGTTACCCTTACACCGGTCATTTTCACTACCCTTACACCGATGAACAGTTCATCACCCTCCATATAAACTACTCTGTTATATTATGTTTCTAATCCTTTTATTACCTTCGTCAACTTTCCTAATGCTATTCTAAGTCACTTTATTTTCGTAATATTTACTGCACTGATTGAACCAGTAATGCCATAGGATTGCAATTCTATACTCAGCAACCAAGCTCTCTCCAAGCGGCGCGCCAGGGCATGCCTAGATATCTAGTGAAAGATAATGCACCAGCTAATACTCTGATACAACCTTATACACAGAGATATCAATCTAAGTAAATATATATAATGCAAACTAAATATATTTAAATAAGGTGATACATATGTATAAGGGGCAAATATAATATGTAAAACATGACTAAGCTAAGCAGAACATGTTAAAACTATTATATCAGATAAGATAGGCTGAAACTCCAATTCTACCCTTATTGGCAATCAAGAAACATGCTAGAGCTCATGGTTCTAAGCACGACTTAATAGGTCAAACTCAATTGATGCATCATAAATTATGAAGAGAAACATGGTATCTAAACAATCAAGCTTTGACCAATTTTCAGGGTACTAGATACCTTAGTCGACAAAACAATTTAGCCGATATTGGCAAAACCATAGAAAAGTTCTAGCCGATACAAGTAAATCGAAATATCAACTTATATTAACTACGATATCTGATAATCAGTGATTATATTAAGAACATTAACATATCTAAAATGACATAATAACCTCGATAATGCAAACCATTGTGACAAGTGTTACCTCCCATCGGGAGATTGAAACCGATGTCCTAATTCGAAGTAAGAACTCGTCAAAAGTAGAAAAGTAAAAAAGGGTGGCGATGCGCTGAGAGTGTATTGAACGATCGTTTTTGTTCTACATGATTCTAGGAATATATTTATACCCGTAGTACAAACTTGTCCATACTGGACACGACTGAAACTTTCCTAAGTTATAAAACATATGAACAAGTCCTCGTGGTGGACTCTTGCCAAAAACACCTGAAGACATAAATATTTCTAATTAATAGATACAATTGCCTGCAATGGACTCTAACTATGTATGATAAAAGCGTTGAAATCATGATTCGAGACCAGTTCTACTTGTATCAGCCAACTATATCCGATTAAACTCAACCGATACAACCTCCTAGCCGATGCACACTTTGTTTCCGGAAATATTACATCCGCTCCAAATCTGCCTCGGTGTTATCTTTAACTTTGAGCATATCTTACCAAATTTTGTTATTAACACAACCTCAAATAATTAATTTTCCCCGTTGCAACCCACGAGCACTTTGCTAGTTTTTCTAAAAGAAAGAAAATTAAAAATAAACCAAAAAAAAGAAAGAAAAACCACTTAGAACTGCATAATGGGCCGCGTTACGATGAGGAGCCCATTGGGTTTTATGTAAAAGCGAATTGCAGCAGAGCTAGGGTTTTATGTAGGAAAAAGTATACTTGGACTCCCTCAACTATGGTCTGAGTATGATTCATGACCTCCAACCACAAAACCGGGTGGTTTTAGAAGCAACTATCAAAACCCATGCAAACTATATCCCTGGATGGTTTTAGAAGCGGTTTTGGCTGATGTGGTGCCCACGTGGCGGTGTTGACCCGGTCTTCGTACCGCGTGTTGTCGACGTGTCGCTTATGTGGCATTAGAGTAAAAAAATTTGTGGGACCGACATATCATTCACACAAAAAGAAAATAGTGGGACCCACGGATATGTGGGCCCCACATGTCGTCATCACCTCTCCACCCTCTCTCTCTCTCATCTTTTCCACTCCTCTCACCTTCCAACACTAGAGGCGGGGCGGCAGCGACGTCGACGGCACACGGGGGAGGAGCTCGCCGGCCATCCACGCGCGGGGGAGAAGCCAGCCGGCCGTCCGTGCGCAAGGGGAGGAGCTCGCGGGCGTCCGCGTGCGGGGGAGGAGCTTGTCGACCGTGTTAGATTGTGTTTATCCCTTGCCATCCTTCCTTCATCTTCTCCTATATTGTTTCTATAAATTGGTTGCTAGATATGGAAGGCATGTGCCTATATGTACTCTACCATATGTGATAATCCAATCTATCGTGTGTTGAGCCTATCACACTTTCATGGTATCAGATTAGGTTCCTTCTCGCTTCCGCCTCCTCTCCACCCTAGCCGCCGGCCGGCGCACCCTGCCGCCGCCATGGCTTCTCCCTCCTCCCTCACTGCCGACGCCGTCCTCGATGACACCATCAAAATCATCTCCGACGCCGTTCGCTCTTCCTTCAAGGCTCCCTCCGGTCAGGACGACGACACCCTGACCACCGCCGTCGCTGGCGACGCCGCCGATCGTGCCGCGACCGCGGCCAGGGCGGCCCTCGCCCCTGTCTTCCTCGGACTCCTTCCGACGACTCCGGCTGCCGACGACGCCATCTCCCTCCTGGGTGCCTCACCGGTTCCTTCGACGACCGCCGTCCCGCCGCCGCCGGCTTCCACTCCGGCTCCCGCGGCGCAACTTCCCCCCGAGATCCTGGCGCTTCTCGCCCGTCTCGGCATCACCACACGCCGGTCGCCCCCACGCAGGACGCCGCCGCACCAGCCGGCGCTCGACCCGAGGCCGTCGCCAACCTCCACAGCCAAGCCGTCGCCGTTCTCCAACGTGAAGGCGCTCGTCCCCGTCACCCTCGACCTCGACGCCAACAACTACTCCCGCTGGCGAGGCCTCCCTCGTCGCGCTTGGAAAATACGCCCTCACGACCATGTCTTCTCCGACGTACCTCGCCCCGATCAAGCTGACTGGACACAGATGGACTGCGTCGTCCTCGCTGGCTCTACGGCTCCATCTCCTCTACTCTTATGCAGGAGGTGCTCTCTCCCACGGTGACGGCACGCCCGTCTGGCGCGACCTCGAGCTGCAATTCCTCGGCAACGGCGAGCGGCGCGCCGTCAACCTCACCGCCGAGCTCCATCATCTGCAGCAGGGTGACCTCTCCATCGGCGACTACTGCCGGCGACTCAAGGTCCTCGCCACAACCTCGCCGACGTCGGTGAACCTGTCAAGGATCGGTCTCTCGTCCTCACCCTCATCGGCGGCCTCAACGACAAATTCGACAACCTCAAGTCCCTCTTTCTCTGCAAGTCCGTTCCCGACGTTCGCGAGGCTGCGCACAGCTTCTCCTCGACGAGCTGACAAAAGGCCACCGCCGGCCGGTACCGCCACGGCTTCCTCGCTGCTTCCCACCGCTCGCTCGCGACCTCCACCAACACCTCCAACAACAACTCCCGCAACAACAACCGACGCCGCGTCGCTGGCTCGGTGGTGGTGGGGCGGCGGGAGCAATGGCGGCGCAAGTGGCGGGCGGCGGACAAGCACACAGCGGGCGGCGCCCAGGGCAACCCTGGCGCACAGACTACACCACGGGCCAACCAGGCCTGGCCACGGCCTACAACCCGTGGACAGGGGCATCCACATGTGGCCGGCCAGGCCGGTCCAGGCCTCCTTGGCGCGCGGCCCAGCTTCGCCGGGACAGCCTTCACCACCACACCCACGCCGGCCCACAGCAAGTCTTCCTCCACCGGCCTATGCGGCTCTTCCTGGGCCGGCCCAGTACACGCACCAGCACGGCGCCTCCAACTCCTTTGCCGTCTGTGCAATCTCCGTTCCAGTGGACGGGCCCTCGCAGTGGGACCCACAGGCCCTCACTAGGCGTACAACACGGCACATAACTACTCCACCGTCCAATGAATGGTACATGGACTCAGGTGCTACTTCTCATATGACGTCTGACACCGGTACCCTCTCCACTTCCCAAAGCCCCACCCGCAATACTCCCTCTCATATTATTGTTGGCAATGGCTCCCTTCTCCCTATTACCTCCGTTGGTCGCGCATATTTACATTACCCTAATTCTTCCTTTGTGCTTAACAATGTTCTCATTTCTCCTGAGATTACTAAGAGCCTTATTTCCGCACGCCGTTTTACTTGTGATAATTGGTGTTCCGTTGAACTTGACCCTTTTGGCCTCTCTGTGAAGGATTACCCAACCAAGATCGAGATCGTCAGGTGCAATAGTTCCGGTGCCCTTTATCCTCTCCCGGCAGATGCGTACTCCTCGGCGGCCTCCACTCGTGCCTTTGTTGCCTCCTCCACCAACACCAACCTATGGCATCGCCGCCTTGGCCACCTCGGTCATGAGGCCCTCACCCGCTTGGCGCAGGCGTCTGTCATCCCACCACCTAAAGTCACTACATCTTTATGTCATGCTTGTCAGTTAGGTCGCCATGTTCGTCTTCCTTTTCCCACTAGCTCTAGTCGGGCCAAGGCAAATTTTGATTTAGTGCATTGTGATTTGTGGACATCACCTATTCCAAGTGTGTCTGGATTTAAGTATTATCTTGTCATTCTTGATGATTGCTCACATTATATGTGGACCTTCCCACTTCGTTTTAAATCCGACACATTCTCTACATTATCTCATTTTTTTTGCCTTTGTGAAGACACAGTTTGCCACGACCATTCGCAGCATCCAATGTGACAATGGTAGGGAGTTTGACAATTCCTCCGCCCGCTCCTTTTTCCTCACCAATGGAGTCTACTTGCGCATGTCCTGCCCCCACACCTCCCCACAGAACGCTAAGGCCGAGCGCATGCTTCGTTCCTTAAACAACATCACCCGCTCCTTGCTCTTCCAAGCCAGCCTTCCCGCTTCCTACTGGGTTGAGGCCCTTCACACCGCCACACACCTCATTAACCGTCATCCCACCAAAACTCTTCAACACCACACCCCGTTTTTTGCCCTATATGGTGCTCACCCGTCCTACTCCCATCTCCGCGTGTTCGGCTGTAAGTGTTACCCTAACCTCTCCGCCACCGCTCCCCACAAACTAGCCCCACGATCCACCCCATGTGTGTTCCTAGGCTATCCCCTCCACCATAAAGGGTATCAGTGTCTAGACCTTGCCACCAACAGGGTCATCACCTCGCGACATGTGGTGTTCGATGAAACATGTTTTCCTTTTGCTGAGATGACTAATGATGCAGTTGCTACTGACTTGGCATTTCTTGAGGATTTTTCAGCTCCTCTCCCTGCGCCGATTGGCAGTCGCCGCCGCCCTGGTCACATTGACCCGGTGGCCTGCGCGCCTACGGCCCGGTCGGCCACTCCACCAACTGGGCCGGCCACTCATGGCTCCCTCGCACTGGCCTCGGTGCGCTCGGCCACTGCTGGGTCGTCCGTCACCCCTACTCAGTCTGCCGGTGTGCTGACCGGACCGCCTGCCCCTCAATCGCCCTGGTCAGCCGGCGCACCGACTGGGCTGTCTTCACCTGCGCCTGCCTGCGGCCGGCAAGCCCACCGAGTCGGCTCCCTCGTCAACGCCTGCCTGGTCGGCCGGCGTGCCCACCGAGCTGGCTCCCCTGCTTCCACCGCCGACTGGAGCTCCCACACGCGCCCACAGTGCGCGTGTCCCTGGCATTCGGTTGCCCACACAGCTCGGCATCTCTCCCGTCGTCAACGAGCACACCATGACGACGCGCGGCAAGCACGGACTTCATCAACCCGTCAAGCGCTACAACTTGAGTGCGACCACCCTCTCTCCAGCCCCGCGCACGTATCGTGCCGCACTGGCCGACCCCAACTGGCGGTCCGCTATGGAGGAAGAATTCACCGCGCTACAAGCCAACCGTACATGGGATTTGGTCCCCCGACCGCATGGAGCCAATGTCGTCACCGGAAAGTGGATCTTCCGCCACAAGTTCCAGTCCGACGGCAGCCTGGACAGGTACAAGGCTCGCTGGGTCCTTCGCGGCTTCACCCAGCGCCCCGGCATCGACTTCGACGAGACCTTCAGCCCCGTCGTCAAGCCTGCCACAGTCCGCACCGTCCTCAGCTTGGCGGTCTCCCGTGATTGGCCAGTTCACCAGCTGGATGTGAAGAATGCCTTCCTCCATGGGACACTTCAGGAGACAGTCTACTGCACCCAGCTCGCCGGCTTTGTTGATCCCACCAAGCCCGACCACGTGTGCCGTTTCAACAAGTCGCTCTATGGTCTCAAGCAGGCCCCACGGGCATGGTACAGTCGGTTTGCCAGTTTTCTCCTTACACTCGGCTTTGTTGAGGCAAAATCAGATACTTCTTTGTTCATCTGCCGTCGAGACCCAGACATGGTTTATTTGCTCCTCTACATTGATGACATTGTTTTGACAGCCTCCTCTGATGCACTTCTTCGGTGGACTATCCGTGCTCTCCAGTCGGAATTCTCGATGAAGGATCTTGGCAGCTTGCATCATTTCTTGGGCATCTCAGTTTCTCGACAGTCCTCTGGCCTTCATCTCAGTCAATGCCAGTACTGTCTCGAGGTTCTAGAGCGTGCTGGCATGACAGATTGCAAGCCGTGTGCTACCCCTGTTGACACCAATGCCAAGCTCTCTGCCGCCGATGGTGCCCCGGTTCGTGATCCCACGGACTATCGGAGTCTTGCTGGTGCCCTACTTGACTTTCACCAGGCCAGATATCTCCTATGCTGTCCAGCAAGTCTGTCTTCACATGCACAATCCACGGGAGCCGCATCTTGCTGCACTCAAACGCATCCTGCGTTATGTCCGTGGCACGGTTGATTATGGTCTTCACATCCGCCGCTCTTCCACTGTTGACTTGAGTGCATACTCTGATGCTGATTGGGCAGGTTGTCCAGACACCAGGAAATCCACCTCGGGTTATGCTATGTTCCTTGGCGACAACTTGGTCTCCTGGTCCTCCAAACGTCAGCTCACTGTATCGCGCTCCAGTGCCGAGGTAGAATATCGGGCCGTGGCCAATGCGGTGGCTGAAACTTGCTGGCTTCGACAGCTTCTTCATGAGCTCCATACCCCTCCGAGCCGATCCACACTGGTTTGCTGTGACAATGTTAGTGTTCTATATCTCTCTTCTAACCCGGTGCAACATCAGCGTACCAAGCATGTGGAGATCGATCTACATTTCGTTTGCGATCGCGTCGCTGCCGGATCTGTTCGAGTGCTACATGTACCGACTACGTCACAGTTCGCCGACATCTTCACCAAAGGGCTGCCCAGTGCCATCTTTTCGGAGTTTCAGTCCAGTCTGAATGTCCGTTCCACCGACGTTCCGACTGTAGGGGGTGTTAGATTATGTTTATCCCTTGCCATCCTTCCTTAATCTTCTCCGATATTGTTTCTATAAATCGGTTGCTAGATATGGAAGGCATGTGCCTATATGTACTCTACCATATGTGATAATCCAATCTATCGCAAAACATGCAGCCTATCTCTTGGACTGGAATCCCACCATGCCAATTAACCAAACGACCAAGAACATAGTGCTAGATCTGTCCATGCATCACTGAAACGAAAAAATGCTTCGGATCCAGAAACACAGAACATACTAAGGGGGATCAACCCAAATGCATATCTGAAACCTTTCTGAAACAAATGCTTTCAGATGCAACGCAGAACATACATACTAGGGGATCAATCCAAATGGTGAAATTCATTTCTGAAACAAAATGCTTCAGATGAAGAATGCAACACAGAACATACTAGGGAGTCCATATGCATATCTGAAACGAAACGCTTCAGATGCAGAAGAAAATTCAGACACATGCATGGATCAGTTCGAACCGATCAGTCCATGCATCTTTGAAACGAAAGCAGCATTCAGATAAAATCGCAACGATGTTTTTTCCCCTTCTCAATTCAATCCGAACCACAATCCAAGCAAGATGCAACACCAAACTTGCACCCAATGCAAACTCAGGAGCAGGAAACACATCCCCCGATCGATCAGCACTGAGAAATGTTGCAAATCTGCAACCGAATTTCCTGGATTGGAATCCCACCATCGAACCAGATGCCAACGAGTAGACAGCTAGAGATAGAGCAAGCATTTAACAAGAAGACTAACTGCATGAAAGCCAAGCAGACACAACAAACAATTTTGGGGCAAAATATTCACTTCATGCAAGCGATCCAACAGTTCAAAGCATGCAACGACACAGCCGACTCTGTTCTTCTTGGACAAAATGCACGAAACTCCCCGATTTGATCTGAATCTACCAGAGACACAACACACACAGCTAGGCCTCTACGAGAGATCAGCAATCATGACGACGAGGACACAGTACGGCTTACGGGATGCCGTCGAAGGCCCAGGCGTTCTCCTCGCGGATCTCCTTCTTCTCCGCCTCGGTGAGGTCGTCCTCGATGTCGAACGCCTCGCGGATCTCCTCGGCGGTGGCGCTCCGGATCGTGTCGGCGACGCGCTGGCAGGTGATGTCGAGGAGCCCCTGGATGTTGAGGTAGTTGGCGGCCATGATGACGTCGATGAGGGACGCCTTGTCCTTGTCCAGCTCGCCGACGAAGTCCGCGTCAAACCTCCCCAGCGCCGCCCTCTCCTCGTCGGTGCCGGAGTTCGCCCTGCCGTGCTCGTCGCAGTACGGGATCACCTTCGCGAGGGTCTTGGAGTCGACGTTGGGGAGCGGGATGACACCGGCGCAGCCGTCGTCGATCAAGTTCGCGATGGCCCTGGATTGCCTCGCCGACGCCTCCGTCACCTCGACCAGCTTCTCGTCGTTGCTCTTCAGGGTGATCATCCTGCTGCTGCCGCTCTCCTCCTCCTCCTCCTCCGCCGCCGCCGCCGCCGCATCCTCCTTCAGGCCCTCTCCCGCGCGCCAAGTTGCCAAGGCCGGTCGTGGTGCTGCCCCCCGCTGATCGAATGTCTTCTCCAAGTCGAAGAAGCTCTGTGCCCCTCCCTCTTCCAGACCCCAGCAGCAGCAGATCAGAAACGAGTGCCGTGAGGAGCGAAGGAGATGCCGCTGAGGAGAAATCTGAAGAACAGAGACCGGGAAGAAGAAGAAAGAGGAAGCAGCGAGGACCGACACGCCCGACTATCGCGCTTCTTACGGAAGAAGCGAAGCAGAGGCTGCTGAGGGTTGTCACGCCGACTTCGCCCGGAACAACCGTCTCTCCTTTTGCTCCTGCACCCCGTCGTCCTCAATACCCGCCATTCCCAGAGAACGGCAATGTTGAGGATGTGCGCAAGTGGAACGACGAGTGCCACGAGGTCAGTAAGATCATCAAGAAAATTGAGAAAAGTTTGTTAGTTTGCTTCTGAATTTTCTTTTTCCAGTTTCGCTATTTATTTATCAATCGTCTAAGATTTTGCAAATCCCCAATTTGGGTTCGGGATTTAGGGTTTGGTAGGATCGAGCACATGTCTATATTCATATGTCACTTGATCCAACTTTGTTACTCCAATTTATGAGTATTAGCTGAATACCCGCGTGTTGCAACAGAAATTTAAAAATAAAATCTTATAATGCACATTTTAGAAGCCCTAAATAAATTTGTTTTCTTTCAGAACGTGATAAAGATATCCCTATCAAGACTGAGCCCAAGGACCCATACACCACCGAGGCCATACAGAGCTCAAGAGACAAGGTGGTGGTTTTGCAGGCGGCACGCGCCATTGTCGGCATTTCGCACATCATGGATGGTATGATTTAGTGACAAAATAATAGCAAGATTCATCCAATCTATTCCTCTTTAGATGATTACAGCATCATACCTATGTTTGCAGATGGGCAGAGGCGACCACAATGTACTGGCATTATTATTAAACAATGGTCTGATGACACTGGGCATCATCATGCTACCATAGTGACCTATTCTAGGATCGTATGCGAAGCGGGTAGAAAACGTGATCCCTTACCCAAGGTACAAAACTTTCCTTTCACTATAGTGCTTGCAGGCTCTATGTAGCTTTTGCTCTTCTTCTTATGATGAGTAGCCCCTCCACATGTATGGGGTAGCTTGGTTTAGCTACCTAGAGCATGCTGCATTTTAGGCGAAAAATTTTCCTTGAATGGTGCATATTCATTGTGCAAGTGTGTGTTTCAATGATGGCTTAACATCCAATTATATCATGTTTCACTATTGTTTGTAGTAGCCCTAGATGTTTCTTTTTACCTTCATGTTTTAGTAGTATTTCAGTACTCTTGCCCTACCTGTTCATTTCTGAATTTTTCTTCCTAGCCCCATTGTTTTGCTTATAGCTATGCTTATTTGTACGGCTTATTAGCAACCCAAAAATAATTTGTAGGTAATTTTTTTTACATACATGTCGTTAGCGATTTGAAAGTAAATGTTGTAAAATAAACTATGATGAAAAAACTTTAAAATCATCTCCGAAATTAAGTTCTAAAAATTCAAAATTTGGATTAAAAGCATGAGCATAAATGAAACGATAGGGCCATATCCTCACAGAGGTTGTGCTGTCCTTTTGATTCTGCCTGCAACTGCTTGCAGATTCTCTTTTTCCTTTTACATTAAGCGAATATTTGTACCTCAGTTTTCATCCTATAGTGCTCTTAAACTTGTTCCATGGCCTTGTTGTGATATTTCAACAGTATCAGGTCTTGTTGCCTTTGCCACATTACAACATCATCAGCTCAGCTTGACCATAGCTAGGGTTTGTCCATTCTAGAGTCCTTGTTTTTGTGGTGCTTTTATGACCAACTGTTATTTAATCTTGAACGTTGCATGCGGCTTTGCTATTTAACTATATCTGATCAACACCCATCTTAATTTTCAGCTATCTGTTTGCTTACCGAACAAGAAGACTGTCTTGGATGCGGAGCTTATCTACTTCAATGATCATTATGACATTGCCCTATTACATATCAATCTAGAAGTTACCATGGAGCTCCCATCTTTTGGACGTGGCCCAGAGTATGGTCAAGAAGTTTTTGTGTTGGCTAGGGATGGAGAGGCATCCTTGAGGGCTAGGCGAGGAGATATCCAACGGTTAGAAGAATCAGATATTTTAGGGCGTGACCACTACATGTTTCTGAGCTGTGACATCCCTGAGGTAATAATTTTCTTTCTTTGTATTTTATTATTGTTGCTTAATTGCTTATTTAATTCTGTAGTATTTCTTTGATGCAGGGTGGGAATGGAGGAATGGTGATTGACAATGATGGTGTAGTTAGAGGGATGGCGATCTATTGTAGCCCCTATCCTGCTGTTACTTCAATTTCTACTATTGTAAAATGCATTGACATGTTTATGGAGTTCAAGTAAGTTGGCTTTTTCAGTCATCCAATCTATGATCCTCACATTAGAACTTAATTGATCTCAATCTACTGAAATAAATGGCATTATGCTTAGTGAATCCCAGAATTGAATGTGTGTACTGGCTGGTGGCTTTGCTGCCATCCCTTGCATGCTAGTGTGGATAAGTTTCAGTATTAGATGTATAAACCTGGTATGAAATGCTAACTATGCATTGGCATGTTTATGCAGTTTAAGTTGGCTTTTTTCAGTCATCCAATCTATGATCCTCACATTAGAACTTAATTGATCTCTATATACTGAAATAAATGGCGTTATGCTTAGTGAATCCCAGAATTGAATGTGTGTACTGGCTGGTGGCTTTGCTGCCATCCCTTGCATGCTAGTGTGGATAAGTTTCAGTATTAGATGTATAAACCTGGTATGAAATGCTAACTATGCATTGGCATGTTTATGCAGTTTAAGTTGGCTTTTTTCAGTCATCCAATCTATGATCCTCACATTAGAACTTAATTGATCTCTATATACTGAAATAAATGGCGTTATGCTTAGTGAATCCTAGAATTGAATGTGTGTACTGGCTGGTGGCTTTGCTGCCATCCCTTGCATGCTAGTGTGGATAAGTTTCAGTATTAGATGTATAAACCTGGTATGAAATGCTAACTATGCATTGGCATGTTTATGCAGTTTAAGTTGGCTTTTTTCAGTCATCCAATCTATGATCCTCACATTAGAACTTAATTGATCTCTATATACTGAAATAAATGGCGTTATGCTTAGTGAATCCTAGAATTGAATGTGTGTACTGGCTGGTGGCTTTGCTGCCATCCCTTGCATGCTAGTGTGGATAAGTTTCAGTATTAGATGTATAAACCTGGTATGAAATGCTAACTATGCATTGGCATGTTTATGCAGTTTAAGTTGGCTTTTTTCAGTCATCCAATCTATGATCCTCACATTAGAACTTAATTGATCTCTATATACTGAAATAAATGGCGTTATGCTTAGTGAATCCTAGAATTGAATGTGTGTACTGGCTGGTGGCTTTGCTGCCATCCCTTGCATGCTAGTGTGGATAAGTTTCAGTATTAGATGTATAAACCTGGTATGAAATGCTAACTATGCATTGGCATGTTTATGCAGTTTAAGTTGGCTTTTTTCAGTCATCCAATCTATGATCCTCACATTAGAACTTAATTGATCTCTATATACTGAAATAAATGGCGTTATGCTTAGTGAATCCTAGAATTGAATGTGTGTACTGGCTGGTGGCTTTGCTGCCATCCCTTGCATGCTAGTGTGGATAAGTTTCAGTATTAGATGTATAAACCTGGTATGAAATGCTAACTATGCATTGGCATGTTTATGCAGTTTAAGTTGGCTTTTTTCAGTCATCCAATCTATGATCCTCACATTAGAACTTAATTGATTGGATTAGAGGTATTGTGGATTAGAGTATTGTGGATGGATTAGAGGTATTGTGGATTAGAGTATAGGACAATCCCATTCATTACTGTATTGTGGATTAGAGGTATTGTGGATTAGAATATAGGACAATCCCAAAATGTCGTGTGGATTAGAGTATAGGACAACGCTTTTGGGATTCATTACTGTTTTTAAACACTAAAATACTTATAAGTCAAAGTTTGGTATTAGTAATTGAAAATAAGAAAGAAAAATACTAAACGCTTATTCTTTTTTATCAGCTTAGAGTTTGTGATCTCAAGAGTGGTGTGGAAATAGATGTCACACTGCCTGTTAGATTCTATGATAAATCTGAGAGGGTAAGTCCTTAACCTAATGCTGTGGTTTTGAGAATACTATATTTCACTTCCACAAAAAGGGACATTTTTTCTAAAATAGTATTCTTTTTTTTGGCACACAAGAAATTACGTTTCTGTCATGATGAAGACTGATAGGATAGGATGGGCTCAGATGACACCTCGTAGTGTCATGGCTTCTGGTAACTTTTTCTCCCACTCTTATTTCCAGGTTTTTCTCCCCTTAGTAGTTTAATTGCAATAGTTATTCATATTGCATCGATCAATAATGATTTTTCTCATCATTTAATTGCAGAGCAGTCTGGATGTTTTGCTTGTGTTCTGTCATGCTGCTGATACTAGTTGCAAGGTGGTGGAGATTGTTGTAGATTTGTCCTTTGGTCTATCCATCAAGCGATATAATTTGGTTACACAGTAGCTTTAATGTAAAATGGGGTTCTGAATTCTTTTTTTTTTCTAAATATTTTTAGCAGACCAGTATTTTTATCCTTGGTTCCTGAGTGCGAATGACGGCAGAGTTAGTCGTTTATTTTCTCGTTTAATTTTACCACAAGTGCAGCTCACCCTTCAAATAATTCATTTGATCTGAATTTAATTCTATCCCGAATATCGCACCACTTAAATTTTACACCAATTCAAATTCCATCTATTTTATTTTTCTCCATCTTTTTCTTTATCTCCTTGTATATTTTTCCCTCTCGCTTTCTTATTTCTTTCTTTTTCCATCTTTTCTATCATTCTTCCATCTTTTCCCTCTGTTTCCGTTATCTCCCCTCCTTGCCAGGTCGAGCCGTGGTTGAGCCAATCCCACGCACGAGACGGCCGACGGATGAATGCTGTCACAATATCTCCTTGGTCCTTCCACACGAGACTCAACATCGGAGACAAAAGGATCGCATATTCAACCTCTTCCAATCCGCACCCACCTTTGCCAACTCAATCACCGTCACGGGAGGAAAAATCCCCGGAACCCTTATCCGGCGCCACTCACTGAGCTTCGAAATTCGTGGCACACATCGCCAATAATCCCAAATTGAAGGTAAAAATGGATTCTCCATGCCAAATACGAAGTACTAGACAGGTAAGCACGGCGTAACGCCGCGCGGTAGCTGTCGTGCACCGTTTTGCTTTTTATACGGTGGCTCAATATCTGTTAAATATTACACATGGTCGCATACGCGGCAACTTGAGCAGGTTTATGTGCGCTACGACTACAATTTCATACTACCTCCGTTTTTTAATAGATGACACCGTTGATTTTTTCTCACGTGTTTGACCATTTGTCTTATTCATAAAATTTACGTAATTATAATTTATTTTGTTATGAGTTGTTTTATCACTCATAGTACTTTAAGTGTGATTTATATCATATACATTTGCATAAAATTTTTGAATAAGACGAATGATCAAACATGTGAGGAAAAGTCAACGGCGTTATCTATTAAAAAACGGAGGGAGTATTTTTTGTTGGAGAAGGCACTTAGACTGAATGCTAGAAGAAGTGTGTGTATCCAGTGCTATTTTTAGAAGAACCCCTGCGTCTATATACGAAACCTTCTTACGCAATACATAAAGAAAATTAAACCAATAATATTATTGCCCAAGAAACGTCACACACAAGTGTAAATAATACCGAGCAGATATGTATCAAAGTTGACATCTGCACTTAGCATTGAACACGGGGACAAAAAATAGTAATATCCCGATATTCAAGAAAAGAGTAATTCATCCAACATCCAAAACTAAGTATATTAATAGACAAAACATAAATAACAGAGAAACATCTGTAGGCCATTTCTTGTGCAGTAGCCCCATACATCAAGACAGAAAGGATTAACATGGTGTAAATCAAAAGCAAAATTCGCTTAACTCGCAAAGTTCACTACTAAATGCCAAATATATATCCTAAACATTTGTATAAAATGACATACAACAATTGAGCAAAAAGTATCAGTGTGAAGTTAAGGTTTAGTGCTCAACTATGACCTAGCACACTATTTTGTCCTTCTGCAGAGAAAACAATCCCAACCATAGAGATAATTAGATACAATTAGGAAATTGAAAATACTAAAGACTAACTCCAAAATCCCAAATCCAATAACCCCACGGCAATAACACAAGGAAAAGCACCATTTTCGCGGCAATTACCCCGCAGCTCCCAGGGCCCCAACTGCTCGTTCGAGTAATACCATTGGAGACCTCGACACCAGCGCCATCTATTCCTGCCACTCACGCTTCACGTCCCTGCTCCTCGCATGTTGACCCGACTCACGCAGTTCCAAACTTTTTCTTCAAACTTTCAACTTTTCCATCACATCAAAGCTTTTCTACACACATAAACTTCCAACTTTTCTATCACATCGTTCCCAATTCAACCAAACTTTCAATTTTGACGTGAACTAAACACACCCTCTATTCTTCTATTGATTTCCGAGCCTTACAGAATGTGCTTCATTTAAATCCTCAAATGTGGTCGTAGGAACCTCGTTGGTGCTATGGGCAGCATAGCACACATCCGCTCATGCTCGGCGAAGCTGCCTGCAATATGGCTGTGTGCGTTACTGGGGTTAGGAACCCTCTCCCACACGAAAAACAGAGCGGTCCATTAGCACATGATTAATTAAGTATTAAGTAATTTATTTTCAAAAATAGATTATTTGAATTTTTAAGCAACTTTCATATAAAAATTTTTGCGCAAAAATGCACCGTTTAGCAGTTCGAAAAGCGTGCGCGCGGAAAACGAGGGAGTGGGCTGAAACGAACACAGCGGCGCGGCCACGCGGCTGTGGCGCGAAGCGACTGCCATGCGTCCATGCCCGACACCGAATGTCTCGATGATGTTCTGCACATCAACCTTAACGATATCGACGCTGCAGGGGCAAGGTAGGCATGACGCTCACCGTAGAAGGCAGGCATGGGCAGTATGGTGTGGGTGGACGAACCCCATGTCGAGTACGTACGTAGAAGGAAACCATGATGATGTTCGCGGCCATAGATGGCCAAAAGGCCCGAGGCCCGACGGCCCGGCCCATGGCACGGCGTTTAGGCCTGGCCCAAGCACGGCACGGCCCGTCAAGGGTCGGGCCCGACCACCGGGCCGTGCCTGGGCCTCTCCGCCGGCACGTTGGGCTGGCACGGCACGATGGGCCGCATGCCAGGCCCGACACATAAACAATAGGGAGTAAAAATAGACATATTATATGCCGCCCGGAATCGAAATAATAGGGATGTAAAATAGACTTATTTAATACCGGGCCGTGCCAGCCCGAGGCTGTGGGCCGTGCCTGGGCCGGGCCGTGCCGGGCGGGCCTTTTGGCCACTATAGTCCGGGCGACTGGTTCCTCGATCGTCACCCCTGTGACTGCACCCGGTACGCTAGCGTCACCTCATACCGCACCTACGGTCCGTCCCCTTCACTGTCCGGGTCGCAACACTCACATTACCCCAGTATCCCGCATCGCATTTCTCACGTACACCTATCGAAAACAACAAAACATAAGACACCAACCAAACAGAGAAATATGCATGGCAGCGGAAAAAGGTATGACAACACACAGGAAACAACTCAAGTAGCACTGAAGAAATAAAGAAAGAATATATATTGATGTGAAGAATGTATGGGAAAACAACGAGATGGTCGGACTTGAATAGCAAAAGAAAGAGCCAATAAAGTGAGAGAAAAAATACCACATACTTAAGGAGCAAGGAGGAGCATAAACATTGGAAAGAAAGAACACATGACAACACACATGAGCAGCATGAGAGCACGCAGCACGCGCATGTCGGCACGAGGCAAGCAGAAGCAGCTAGCTAGATGTGTGCAACGTTGTAGCTTGCCATGCAGGGACTGTAAGAAGATAAGGAGAGAGAAACAATCCTTAGCTCACAAGCTAAAACAAACGACAAGAACGTACTACTGCGTGTACTGTAAGAAATAACGAATCAGGAAGGGGCACGTTAGATATAACCGGCCGTTACCGGCTAAGTAAAACACAACGTAAAATAAAATGGAAAAAATCACCGACACGTACGTGGGCACCATGTGAAGAAAGTTGGCTACCAGTAATATACACCGGATACGTCACCCCAATAGAAAATCAACCGGTCACCAAATCAGTAGAAAAATTGTAAAAAAAAAATCAGCAGGACACGCGGCAAGCAAGGAAGAGACTAAAGAAATTTTCAAAAAACCAGGAAAATCGGAACCTGATCGGTGACTACTAGGTAAGTATTCCCTTTCCACTCTGTCCCCATCCAATTCGCCGCCGGAATGCCACCGCCGCTGCTCTGTTCGGCCGTTGCCGGCTGCACGGCGTGCCACCGCTCCAGGCCACGTAGCTTCAGCAGCCGCCGCCTTTCGCAAACGGAGGCGGAGGCGACTCCGTTAGTTTTATGCTATTTTGGTAATAAAACATGGTGTTTTCTAATTTACTCTTTTCTTTGGTAAATGAGAAAATCCCTTCTATACCCCTCAAATTCTACCTAATCCCTTCTATACCCCTGAATTTTGCTTACTTCCTTGTATACCCCTAAAATTTGATTTTGATCCCTTCCATACCCCTCCCGTCAGTTGACCGTTAGTTGACCGTCTATTTTCTATAAAAATGACCATTTTACCCTCTGATGAAAACAAGAAATTCATGAATTACATTATTAAAAATATAAAAGCTTTCGCATGAGCCTATTGTAGTTATGAGTTTGTTGTTCGATGCATTATTTATCCCAAAAAATATTGTTAGATAATGAAATAAAAAATACATATTATTTTTTTTAAAAAAAGTCATAAAAATGAGAAGCATTCATATAAAAATAGAACTACCAATGTTCACAACATTCTTTTAATGAATGCTCCCGATAAAAAAAAATCCATTGCCCTATTAAAATTTCAAATAAAAATTTTAATTATTACATTTATTTTATTTTCAAAAATTATGTCAAAAATTTTCTGCACTAATTATTTAGTCTCTTTAGTTTTATAAATGTACATACTGTACACTCAAACAAAATTTTAATTGTTTTTGAAGCTTATATTTAAACCTAAAGCATCAAGGGCAAAAAGGACATTTACAACCAAACGTAACAGTGAAATGATGGAAAATGTACGGTAGGGTGTGAAGGGATCAAATTGAAATTTCAGGGGTATAGAAGGGATCGGGTAAATTTGAGGGGTATGAAAGGGATTGAGTGAGTTTTCAGGGGTAGACAGGAAATTTACTCTTGGTAAATATACGATTTCTTTTCAAACGCAAGCTGCTACCAAATGCTTGCAGCCATACATTTTCAAACTTGACCTTGAACATATAGGCCTGTATAGCACAATTTGTTATCTGCAAGGTTTTATAACATTGGAATATCATGTAAATGTCTGGTTCATACCTCAAGAGCTCCCAATATACAGCTCCAAACTCTGGTTCAAAAGTTACAGAAGCTTTCCAAGGGAAAGAGAGTAAACTCAAACTAGAGATTTTCAAATGGCATGACAAATACTTACACGTCAGGAACTTTTGAATTCTAAAACTCTTAAATCTTCATAACAGGTAAAACAACTCCTGGTTTTCGACCCAAACAAAAAGAACGAAAAAAAAAAGAACGAAAAAAAAAAAACAGGTACTACAAAGTGACCAATCTTCAGTCTTTCATATGTTTGCGGCTGCACAAGGGTTACGGGTAATGCCCAACACAATTTTGAATTCCATTACACAAGCAGACATTCTCAGAGTCTTGATTAAGATCATTAAAAAAAATTAAAAACAATTTTTAAATATGAAACCAGATGATGACAAATTGGTCTACTCTCTGATGGTGAGACGCAGTAGCTCTCTGAACTCGACCCTCCTGGTCTCAACATGCAGCGTCCTCTTCTTGTTTGGCCAGTACGTCACCCATATCCTCCCCTTCATCTCCCACTCCACCGTCTTGCCCGCCGCCGCGGCGGGCATCCTCCAGCAAACGCTCTCGCCGTACTCGTCGCCGGCGAAGATCACGCCGCCGCCCCTGGTGAACGGCCTGCCCGGTTGGTTGTACCGGTTCCTGAACCATGACCGCGGCTGGAGCAGCTCCCGCTTGTGCGGCTCGCTGGAGAACACCTCCCTGCCCTCCGCGCCGCCGTGCAGGAACCAGTTCAGCGCCGCCGTGTTGCCGTGCACCGAGTGCTCGAACTTCCATGGCCGGAGTGTCCTCGTCACCGTCTCGTGCGCTGACACGGTGATGCCGATGGTCGCTGGTGCTGCGCTGAGCGACGCGTCGAGGCCCATCTCTGTGTCGACCTCCTGGGCGGGGTTGTCCGTCGACCGGCTCACTGTCAGGGAGAGGATGTCCGTCTGCACCAGCGGCGTCAGCTGCAGTGATATCCGCGACGGGAAGTGCTTCTCGTCGGAGCCGTAGCCCTGCTTCGCCATCAGCGTCTCCGACACCAGCTGGATCAGGTCGCACCTGCAAAACCACCAGTTCTTGGGTGAACACTGTTGGTGTCCAAGAATCAATGGCGAAATGGATTAGAGATGAACCTTATGTTGTCGACGTTGACGGTGACGTCGATCCAGTTCTCCCTGAAGGTGACTCTGTAGATGAACTGGATCACGGCCTCCAGATGCTGGTAGTTCAGCGAGAACTGCAGCTTCTCATCTTTCGTCTGATGAGCCGGGTGCTCCATGATCATGGCGACCACTGGGCAGTACAGCTCCACCTTCCACAGCCTGCTCGCCGAGACAGCGTAGGAGAAGACCGCGAAAGGCGACACTGGCGTGCCACCTGACCGGCGAGTCTCCATGATCCAGTTGGTGACGGCGAGGTTCAGCGACCGCATCCACTGCTCCTCCATGTCTGACCCCATGGCAAGCATCAGCTTCTTTGCAGCACCCCACATGTCGCTGCGCATCAGCTGCGCACTGATCGTGCCGATGAGGTCTCGTCGGAGGGTGGACGGAGCTTCGTAGATGCAGACCATGAGTGCAAGAGTGAGTGCTGCCAGGTTGAAGATTTTGCCTGAATCTTCAGATACCTGAAGATTTGGCAGCCTGAAGGGTGACATCTTGTTGGAGTAAGGGCCATACCCGAGGACCCCGCAGATGATATCGTGCAAGAAATGGACAGCAACATCTGAGCCATTAACAGATTTCAGTCTGGAATAATGGGAGCTCCAGAGTGAGACCGGATCATGGTGTTCAGCACAGATGGAGTAAGACAGATTGAAGGATTGGGTTTCAGAGTGCCAGCTGATGATGAGGTTCAGAGACTGGTTTCTGGATGGAGAGTTGCAGATTTGAAGGGAGTAGGATTCTCCCCTCCAGTGCTTAGGGTTGGGGAGGCTTCTGGTCCAGTGCCAGATGTCAGGAGCAACGGCAGAAGCCATGGCTGAAGAAGAGCTCCAGCTCTATGAACTCCATCATTGCTGTCCAAGAAATTAAATACAGATACAAAAGGTGAATTAGAACACAAAAGATGGCAAAAGTCAACTTTTTTACCAATAAGAAAGCAAGTTGAGAACAACTATAACTCTAGTTTGCCAAGATTGCAAAGTATTTTTCAGATAATGTGTAGATTCAGTGCTCTCAAAACCAGTACATCTTTCAGTAGAGGGAAGCTTGCTTGCTAATGGTACACACCCTATATATACTGTGAGCTCTTGTCCCACGGTTTGGAAAAGTAGCTCTTTTAGGAAAGGTATGCATTGGAGGAATATTTTGGACTGTAGATAGGACAGGATAAGTTAGCTTGATGCTTATTAAAAGGGTGGCAATATTTCATCTTACCTTTTTACAATAGCCAACTTGCAAGAAAACAAACATGATTATGACAAGTATTTTTCTGCTTATTACAGGCAGTATTTCCAACTCCAAAGTGAAACTTCTCTCTATGACAGTATAACCAGGGTTTAATCTTTTGGTTTGAACGTTTCTATCGGAGGGTGCCGATATACCGAAATTTCTGAAATTTCGGTCCGAAATTTTGAACAATTTTTCGTCAAATTTGAACAAAATATTGCCAAATTCATAAAAAATGAAAAAAAAATCAGCCGAAATAATATCATATCGGGGGGAGGGGGTCCGATATGAAATTTCGGTCCGGAATTTTGACCACTGATGCAGCAAATAATGTTTGTGGAATTGTGCCCAACAAAATAATGCTCTAGCTCCTACTCGGAAGTCTGAAAAAGGATGACTTTGGAGCATCTAAAAATAGGAATTAATTCTTACCTTTACCATGTGAGAATAGAACCAGATCCTTCAATACATGCTTATCCATTTCCATCAGTTATCCCTCCATTTAAGCTTTTTGCTGAGCTAATGATTTTGCTGAGTTCATCAGGATAAAACGGTATCCCTACAACTCAAAATTGTTGGGTAGCTCGCCATACATAGAACTCTCACAAGTAGATTGAGATGGCAATATGTCAATTCAGTGGATACTACTTCCTCCGTTTCATATTAAAAGATTTTCTAGCATTGCCCACATTCATATATATGTTAATGAATCTAGACATATATATGTGTTTAGATTCATTAACATCTATATGAATATGGACAATGCTAGGAAGTCTTATAATATGAAATGGAGGGAGTAGTAAATTGCATTCAGTAAGTGCAGCTAACAAAAGTTATTTGCTACTTGCTAGATAGTATTATAAAGCATGTAAATGTAAACATCATTGACCTCACTAGTTGCCATTTCAGAAGAAAACTATTCTAATTCAATGAACAATTTTAAGTTGTTCTAGCTTGTTCCAGTAATCAAAAGAAGCACTCTCACACAACACAGGACCAATATGTAGCTATTGGCATATTGACCTAACTAAATTCCAATTCGTAGAGTCGCTTCATGGCAAACTGCAATGCATATCTGCCTATGACAAAAGGCATAATATCCACACTTTTCTTTTCGTTTTAGTATAAGGGCAATCCTACTCCATTGTAAGAATACATTTGAAGGAACACATGCTTAAATTATCAGTCAGAAACTCGGAGCATTCAACTCAACTTTTTTTTTTAGCCGGGACAGCCAAAGGAGGTCGCCCAAATTGTATTAAGAAGAAAGAGAGCGAAACAAGAGTTTACAAAGATCGACTTTAGACAGTCGAGCGAGGTGCTAGCCGCAGCTAACCCCTCAAAGGAGAAAGAAAAAGAAACAGAAAGGAGGCGGTCACTATCAAGTGATGCCTCTAAGAACTCACAAGGAACTCTCATAGAAGGTTTCATAACTCACACGCCTCTAAGGAGCATTCAACTCAACTGAAATTCAGCTATGGTTTCATAAAGTTCAGTAATTTATTGGTTACTGAAATTTGGGAACTAGTGATTACATGAAAGCATGAAAGTTCACACTAAAACCTCAATAGTTCAACAGAATTTTTTTTTTTTGTAAACGGTCACTCCTACTTTGATGGTGAACATGTGAATCCTACCTTTACAGTTCACACTTGGACAGTTCAACACACTCATCTATTACAAAAAAGATGAATGTGCACTGTGCTGGTATATCAACTGAGTTAACATACAAATATAAGCATAAACCAAACCACATAGCTCAGCTATGCAATAAGTAATCATAACTCGACAGAAAGATTAATAGAACAAAATTGTTTCATACTCCAGAAAACAAACTGAACACGCGCAGTTCTGGAGATAACTATATTTGTTGGCTACCTTTACAGTGGAGCATATCAACAGCAATGAGACAAACTTACATCAGACATCCTAAGTAAATGTAACCGCATTTAATTTGTATCAGATAGCACATTCATCGCCTCCAAAACTTGATAATAAAAATTTGTATCAGAAAGCACATTCATCGCCTCCAAAACTTGATAATTAAGGTTGTTTACTGGACCAGATTCAGATTTCAGCCTTCTAAGATCAAGTCACTTCTTGGCGACCTGTAAGATCTATCTGCATATGACAAACTGCATGAGATACACCATGTTCTTTTCATTTTTAGAATAAGGGAAGTCCCTTTCCATTGTAAGATCTACATTTTTAGTATAGGGGCAGTCGTTTTCCATTGTAAGATCTACATTTTTAGTACAAGGGCAATCATATGCCCAAAATATCAGTCAGAAACTCAGAGCATTCAACTCAAGTATTTTAACTACAGTTTCATCAAGTTCAGTAATAATTTATTGGTTGACGGAATCAGGGAAATGGGTACTAGTGATTGCATCAAAATTCACAATAAGACAACAATAGTCCAACAGATAAATTTATGAAAACTGTCAAGACTACTTCGATGGTGAACATGCGAATCCAAGCATCACAGTTCACAATTTGATGGTCAGGCCAGGCACACCAACCTGTCTATTATGATAAGAAAACAGATGCACTATGTCTGTACCAGTATATCAACTGGATTAACCTATAGTTACAAGTTTACAACCACAAAGCACATAGATATGCAATAAGTAATAATAATAACTCGACAAAAACAATGACAGAACAATAATGCTTCATACTCCATCAACTAACCACAATCATACAGTTGTCATAGGTTGATAATCCTAATATATAGAGCATATAAACAGCAAGTTGGCATACTTACTTCAGTGAGTAAATGTAAGACACAGTTAATTTGTATAAGAAAGCACAATCACGTTTCAAGAACTTGATGGTAAAAGTTGTTCACTGAAGCAGATTCAGATTCTAGCCTTCTAGATCAAATCACTTCTGGGTAAATTGCAAGGATTATCAACCTATGCCCCCCAAATCTTAATGAAATTGGTCAGTGGTTGCCCGGCAAAAAAAGATTATCAACCTATGACAACTGTATGATTGTCATATCTACATTTGAAGAACACGTTCCCAAGTTACGAGCCAGACTCAGAGCATTCAACTAAACAGAATTTCAGCTCTTGCTTCACAATTTCAGTAATTTATTGGTCTACCAAATTTGGGTACTAGTGCTACATGAAAGTTAACAGCAAGTCCCCAATTGTCCAACATACCAATTTATGAAAACTGTCACTCCAACATAGCTGGTGAACTCTGAACATGTGAATCTCAGTTTCAGAGTTCACAGTTCAACACACGTCTACCTCTATAATCTATATCCAGTATATATATATATTTCTTTTTCTGAATGAACCAGCACAAGAATGTGCTTATTTCATTGATAGAGAAGAATTTGATTGCAACCCCTATGGGAGCAAGAATAACTGTACACAGTAACATTATATCAGCTGAGTATTAATATATAATTACAACCATAAACTGCATATCTCAGCTCAGCAATAAGTAACTCGATAAGAAAGAAAGAAAAAGAGTAAATGGAACAGGCTTGATTCATATATAGTTGACATCCCACAAAACAAACTAATTAACCACAAAGCATTTCTGAATCTGATTATGCTTGCCGACTAGTACCTTACATATAGAGTAGGTCAACAGCGACGGCACATACTTACATCAGACATCCCAGATAAACGTAAACCGCGATTAAATTTGCACAATTAGAGCACTCAATCCCTCATCACCTCGATAACCTAATTCTAAAAAAAGCTGTTCACCCAACTAGGATCTCCACTACGATTACGATTTGCGGCCAATGAACTCATCACTTCATCCTGAACCTGGCAACTCCCATGGGGACAGACCACCCGTACATCTGGACATAGTTGCGAACGACTTCCGCGGTTGCACAGCACATGACGAGCAGAGGCAAGACGTACCTAGGGACGACCGTCGGGTCGTCGCGGCAGAGGATGGTGTGGACCAGCGCGCCGAGGCACAGGGCCACCGCGACGGCGGCCGCCACGAAGTTGTTCCTGAACAGCCTGTACCTGGCGGCGGCGTAGGCGTCG
>CM020188.1:2266562-2414182 GCA_009805545.1 Oryza longistaminata | reverse complement strand
CCTCCGTCCGCTGCTCGCCCCCGTGCGCTCGCCCACCGCTGCTCTACCCGCCGCCTCCCGCAGCCGTGGTGCGCGACGAGGAAAGGGGTGGCAGGTGGCAAGCGCGCACGGAGAAGGAGGATTTGGGGATTTTTGTGCTGTCCATGGTGCTACTGTTGCGGAGGGGCTTGTTTGCAAAATTAGTGCTTGCATGGCGTGCCACGTCGGCGGTCAGAGCCGGTCAAGTGGGGTTTGGACCTCAATAAGTCACTTAAACAAGATGGTGGACCTAGATGTGTAATTTACAAGATTATGGACCTAAGTGACACCCGCGCTCAACTTTAAGACCGGCCATTTATTTTACTTTTATAGTAATCATATCTATACTAAGTATAGATGTGCTCGGAGTATGTTGTATCACTATACTCATATTTTGATCACCGGCCAGCGATGTGATCATCGGCCTCGCTGCCGTCGCCACTTTGTCCCCTACCCCGACCCCTAAACCCATCCCCTTTGCTGCTCTATATCTAGCATTCGAGCTGTAGGAAGAAGAACAGTGCCTAGAGGCACATTTGTACTTTCCACGATTTTTCTCTCCATTTGCATCAAATATAATAAAATAATACATTCGGTGTCCAGCAGCCAATTACATTATTTTTGTGGTGTCCCTTAGCAGTGACACATTTTTTCGGTGTCCTCTAACCAATTACATAAATTTTGGATGTCTTGTGGTAAATTTTGCGCTTTTGTTACTGTGCGGTATGGCTGCTTCCTTTTCCATTACATGTTGCATGCTGTCATCTCCTTGTGCAAATGTGCATACTGCATACAGTAGGTTACATATACTTGCATCTGCTTATGTTAATCCAAACTATCATTTGCAGCCAAATGGTTCCTCGGCTATGTGACCTGCAAATTAAACTCAACTCATCTTTCTCACCAGGTAAGATTGCCTACACATTACGTACAAGTACCAACAAAGCTTTTATATACACCCTGCTTTATAAAACGTGAACTCTTTCAGTAGAATTATGTGTGCCCTTCATGAGCTAGAACCATGATGATGATGCCAATGTAGTCATTGTCCCTCATCCTGAAAAGATCGCACTCCTCAAACAAATATTGCTAGATAGGAGTAGGCTCCATGGATGTGTGACAACCCCTATCCTGAGCCATTGATTTAACATATGTACTTAGGGATAAGATTAATCTAACAACTATGTTGCTTTTTTTAGATGTTTGCAAACAACATATGTGCATATTCATCATCAAAACCATCACATATCTGCATGCATGCCTTACATGGTTCAGCACTATTCGCTGAAGACAACTTCTCTCAGGAGACGGAACGGGCAAGTTCACAGATCAATCAAACAATCACAATTCACAAAAGCCACAGCACCAGAGGCTGCGTTACAGAATCCACAATCCAGATGGATACGAACTCCATACACCAGAATAGCAGAAAGTTACTTTTATTATTATTTATATTTATATAGTTGGTTATCGGATTACATTGGAAATCTATTACTGATTGATCGATATAATCTGACAGTTAAACTCTGACAAAGCTAACAGTTGCTCAATATATATAATTATAAACATCCTATGGCTAAAACTCTGTAAAACTACTCCGGCGAACGGCGGCGAGCTCTAGCCGATCCAACTCCAACTCCGGCCGGCCTTCCGTCGTCTTCTCCACCCGCCGGTGACCTGCAAAACAACTCAAACACAAGAAGCAGCAAAAGAAAATACAGTCTGTAGTGAAATATTTGAAGCTGAATTCAGAAATGGTGAACCTAATTGGCGGCAACGGCTGGGAGCGGCGGCAGGAAAGCCCCGACGCTGCTGTGGCGTCGGCGGCGGCGCTCGTCCTCCCCTCCTTCTCCCCCCACCGCTTCCGCCGCCGCCCTCTTCCTGCCGCGGCTCACGCTCCGATGCAGCGCCTGCTCCATGGCGCCGCAGAACCACCCGAACCTGTCGCTGCGGACGAACAGGCGGTAGTCCACGGCGCGCAGGAAGCGCCGCTCGAGCCCGGCCATCTCCCCCGCGCGGATCGCCGCGTCGGAGCTCGTCTCGAACACGGAGGTCCACCTCGTCGGGAGCATGTCGCTGGTGTTCCCGAACTTGGCGCCCAGGAAGACCGCGGCGGCGACGAGGCGGTGCGCCGTGGACGGGTCGACGCGGATCCCGGCCTCCACCGCGGCGGCGCTCCCCAAGAACCGGGTGAGGTAGATCCCGGCGAGGACGTAGCACGTGGCCTGGAGCTGGATGTCGTGGCGGACGCTCTCCAGCCGAACGAAGGCGTGGATCCGCTCCAGGAACTCGCCGATCGCGACGGTGGGCGTCGCGCCGCCGCGGAAGGCGCGGACGAGGTCGGACTCGGCGGGCCGTGAGTGGCGGCGGAGGCGGCGGCGTGGCGGGCGGCGTCGGCCTCCACGATCGCGGCGAGGAGGGAGAGGGATCGGGGATCCCCCGCTCGTCGTCGCGCAGGACGGGGTGGTCGCCGTCGTCCGAGACCTCCACGGTGGTGGTGGCGGCGGCGGCCATGGAGGAGGGAGAGGGAATCGCGAATCGCGAGAGGGGGATTAGGGTTTCGCGAAAATCGCAAGAGGGGGATTAGGGTTTCGCGGGAGAGATCAGAGGGGATTAGGAGAGGTGCGTACGTATACTGGTATCTTGATACGTACTTCGTATTATACACAGCGGATGGGGCACCCCGCGTAGCGTACGCCGTACGCGTACCTTTTTTTTTCTTTTTTGCCCTTCCTTTCTTTTTTTTTTCCGGAAGCTTTGGGCCTAGCTAGCGATTTGGGCTTGCCTGCAAAAAATCAGGGCCTTTATTCTTTTTTTTTCTGGATAATACAGAAGTCCCTCTTAAAAGACAGGATTCCACAATATAAAAACTTAACGAGTCTTAATAAATAAGTACCAAAATATATACTAGATTCGTGAATTTTAATATTTTTCAACTTCAGGGATATCTCCTTTCATGAAAAATTACAGAACATGCATTTTTAATTTTTCAAAACCTGTTCGGGTCACGATTTCTTTTGTTCTCATCTTTCTCTCATCCCATCACACATCTAGATGTTATTTCTTCGCAACCAAGCAGTTCTGAGAAATACAAAGTGTTGTCACGGCATAAAAGCCTGATACCAAAAATGTGCACTCTGCATGCTGCTTGTTTTTCTTCCCAAACATAAAAAGTTAAAAACATATGAAAATTGATTGGATAGCATGATCCATTGCGTCACTGCGTGACACTGGTAATATACATATAACTTACACCAACAAAAGATCATTATCACATAATCCTAGATCTTGGCATCACATATATTACACTGTGAACAACAAAGGCAGTAAATACATCTCATCTCAATGCCTTCGTTCCTACTTCCCAAATTGGACATATTCTGCAGTTGAATCCTGCATTGTGGTTCTTTGCCATTTGGATCATCAGTCAATGTGAGAAGAGAGCCGTAATGAGCCCGTAGCCCGCAAAACCAAGGCCGAAGAGAAGGAAACCGTAGTCCACCCAGCGTCGCCACGGACTCATCGAGGAACCCACAATGCTCAAATGGAAGATCGTAGGCAGCACGAAGGAGAGCAGCGCACAAACCGTGCTCCCAACAAAGGAGATGAAAGACCCGAACGCAGGTATGAAGGACAGGGGCGAAGCTAGCATCAAAGCAAGAGGGGTGCGCTATCATTGAACATCTAGAAAATTTCAGTACAAAATTGTACTTTATAGTGTTTTTGAGTGAGAAATTAAAATTTTGGGGGGTTCATGTGCACCCCTCAAGAACACTATAGCTTCGCCACTGATGAACACTATAGTTATCATGACGATGCGGCTTGAGTGCAGGCCCACCCATTCAGCCCCGCGAACCTTGTGCGACAGCTTCTGGAAACATCCACTTGATTGGAATCTTTCCTCGACAATCTCGTGGATCGGGTGCATCATGACTGGAAATGTGAATACCAGTGCTATGCAAAGACCAACCTGTCAGCAGATTTTCAAACTGTCAGGGTCCATTCCATACCTAAATCAATGCTAATTGCTATTTTTTAAGTCCAATTTGATGAAAGTGACCCAAATATTTTAATTTCCAAACAGCAGATCTCAGGCACAATCTGTCAGGTAGTTCATGATCTTATATATATTCATATCTCCAAATATAAAATAATGAAGTCTCAAGTTGCAACCGCACAAAGTACATGCTGACATTTACTTCAAAAGAAACAACATCAAATAAATTATGACTAGTGCACTAACCTTAACGGCAGCAGAAGACCAACTATTGGGAAGATTAAGTGTTATGATGTCTTTAGTGGCCTCCCCATAGGCTAAGTAACCACAAACTCCAAAACATGCATAGACAATTATGATACCGACAACTGCTTGAGAAAGTACCCAGCGGAATTTTCTCCGTTCTGCCATTGATGATTCTAGTGCCAAAGTCATACTGAATCCTTCGAAGCAGAAGACCGCAACTCCAAAAGTGAATGGTATCGCCCAAAGTCCATTGAAAGCACTTCTATTCGCAAATGGGTGATCAAAAAGCTGAAGATCCTCTTTGATAACAATTGCCATAGCAAGAACATTGCAGACATCTGCAAATATGCTGAATGGGGACAGAGAAGATAGTGAACGGATGAATGACAGAGCGATTTGCACAGGCAGGAGAATGGCAAAGATGAAGGCAGCTGGTGACATCAACTGGCTGAAGACAAAATGAAGATTTTGGCCAATGAATATTAGGTAAACTACAGATCCATCTGCTTGGGAAACAAGGATGAAGATTTCTGTCAAGCATCGACCTATCGTGCCAAAACACTTTTCACCCAAATCACCATATGTATAACAAATCACCATATGTATAACTTTTCACCCAAATCACCATATGTGTACTGACCATGATAGGTTTCTTCAGATTCTCTCTTCCAATTTATCTCTGCAGTCAACCTTCATGTTGAAAAACAAAAGCAAGTAATTTTCGTAAGAAAATGAAGCAGGTAATAAAGTTATCAAACCATCACATCTATATCTGCATGCCTTACATGGTTCAGCACTCTTTACTGAAGACAACTTCTCTCAGGAGACGGAACGGGCAAGTTTATTCACAGATCAATCAAACAATCACAATTCACAAAAGCCACAGCAACAGAGGCTTCCATTACAGAATCCACAATCCAGATGGATACGAACTCCATACACCAGAATAGCATAGTTGACATATCATATTAGCTAGTTTGCTCCCTAATTGTAATCCATGTGGTATTTCCCCGAATATATTTATAAACTGAAATATGGTTATTACTCAACTTGAGGTCATGAACCAGTATAAATATTTGTCCCTCATCTCCTTGATATAATCTCATGTATACCTTGGTTCTAGCGTTCCCCATTCTCTACAAATACCTAGACAGACATAGTCCGTCGACACCAAGGTCATTCAAAAAATTAATTTCAAAATATATCCCATCACTTATATATTCTGGGCAATATTGTTAGTTATAAAGTTGTCGAGCTCTACAACTTTTAGATAAAGTTTATTTTTATCCTATTTCATATGAGAAAGTTATCTATTTTTATTTTAAAAAACTATGGTTTAAGTATTCCCTCGTCTGTGACGGTTGACAGCATCCAACTGTCATTGATAATGTCATCTATGAACTATCACATATGATGAGAGCTGTCAGACGTTTCAGCCCACTCACACATGGCATAACATATGTGATGCTTTGTAGGTCACAAATACAACCTCACATCTATGACGGGTCATCCACTGATTTGTAACTATATCTAAAATAGACTACTTTACTTATTACTTCCTCCGTTTCACAATATAAGTCATTATAGCATTTTTCACATTCATATTGATGTTAATGAATCTAGATGGATATATATGTCTAGATTCATTAACATCCATATGAATGTGGAAAATGCTAGAATGACTTACATTGTGAAACGGAGGGAGTATCATCTATCAGAGATGAGTCATCATAAACGCGAGTCACGTTGATCCAGCACGGATGACTCATTATGGATACCCGAATATATAATACTGACACATAAGTACGAGATCAATAGTGGCAAACCTTTTGCATTTCACCCACTCCAAAAGTCCATTGTGGCAATAAATTGTAATTTGCATTTCCCTCTCTAATCTATATTTTCTCCTCTTTCAAATCAGGCCGGAAGGGGTAAGCGGCGGTGGCAAAAAGGCAGGGAGTGTAGGGGGCTATGTGCGAATTGCGGCAAAGGAGGGGAGGGAGGCAGCGAAGTGTGCCATCTTTTCATCCTGACCACCATAGGCTTATCCAAGCAGCTCTTTGTTTTCAAGTCACCGGAGGAGAAGGCTGTGAATACCGCTGATATAGGAGTATTGGGACTGTTTGTCTCCACTCCGAGGACTTTCCGACTATTGACCACTTCTACTTAGGGAGTCTGGAATCGATTTGGTGTGTTGTAGCTGACCGAATAAATGCAAAAAAAAAAAAAAAGAGCATATTCGTTGCCAAAGTGGGCTATGGAGGGGGTCGAATGCAAACTTTAGGCCATTGTGGACAGCCACGTCATCAGGCATAGGCAGTCAAAGGTCGTTTCGATGAATGACACATTAAACCAAGATTACAGACTTGGATGCATGATTTGGAAAATGTTCTTTTTCGTCCGTTTTGTTTGTGATGATCAGCACTTACACAGAAAACCGATTGTAGTTCTACTATGGCTGTGTTTAGTTCCTGAAAAAAGTTGAAAGTTTAGGGAAAATTGGTAGTTTGAAAAAAAAGGTTGGGAGTCTTGTGTGTATAGGAAAGTTTTGGATATAATCTGATGTGATGGAAAGTTGAAAGTTGGGAGTGAACTAAACACGGCCTATGCTCGCGTGATACTACTAATCACGTACTAGTTACGTAGGAATTGTGTTAATTACCTTACACTAATCACATGGAAGCAGTGACTCCGTAAACACATCGCACTCGAAATCGCACTCGGAAGTCGGAACGCGTAGAAAAATACACATGAGCCTGGTCAGAACTTGCTCAGGTCCCGCGAACGGTCATGTATTACAACCAGTTGTTATGCTAAAAACCAGTTGTTTTTCCTTTAATCAATCATGCTTCTTCACCCTCTTGATTACTGATAAAGCTCCCTCACTGCCGAATTAACAATCAAGCCAAAATTTCTGATGTCACTGCTTTGGTGGTTTGGTGTCCTAGTTTGTAAGCAGAGATAGGGGAGATTTCACTCGTTTTCCGCGCGCACGCTTTTCAAACTACTAAACGGTGCGCTTTTTGAAAAAATTTTCTATAGAAAAGTTGCTTTAAAAAATCACATTAATCTATTTTTGAAGTTTAAAATAGTTAGTATTCAATTAATCATATACTAATGACTCATCTCGTTTTGTATATCTTCCCAATATTCTCTATCTCATTCTCCTCAAACACTGCCTAAGTCAAATGTTCGGAGCCGTATGAGGTTCATAGGAACTTATGAAGATTTTGGCAAACGTTTGGAACAGATTATTCTGCGAATTATTGTCGCAGTGAAGAAAAAAGTTTACTACTGTAGGCTGAGAGAGATGGATCTGCTTCTAACCACCATCAGTGAGAATTAATGTGGGACACAGAAGAAGTGACTGGATGTCTGGATCAAAGGAGTTTTTGCCTTTGTGACTTTGATCTGCTTGTGGGCTCTAAATTATGTTACATGACTCTCCGTAGTTAAATGATCTTATTTTCTTTCTTTCTTTCTTATTTCGGTTTTGTCTACTGTAATTTCTCTTACGCAATTTTCGCTTACGATTGTAAAATTATAGTCACGAGAAAGTAGTTTTGACATAAATTTGACAATATCAATTTTATGGCAAAACATAAATATTACTTCCTGCGTTTCACAATGACTTTCACAATGTAAGTCATTCTAGCATTTTCTATATTCATATTGATATTAATGAATCTAGATATATTAACATCAATATGAATGTGGGAAATGCTAGAATGATTTACATTGTGAAACAGAGGGAGTACTACGTGCGTTGTAAAATATAATAATTTCTGGTTATATATTTGGACAAGGGTTTATCTAAATTATGGTACTATATTTTAAAACGAATATAGTATTAAATAAATCATTAACTAAAATGTAAAATTAAACGGTCAGAATACGCATAATATTTTGAGCGGGGAGAGTATAGAATATAGAGTCACTCAATTTAACTACAAGTGTACTCTTTATCCAATTTGACAGTAACATAGATATAACTCATAAATAACAAATAAATGAGTGAAATGCTAAATGGCATTCGATAGATTAATTATTGGGCCAAAATCTTACAGATTCATGCTCTGGTATTAGCTTTTTCTCCGGGTCCGCCGGCTCCAATGACCCCGACAAAGGTGGTGGAGTTAGAGATGTAGGATCCCGGGTTGGGTTAGAGATTGGGGGAGGTAGGGGCGAGGAAAGAGCGGGAGAGAGCCAATCCAGTTCCAACAATGCACTTCTCGAACTGAGAAAGTCAAGCTTAGATGGATAGCCATGGGTGGCGGTGGGCAGTGGATATGGGCGAGCGATGAGCCACAAGCGGCTGCGTTGAAGCCGTAAGGATGGAGGAGGGAGGTGATCCAGCGTTGGTAGCAGGGACAAAGCAAGCTTGTGGTTAGAAGGCTAGACAGCGAGAGGAAGGGGATCGAGCGAATGAGCAATCCCATAGTGGCTGGGAGTGAGGAGGGAGGGGTGATATGGTTTAGATTGTGTTACACGAATCTTACAATAATCATACGGTCCAAAACTCGCATGTTTTCTGAGGGGGTTTTATGTCAAATGCTTGATGGACAGTCCAAATAAAAATAAGGAATATTAAATAACCATCCTAAATGTCACCCAAAATTTGAGATTTTCCTTGTAAAGAAGTTTTGTTGCCAATATCCCCCTTCCCACCCCTCCTAATTCATGGTTTGATATTCCTTCCCAAATTACCGATGTTCGCGTGTTGAGTGTCATGAGTAGGGATGAAAACGATACGAAAATGGACGAAAACCACCTTTATTGTTTTTGTTTTCATATTTTTTTTTGGAATCAAAAACCCCGAATACGAAAACGAAATCAAATATTGTCGAAACCGAAAACGGACCGGCAATGATACAGTAACGAAAATTTATCGGAATACAAAAACCCCTCAAACTAAGTTTTAAACTATGTCAAATCCAATTCTCAAGTCTCAAATTTCAACATTACATCTCAAAACACAATTATGTCAAGTTCAATTCTCAAGTTTGAATTGGGTGTATTGGGTTGGGCTAAATTGAGTGACTTAGGAATTACGATGCTGAATTGGGTTGGGCTGGGGAGGAATTATAGACTATGGTAAGGGCCTTTATAATTCTGGAAATTCCGAGAAATTTTCTAGAAAATTTCCGACCGATTCCGAGTTCCGACGGAAACTGCCCTTATGGTATTCGATTCCATTTCTAAGAAAATATTTCCGAATTCGATTCCATTTCCGAAAAATTCTGACCGACAGATTCCGTTTACATCGCTAGTCATGAGTGGGAATGCCATGACCGTATTACGTAGGCCCGGTGATATCAAATAAAGGTGAATTAATTAGGAGGGAGTATTTACATCCAATCATTTTATAGGGTGGAATCTCAACCTTACAGCTATATTTACGATGGTATTTTACAATTTTCCCATAAATTAATGTAAATTGCACATATGCACCCACTTGCATGCCTAATCATGCGGAAGGGAAAACTAAAATTAAACGTCCACGTTTTTCCCAGTGTAGTACTCTCTTCGTCCAAAAGTCAAGACCTATTTTGTTTTTTTGTTTTTTTTTTCAAAAGTCTAAGACTCATTTATAGTACTAAACTAAAATGATTGGAATCCAAGAAGCTATCTTAATCCTTATCTTAATCCTTGTTAGTTACATGCATGTGTATAGTTTATTAATTTTGTCACATGATTAATGATTTAATTTTGTCAAAAGAAATACTCCATATGGAGGGAGCGAGTACTAATAACCAGTAGCGCACACACGAGGAAGCTAATTAACCTGACGCCACCACCTCTCTTTCCCTCTCTCTCTTCCATTCACCGACGAAACTAACTAAAAATGAATCCGATGGCCCCGATGCTGCCGGCGCCGGCGCCCATGGCGGCGGGGCCGACGGAGCCGGTGGTGGTGGTTGGCCCGCAGTACTGCGCGCCGTACGTGGTGCCGCTGACGGTGACCAAGAAGTCCATCAGCCTCACCGACGGCGACTTCACCGTCACCGACGCCAACGACAACGTCGTCCTCAACGTCAAGGGCACCCTCTTCAGCGTCCGCCACCGCCGCGTCCTCCACGACGCCGTCGGCCAACCCCTCCTCTCCATGCAAGAGAAGGTAATTAATTAAGTATTTCTTGCTTTTTTTTTCTTTTGATTTGTCTAGACCTAGTAGACTTGATCGGGGATTCAGGAGGGGAATCCAAGAAATCAAGTAGTATTTTCAAGTACACCAACAGCTAGAGAGAGGATTTCGTCTTGATCTGATTTCGTGTTTTTTTTAATATGTTAATCACATGGTCAACGCGTTTCATGGAGATTGATTGGATGAGAAGGTTTTTATATTCCTTGAATTTTTTTCTTCTTCCTTTTGAGAATGATACAAAGGTGGTCAAATTCGCTGAGAAGAGAGAGCTCGTGGAAATTAGGATCGAATTAATTAGAATTTCGTGTCTTCGTAAAGGTGCCTGGATTATGGATCGTTTGGCAATCGATGCCGTCTTGGCCGAAGGACCTCGGGTGACCGGTTTCGTATAGTTAAGAGACCCTGTATATCTGGTTTTACGGGTTAAGGACGTTGTCGTGTCCCGGTGACAAATTGAGGGACCTTCGGTGCACTTTTTCCGCGTGGTGTTGTTGGAGTGGTTTAGCTCGTGGGCTCAGCCTATTTATTTCTTTATGGGCCACAAAGAGAGGCGACGAATTGGAGTTGTACAATTTTTTCTGTGTGTTGTTTGAATTTGTACGGAACGAACTAGTAGTACAACACAACTTTGCATCGGTATTTCTAGCATGTACTTTTGTATTTTGTTTGTTCCATAGGGATATGTGTTTTCCTTTTATATCTTCTTAATTTTGTGATATATTTAACAATTCAACTTTAACCAAAATTATTGTTTAAAAAATATAATTTAGGTATGAAGTATTTTTACCCTAAAGAAAGTTATTGAGACAAAAGTTTTATGCATATAAAGTTTATTATTTTCTTGTACAAATCTTATGTATATAAAGTTTATTATTTTATTGAATAAAAATTGTGCGTGGCAAGTTTAAAATTTAAATTGATACTTATGTAAGAAAAAAAATAATATATTTTATTTAGAAAATCAAGTTAACTCAAATATAACCAAGACTTTCGGAGTGCATAGCCTACTATGCTTGAGTGATACTAATCATTATGTAGGAATCGTTAATTACCGTAGACTAATCACATGGAAGCAGTGAATCCGTAAACACGTCATACTCAAAATCGCACTCAGAAGTTGGAACGCGTAGAAAAATACACATTGGCCTGAACGCCTGATCAGAACTTGCTCGGGTCCTGCCAAGGTTCGCGTATTACATTTTGTTATGCTAAAAACCCTTGGAATATCAAAATTTACAATTATGTCCTTTGAACCTTCTCTACCGTTGATTCATAATCAACGGATGCGGGTAAGAACCGAACCTTGGAATCACACGCGGCCACGTGGCGCGTTTTAAACATGCGTAAACTTTGCTTCTAGGTTTAGCCACGTGGCCCAGTGAGCTAGTAGGGCTTGCACCCTGAAATCGGTATTCTAGATAGGCTACTATGGCTGTGTTTAGTTCCTGAAAAAAGTTGAAAGTTTAGGGAAAATTGGTAGTTTGAAAAAAAAGGTTGGGAGTCTTGTGTGTATAGGAAAGTTTTGGATATAATCTGATGTGATGGAAAGTTGAAAGTTGGGAGTGAACTAAACACGGCCTATGCTCGCGTGATACTACTAATCACGTACTAGTTACGTAGGAATTGTGTTAATTACCTTACACTAATCACATGGAAGCAGTGACTCCGTAAACACATCGCACTCGGAAGTCGGAACGCGTAGAAAAATACACATGAGCCTGGTCAGAACTTGCTCAGGTCCCGCGAACGGTCATGTATTACAACCAGTTGTTATGCTAAAAACCAGTTGTTTTTCCTTTAATCAATCATGCTTCTTCACCCTCTTGATTACTGATAAAGCTCCCTCACTGCCGAATTAACAATCAAGCCAAAATTTCTGATGTCACTGCTTTGGTGGTTTGGTGTCCTAGTTTGTAAGCAGAGATAGGGGAGATTTCACTCGTTTTCCGCGCGCACGCTTTTCAAACTACTAAACGGTGCGCTTTTTGTAAAAATTTTCTATCGAAAAGTTGCTTTAAAAAATCACATTAATCCATTTTTGAAGTTTAAAATAGTTCGTATTCAATTAATCATATACTAATGACTCACCTCGTTTTGTATATCTTCCCAATATTCTCTATCTCATTCTCCTCAAACACTGCCTAAGTCAAATGTTCGGAGCCGTATGAGGTTCATAGGAACTTATGAAGATTTTGGCAAACGTTTGGAACAGATTATTCTGCGAATTATTGTCGCAGTGAAGAAAAAAGTTTACTACTGTAGGCTGAGAGAGATGGATCTGCTTCTAACCACCATCAGTGAGAATTAATGTGGGACACAGAAGAAGTGACTGGATGTCTGGATCAAAGGAGTTTTTGCCTTTGTGACTTTGATCTGCTTGTGGGCTCTAAATTATGTTACATGACTCTCCGTAGTTAAATGATCTTATTTTCTTTCTTTCTTTCTTATTTCGGTTTTGTCTACTGTAATTTCTCTTACGCAATTTTCGCTTACGATTGTAAAATTATAGTCATGAGAAAGTAGTTTTGACATAAATTTGACAATATCAATTTTATGGCAAAACATAAATATTACTTCCTCCGTTTCACAATGACTTTCACAATGTAAGTTATTCTAGCATTTTCTATATTCATATTGATATTAATGAATCTAGATATATTAACATCAATATGAATGTGGGAAATGCTAGAATGATTTACATTGTGAAACAGAGGGAGTACTACGTGCGTTGTAAAATATAATAATTTCTGGTTATATATTTGGACAAGGGTTTATCTAAATTATGGTACTATATTTTAAAACGAATATAGTATTAAATAAATCATTAACTAAAATGTAAAATTAAACGGTCAGAATACGCATAATATTTTGAGCGGGGAGAGTATAGAATATAGAGTCACTCAATTTAACTACAAGTGTACTCTTTATCCAATTTGACAGTAACATAGATATAACTCATAAATAACAAATAAATGAGTGAAATGCTAAATGGCATTCGATAGATTAATTATTGGGCCAAAATCTTACAGATTCATGCTCTGGTATTAGCTTTTTCTCCGGGTCCGCCGGCTCCAATGACCCCGACAAAGGTGGTGGAGTTAGAGATGTAGGATCCCGGGTTGGGTTAGAGATTGGGGGAGGTAGGGGCGAGGAAAGAGCGGGAGAGAGCCAATCCAGTTCCAACAATGCACTTCTCGAACTGAGAAAGTCAAGCTTAGATGGATAGCCATGGGTGGCGGTGGGCAGTGGATATGGGCGAGCGATGAGCCACAAGCGGCTGCGTTGAAGCCGTAAGGATGGAGGAGGGAGGTGATCCAGCGTTGGTAGCAGGGACAAAGCAAGCTTGTGGTTAGAAGGCTAGACAGCGAGAGGAAGGGGATCGAGCGAATGAGCAATCCCATAGTGGCTGGGAGTGAGGAGGGAGGGGTGATATGGTTTAGATTGTGTTACACGAATCTTACAATAATCATACGGTCCAAAACTCGCATGTTTTCTGAGGGGGTTTTATGTCAAATGCTTGATGGACAGTCCAAATAAAAATAAGGAATATTAAATAACCATCCTAAATGTCACCCAAAATTTGAGATTTTCCTTGTAAAGAAGTTTTGTTGCCAATATCCCCCTTCCCACCCCTCCTAATTCATGGTTTGATATTCCTTCCCAAATTACCGATGTTCGCGTGTTGAGTGTCATGAGTAGGGATGAAAACGATACGAAAATGGACGAAAACCACCTTTATTGTTTTTGTTTTCATATTTTTTTTTGGAATCAAAAACCCCGAATACGAAAACGAAATCAAATATTGTCGAAACCGAAAACGGACCGGCAATGATACAGTAACGAAAATTTATCGGAATACAAAAACCCCTCAAACTAAGTTTTAAACTATGTCAAATCCAATTCTCAAGTCTCAAATTTCAACATTACATCTCAAAACACAATTATGTCAAGTTCAATTCTCAAGTTTGAATTGGGTGTATTGGGTTGGGCTAAATTGAGTGACTTAGGAATTACGATGCTGAATTGGGTTGGGCTGGGGAGGAATTATAGACTATGGTAAGGGCCTTTATAATTCTGGAAATTCCGAGAAATTTTCTGGAAAATTTCCGACCGATTCCGAGTTCCGACGGAAACTGCCCTTATGGTATTCGATTCCATTTCTAAGAAAATATTTCCGAATTCGATTCCGTTTCCGAAAAATTCTGACCGACAGATTCCGTTTACATCGCTAGTCATGAGTGGGAATGCCATGACCGTATTACGTAGGCCCGGTGATATCAAATAAAGGTGAATTAATTAGGAGGGAGTATTTACATCCAATCATTTTATAGGGTGGAATCTCAACCTTACAGCGATATTTACGATGGTATTTTACAATTTTCCCATAAATTAATGTAAATTGCACATATGCACCCACTTGCATGCCTAATCATGCGGAAGGGAAAACTAAAATTAAACGTCCACGTTTTTCCCAGTGTAGTACTCTCTTCGTCCAAAAGTCAAGACCTATTTTTTTTTTTTTCAAAAGTCTAAGACTCATTTATAGTACTAAACTAAAATGATTGGAATCCAAGAAGCTATCTTAATCCTTATCTTAATCCTTGTTAGTTACATGCATGTGTATAGTTTATTAATTTTGTCACATGATTAATGATTTAATTTTGTCAAAAGAAATACTCCATATGGAGGGAGCGAGTACTAATAACCAGTAGCGCACACACGAGGAAGCTAATTAACCTGACGCCACCCCCTCTCTTTCCCTCTCTCTCTTCCATTCACCGACGAAACTAACTAAAAATGAATCCGATGGCCCCGATGCTGCCGGCGCCGGCGCCCATGGCGGCGGGGCCGACGGAGCCGGTGGTGGTGGTTGGCCCGCAGTACTGCGCGCCGTACGTGGTGCCGCTGACGGTGACCAAGAAGTCCATCAGCCTCACCGACGGCGACTTCACCGTCACCGACGCCAACGACAACGTCGTCCTCAACGTCAAGGGCACCCTCTTCAGCGTCCGCCACCGCCGCGTCCTCCACGACGCCGTCGGCCAACCCCTCCTCTCCATGCAAGAGAAGGTAATTAATTAAGTATTTCTTGCTTTTTTTTTCTTTTGATTTGTCTAGACCTAGTAGACTTGATCGGGGATTCAGGAGGGGAATCCAAGAAATCAAGTAGTATTTTCAAGTACACCAACAGCTAGAGAGAGGATTTCGTCTTGATCTGATTTCGTGTTTTTTTTAATATGTTAATCACATGGTCAACGCGTTTCATGGAGATTGATTGGATGAGAAGGTTTTTATATTCCTTGAATTTTTTTCTTCTTCCTTTTGAGAATGATACAAAGGTGGTCAAATTCGCTGAGAAGAGAGAGCTCGTGGAAATTAGGATCGAATTAATTAGAATTTCGTGTCTTCGTAAAGGTGCCTGGATTATGGATCGTTTGGCAATCGATGCCGTCTTGGTGAACTTGAATCTTTCTTTCTGCCTAATTAATCACTGTCACAATTTCAATTGGAACGTTGACTATTTTCGTGATTCTTGTGATCTTGACCTGTTCTTTAGATGTTGAAATCAATCCACACACAAGACATTCAATTCTTGCACATTTTAGTATTTTACAAAAACAAATATTTCAGCAAGTTGAGAATGATCCCCAATTGAATATCCACCTAAGAACAGCAAAATTTTCAGATACTTAGCATGCACAACAGATGGGAAGTATACAGAGGGGACAGCGCACATTCGTGCGATAAGCTCTTCACCGTGAAGAAGTCCTCAATGCTCCAGTTGATGAAGACGGAGATGGATATCTTCTTGGCCGGGAATACCGCGGAGCAAGTCTGCGATTTCAAGATCAAGGGCAGCTACTTTGACAGATCATCTGCATTCTACCTTGGCAAATCAAACACAATCATAGCTCAAGTAAGTTTACTGCCTATGTCTCTCATCACATTGTGGAGGTTCAGAACAAAACTTTAATAGATTTGTTATGCATGTCCTAATACCTGCAGATGAACCGTAAGCACACCGCTGCAAGTGTGGTGCTGGGGAGGGACGTATTCAGCATCACCGTGTTCCCGCAAGTCGACTACGTGTTCATCGCGGCTCTTGTTGCGATTCTGGATGATGTTCACAGGGACAGAAAGGAGTGATGAACTGGAAGCACTCTCATCCCAAGCACCCTTTTAAATTTCACTTTCATATTTCTGTCAAATTACCTCTGTTCTCGGTATTGCTATCTGGTTGAGGATGTGTGTAAATTTTTCTTTGGATCATGTTTATTTTCGCTGGTGTTCCATAATTTGTAATTACCTTCAGGTTTGATCGATGTTGTATAACTGCTTACAGCAGTGAATGTTTCTGTTTAAAGATCAGGTTGCAGAGCCAAGTGTTGCTGATCAAAATTCAGTTGAATATAGGCCATTTGCAGCATGGTTTCTGTAGGTCAATCATAATTAAATTGTGTAGAGGGGAAAAACAGGCATATGGTGGCGTTTCATTCCAAAAATTTAATCTGATTTGGGGTTTTATAATGCCAAATGATCTTATTTCAGTTATCTAAATAATGAAATGTGTTTGAAAGTGACATGGATATTATTTTCCCCAATCAGCTGCCCTGATCAGGAAAAAACATGAGTATTGAAAAGTCTGACTTCTACTTTGTCTTTTTATTTTGTCTTTCCAATCATCAACAAATGGAAAAGCTTCCGACTTCAGCTTTTTCTTTCTATCACCTACTCCATTTGTCCCATTTTAATTGCAACCATGAGTTTCCATGCTCAACTTTGATCATCCGTCTTATTTGAATTTTTTTATAGTTAGTATTTTTATTTTTATAAGATTATAAAACATGAATAATACTTTATGTGTGACTTGTGTTCTCAAATTTTTACAAAAAAAATTCAAATAAGACGGACGGTCAAAATTGGGCACGGAAAATTATGGCTGCACTTATATTGGGACGGAGGGAGTAAAAGTTTTGAGTGATCTTCCGGTACTTTCTACTGATAGTATTATATTGTCAGTAGAAATGATATGATCTATTCGTTATTAAAGATAAATTAGTAATTTATTAATATATTCATTAGGGGTAACTTTGTCATTTATATTTTTCTTCCCGGCTAGATCGATATGTGGTCATCCATTGCACTGGCATCGCTCATATTCCATCAAAATCTCTACTATTATAAAAATTTAGATGTTTTTACCGGTACTTTGGTACGTTATCCGTATATGAATCGGTTTTTAAGTTCGTTTACTTTTGGAAATACATATCCGTATTTGAGTCGGGTTTTAAGTTCGTTTATTTATGGAGTCATATAAGAAATCTCTTTAAAAAAACTAGCATGCTAAGTTGAGATGATCGGACTCCTAATTGCAGCTCGTGATTTTATAGAAAAATATATATAAGTGAATTCTCACAATGAATTTCACCTTAACTAGACCGTATAACAATAATAATATTAGAATAGCCTTCACCCGTTGTAACGCACGAGCTTTTTTTTCTTTCTAGTAAGACAAAAGAAAAAGAAGAAAAAAAGGTTAAGTCGCTAAAAAATGGCGATTAATGCACCTTTTTTATTACAATAATACACATCCACGTTTCTACTACCATTAATAGGGTAGTAGCATAAATAGATCTAAACTCTTTGATTAAATGAGATCAACAATTCAAACTATTTTCTACTAGCGGTAGAGAGCACCCTAGAAAGTTTTAGGCTAAAACAGAGTGCATGGTTTTAGTTCTAGCTCGTTTAGGCAGATATTTTTCGAGGGAACTTTAGGCAGATAGCATTGATGTAAATTGTTCTTACGCTATATCATTGTGACATTTTCTCTCTGTGTCTGTCCCTAACACACGAAAGGGTCCTCGAGGTACCATGAGATACCATATTTTTTTACCGTAACATTTGAGCATTGTTTAAAATTACAATGATTTTGCCAACTACTAACAAAATTTAAAACCGGACTATCCATTTTCAGATATTGATTGAGAAAGGAAAAACTATCTGACTCAAAAGAGGTGGAGCTCCTCTAAGTTTAGCTATTTTTCAAGTTGGACAACGATTTTTTTTTTTGAGAAATTGCTAAAAGAAACTATCCAAGTTTTTTAGGTAAAACATTTTAAATGTAATAGGCGAAGTGAGCATAGCTCAACTGGTTAGGTTCCTTGTGGTGGAACCAGCCCACCCGGGTTCAAATCCTAGATTTGACACGGGTGCTTGCATTTACGGCTAATTATTCTTTCAGTGGTAGGTGACGTACCCGTCGACAGCGAGGCGTCTGTGGTGACTTCGTCAATCTCAAGATATGCCGGCCCAATCTTCCGGAGGTGTCTTTCGGAGGTGCTCATAAATCTTAAGATATGCCTGGTGACTTCGTCAATCTCAAGATATGCCGACCCAATCTTCCGGAGGTGCTCATAAGTGTAGGGTGTGCGTGTGTGCGTTCATAGGGGTGAGTTTGCGCACGTTGTGAGCGTCTGCGTTTGTACTGTGTTTCTAAAAAAAATGTAATAGTATAGTTGTAGTGTAGCTACAATATAATTAGTGGTAGGTGACGTACCCGTCGACAGCGAGGCGCCTGTGGTGACTTCGTCAATCTCAAGATATGCCGGCCCAATCTTCCGGAGGTGTCTTCCGGAGGTGCTCATAAGTGTAGGGTGTGCGTGTGTGCGTTCATAGGGGGTGAGTTTGAGCACGTTGTGAGTGTCTGCGTTTGTACTGTGTTTCTAAAAATAAATGTAATAGTATAGTTGTAGTGTAGCTCCAATATAATTATAATTGTAATATAGTAATTGTAGTGTAATTAAACTGTAAATACATTGTAACTCTATATAACATATGTATGAAATTACATGTAATTTTTTAATATACGAGATATATAAAAGTTAACTATTATAGTTATGGTGTAATTATATTATAATTACAAAAAAATGAAATAGTTAAATTTCTAAAAACAACTTGTTTTGGTTTTTTAATCCTATCTTTTGGCCATACGTTGATAATACGTCGTACGGTGTATTAGAAAAACAATAATTATAGCAAAACTTTTAATATATCTTCTTAGTTCTTAGTTATTTAAAAACTAATAGCGAAAATAAACTTTAATGAAAAAAATTTTAAAATCCAAATTTTAACAGCGGCTGATTCCATATAGTGCAAATGACGGAACCTTTACATAATTTTTACACCAAAATCTTAACCAGCGGGTCGGGCCTTGGGCCTTTGATCTTAACCTCCTATCGCCAGACAGTTTTTTCCTATTTTTTTCTGAGAGGAGTAAACAATGCCGGCACCATACTCCTTCGTTTCCCTCAAGAACTAAAAAAAAAAAAAAAGGGGACAGATTTTTCTCAAAGTAAATCATACGGTGAAGAAATTGTCGACAGATATATAGCAATTCAGAAAAAAAAAAAACTCCAAAAACGCCGAGAAAGAGAGAGAGAACACAAGAGTCCGAAGAAGCAGGGACACCGGAGTTGATCTTGGCCAATGGCGGCGGTGGTGGGGTCGCGGTTCTGCGTGCCGCACGAGGTGGCGCTGACGGTGACCAGGAGGTCCGCCTACGCTGCCGACGGCGGCTTCGCCGTCACCGACGCCGCCGGCGCCGTCGTCCTGCGGTCCGAGGTCGAGTTGATGAGTCGATTCACCCGCCGGGCGATCGTCGACGCCGCCGGCGTGCCCATCGTCTCCATGAAAAGGAAGGTATATAAGGCGGCGACGCTGATATGTACTATATAAAATCTGATTTGCTCTTCTTCTGTTTTGTGAATCATAAAAGCTGAACCAAACTAAAATTCAGTTTAAATCTTTCTTGTCCTAGTTCAGAGATACGTAATTTTTCATACTTAAAAGTAACTCTCATAATAAAAGCCAAAGTTAAACTCGATACGATCTTCAGAAATAAACTTCGGCCTGTAATTTCTCATACATGGTACTCCCTCCGTTTCAAAATATAAGTATTTTTAGTACAGTGACAAGTCAAATATTTTTAACTTTGACCATTAATAGAAAAAAAAATTAATCATGTAAAATTAATGTTACTAGATTTATCATTAAACAAACTATCATAATATAAACTCTTATTATTTAAAACATCTTACTTTTATAGATATTGTTGGTCAAAGTAATATCTCGGAGACCGTGTCAGGATCCAAAAATATTTATATATATTTTGAGATGGAGAGAGTAAGATTTGTAGCAACAAAATTATAACAGCGTGAAAGTAAATTCAAATGTCAATCCTGATAATATTTTTAGCAAATAAATTTAATTTATATTATACTAACCGTTGATCAAATATTTTAAAAGTTGAATATTAAAATATGTGCATGTCTTATATTAGAAAGATAGAGAGAGAGTAATATTTTTGCAGTAATTCAATCTTTAATTATGTGAACAAATGCTAGTTTTTGGGCATTATTAAGACTATGTAACACTCCGGAAAGAATTAAAGGTCTTTGGTCATCTAAATTTTCTGATGTTTAGGACAAGTTCTTGTTAAAATTTTAAAATTCCAACCATTAATAATTTTGCTAATACTTATTTTAAAACAAGATAAATTATACACAGAGATTCGCCTCGAAAAGTATTATCATTATATCGTAAACTTAATTAACTAAAACCAATGGTTGGAATAATCATGGAAGTTTTACTGAATCTTGTCATACACATCAAATATTTATGATGGGATGTAGCAGTACTAGTTTGCAACATGGTTAAGAAAATAATTATCTAGGCAAGAAAAATGTGTACATAAAGATCTAGCTAGCTGAAGCAAACTTTAATTAGCTTACCTTGTCAGTTATTCAGCACAAGATACACATGGGAAGTGTTCAGAGGGGACAGCGGGCATGAGAGCGATCTCCTCTTCACGGTAAGGAGATCCACGTATTACCCCAAGCCTAAGCTGGATGTTGATGCCTTCCTGGCCAGCAACACATCGCAGGCTGCCTGCGATTTCAGGGTCAGGTGCAGCTACTTCAGGAGTACCTGCACATTGTACATCGGTGGCTCCAACACCGTGATTGCGCAGGTCAGCCAGCCAAAGTTTTTTTATATTCTTTTTTCTTTACTACTCCCTCCCTCTCATAATATAACAACCTAGTACCAGATGAGACATTTTATAGTCCAGATTCGTTGTAATATTAAATGTCTCGTCCAATTCTAGGTTGCTATATTATGAAACATATTATGAAACAGAGGGAGTAATAGAATTCATTCTGGTTTCTGCTTCGAAGTTATTTTACATGTTGGGTTTGTTTTCTCATGGTAGAGCGCTATATATACTGGCTAAATAGTTCTATAAAAAAATATGAGCTTTTTTTTCTTAAAGTTTCTCCATATTTCATTTTTGTGTAATTTGTTTTTTTACATGTATATACACTAAAGACACACGGAATGAGAGGCACAACAATCAATAAAATTGCAAAGTAACAACTTATCTTAAATTTTCCATAGATGTATTCTTCGAATTTAAGCTTTCCTTAATTCATATATACACTAATTCTGTCTTTTCAAAAAATTATTTCCGAAGCCAAGAAAATTTCAATTACCCACTAACTAGATTTTTTTTTCTAAAAATCTGATAATTAATAATGTGAAAACTGCAATTTGCATCTGTTTGAGCTTCACCTTCATGCATAGCTAGCTACCTGGTGACGGCATTCCCAGCTCCTACACCTACAGTACTTGATAATTTGTGTCCTGGTTTTCTTAATTGCTCTTGCAGATGAATCGCTGCAACGTTGTCTCAGATTTTGTGTACCTAGGGAGCAAGTACAGTGTGACCGTGTTCCCGCACGTCGACTACGTGTTCATCATGGTGATCGCCATGATCATCGATGAGATCGCCAGGGAGATTCGATTCCGTATTGCTACCCTTTATGCATCGAATTAAATTCTTAACTAGGAGAGAGCCGGATCAGATCGATCGACCTGAGCTTGATTCCTTCAAGTTATTGCTCCTTCCTGCTGTATTTCTCCAGAGATCAATATTGTTTAAATTGAATTGAATGTAAATTTACTTCGACAAGATGACTGCTAGAGGGCAAGATTTTTGTTTATAGTGTGCGTAAGAGAAATACATTGTCGAGCATAGGTGGATAATAGCGTTTTCCCACGATCAACTAGTTTTTACATACATCGATGTTACTCCTAGTTCTTAGTGAAGGTGACAGTGGCAGAGGCCGAGCGACCGTCTGACCTACCTAGGAGCTGCCTCCATCTCTTGCGTGTGTAACATACTCTTTCTATCTCGAAATAAACCAACTCATCACATCCATATAAGTACAATTTATTTATGTGTGCAACGGCGAGCCCGAAGCCTCAAAAAATTATGTTTGGGAGGGGGGGGGGGGGGGGGGGGGGGGGGGGGGGGGGGCGGCGATAGTGCTGTTTTTTTTTTCAAAATTTGCTTAAGCTATAGTAACTTTAATGTAAAAATTGATGACAAGGGGAGGTGAGAGCCTTAAAAAATAACTTATTTTAGGACAAGGTTTGATCTTTAGAAATTAACTTATTTTGTGATGGAAGAGATAAGCTCATGATTGATCAATGAACTACTTTGCTACCACCGTCCCAAGTTAATGTTTTGACATATATTCACTAGCTATGTTCTATATATATTTTGTAAGTGTTTTAGATTGGTCCCAAGTTAATTAAACTTCTTTTAGTACGTCCTCATTTGTAGAAAAATGTATCAACATTTCCAGTGAAAAACAAATATACTGTAAAAATATATTCAATAGTAGCTTTAAACTAATTTGGTGTTATAAATGCTTTTTTTTTTCCTATAAATTTGGTCAGACTGTAAAGTTGGACTTAAAAGATAAACTTAAAACACCTTTTAATGGAACAGATGGAGAATAATGCTTGAGATTGTGAGAGTATGAGTGAATTGTTCGTTCTCTCTTGTTATCACTTATCAGCTCAAGTTTTTTTGAGTTGTATCGCATTTCTTCGGCCCTCGTCAATTTAAACTTTACATTCAACTACTCCTCCCTCTGTTTAATTTACTTATAGCTACACTAAATTAAGATGTGGCAAATTATATAGATACCTTGATTCACTATATTCTAACTATATTTTCCAAAGCAACCATTACAATTAGAATTTCCTGTAATGAGATAGTATTACTAGTATGACTGCTTTGATAAAGGGTAGGAAAGGAAAGATATCTCTAAAATACTCTGGAATGTAAGAATGGCAAGTATTTTTAACAAAGATTTTAAATGCTAGAAGAAGATGGAGTAATTCATTTTTCGAAATTCATATGGAAAGCAGTTTCAATCTTCCTTATAATATATCACATATTTTTTATGGGTGGCTTTTAGGAGTTGATAAGAAAAAGAGTAAACTGATACTTGTTGGAGCTGCTGCCATTTGTTGGGCGATATGGCTGAGTAGGAATGATATGGTTTTTAACAAATCACCATCAATTTCTTACATGCAGGTCATTTTCAAGGCAACCCACTGGCTTCGAACGTGGGCACAGCTACAAAGGTGCGATGAAGATAAGGATTTCCTGAAAGTTGCATGTCGCAAGCTGGAGACTACGGTTATGTAACTTTTTGCCAAATATAGATGGAGATTCACAAATAGACCACAATAAATGTGTTCTCCCATTGTTAGTTTGGTTTATCCGTTTTCTTTTATGGTGTGTTCTATTTATTTAGATTCACATCTTTTCTTGAATGCTATTATCTAATAATTGGCTGTAGCTCTTTTTGAGGAAAGACCGGGATACTATATTCCATTATTAAAAAAAATTGAATTAAATTTGTCGGAGAATGAACTCCTCCATCGGGGAACCGTGAGGCCCCCCTTTGTGAGTTCGGCCGGGGGCAGCGGGTGAGATTCGAGGGCTTGGTGAGCGAAGCTGTGTGATCTTGAGGGGGTTCAATCCCCCAAAGACGATGGGACAAAAGGGGTTTATACAGGTTCGGGCCGCTGAGAAGCGTAATACCCTACTCCCGTGCTTAGCTGATCTTGTGAGAAATTACAAGATCTCCTTGTTGGGGTAGAAGGTGTTGATCATCAGGGGCTCCAGCCCCCCCTCCTACTAGGCCTGGACCTCCTTTTATATCTAAAGGGGTTACCACATGGGCCCAAAAACATAACTTAGTGGAGAAGGATTACAATCTTTCCATTAAATGCATGTATTGTCTCTTGACTTGGGAAGCAAGCGCACGTCTCTATTTGGACCCCCCCCCCCTCCCCCAATATGATATTATTTCAAATTTTTTCATATTTTTGTGAATTTGTCAATATTTTGTTCAAATTCAACCAAATTTTGTTTGAAAATTCAAATAATTCCGGACCAAAATTTTGGTATATCGGCACCCCCTGATACAGATGCCAAAAACGAATATTGAACCCTGGTCAGTGGCCCCTTTTTGACCTACATGTGGTTTGTGATCAAGAGAAGTCTCATTGTTGGCTCTACGGGTGATAAGCTGTGGAGAAAAGAATGGAGCAACCAAAAATAGTTTATGGATAAAACTTTATATTTGTGTTATTGTTAGCGATTAGAGGCCAATGCTAAAAAATAAACTACGATGAAAAAAAACTCAAAATCAATACTAAAATTAAGTTTCAAGATTCAAATTTTGGATGTGTCTGATAAGCCAACAAGCAAACGATGAGAAATCCTACTTTTTTAGCTTGAAGCTTCTTGTTTCCCTATACTATACATTGATTGGTTTGATAATGTACAATGACAAGAAGTTCCTAAGATATACTAGACACATAAAAGAAGTTCAAAGAATGTGCCCAAATGAAAGCAAAAATAATCATGTTCAAATCTCAGTTCTGTGTAAATCATGCACTCGATGTTTGATAAACTTCTTTGCAAAACCTGCAAACTTTTTCTTTTGCCCCTGAAATCCAGGCTGGGAACTGCAAACCCTGCATCACCCTGACAACTCTAGCTTGCCTACCACAATTTCTCTCTCTCTCTCTGAAATAAACAGCTTAATTTCTCCTGGTTGTGCAGATAAACCGCAAGTTTAGTGGTCTTTCAGACATGATATTCGTTGGGAGCAAGTTCAGTGTGACCGTGTTCCCGCATGTCGACTACGTTTTCGTCATGGCACTTGTTGTCATCTTGGATGAGATAGCGAGGGATATACGACGAGGAGCAGTGATCCAGATCAGCACGAGCCAGAGACCAGGCCGATCGACAAGGTGAAAAAGAGAAAAAAAAAAGAACTCTGAAGATCAAACCTTCCTTGCAGGTGATCCTGCTGTAATTTTATCTGAACATGCATGGAAATTTTGCATCTAACTAAGTTCTGCATTCAGATGAAATTAGTTAGATATAGCAGTTAGATGCATGAAAGAATGATCACCCTGCTCTTGTGTGTCAATGGGCACGTCAAATGTTGCATTTTGCTAATCCTTTTTCTGAACAACCATGTGTGGAAATTGATCAAAGCTTCTTTGAAGCTAGAGATTGACCAGAAATTCTAACCTGCCTGTACTAATTCTTAATGAATTCCCAAACATATTACCTTTGACTCTTTGATCAACACAACAGGGGAAAGTTTCAGATGTAAGCTTCAGATTTCAACAGGTCAATATTCTTAAGATCTCATCGATCCATGTACATCAAGGTTCAAGTTTGTCCTATTAAAAAAAGTTTATGGACTTCTATATTATTAAAGTCTCTTTTTTTTCCCCTGTGAGAGAGATCCACTATGATAAAAATTGACTGCAATAGTATGGTTATATAGGGGAAGCATCTTCAGTAAATCATCGAGCTGTTGTTGGCACTCCTAATTAAGTGACTTCATCTGTTCAGGTATGAAACAACTCGAACAGAAAATAATTTATGGAGAACTATAAAAACAAATCACGATTCTATACATGATATTATGGAGTATTTGTTATCCATGTGGTTCCCAGATAATTAATTAAAACCCCACAGATTCACAATCATGGATTGCACATCCAGTCATGGAAGACATGCATGTCCTGCAAAATAAACAACCTGAACTCATCATTATAATGATACCTGTCGCCCATGCAAGATCTGAACTCTGGAAAGGGATATATCCAACCTGAAACTTTAAATTTCCACCACTAAATATAACATAGGTGAGCACAATGATGGATATGATTAGATGTGAGGAGCTATCAGAGGTGCACATTTATTATGCCATCCAGAATAACATTGTGAAAAGTACTCTGGTCATTTGTTTCCTCTATTTTTTTTTCCAATTTGGCAGAGTAATGTTATTATTTTCAAAGGTGCACATTGTTTGTATCTGCAGTTGATGATATATTCTAACCTGCTAGTTCCTAATCTAGCTTAAGACATACTTCTTCAGAACTCCAGTGTGGATTTCTTTAAAACAAATGAAAACAACTAGTCTTCAACAACCATGGTTCTGACATACAGTATATATGAAGGAAAATTCCAGCCCTGGACTTAATGTCATGTTCCACAATAAAACAAGTATTACCAAAGGTCATACATAAACAATCCACATAAATGTTGCAAATAGTAGGTGGTGTTAGCAAAAGTTAAGTGTCTGGACCTATGCGTGTGCTTATCAAATTGTCCTTTTCCCTTTCGAGAGAAACCACCATAACACTAGAATTCTCTAAATGAAGGGAATATATTCCATGGAGACCATTGTGTGGGCTCTAAATTTGATCGTTTTGTTCAATTAACAAATATTTTTTCCTTAAAACAATAAATATTAATGTTTTTATTTCACATATAGGGATTTCTTTTAGTCTTTACCAACCACGGATAGAGATTTAGTAATAAGCATTATGACGCTTGACAGATTCTCGATCTTCTTGTATTTTCTTTATTTTTTAAAGTTAGTTCTCAACCCATGTTAGAACCTTTTAATAGCTATGGTTGTGCATATCCTGGATGCAGAGACCGGGAATTTGTTTCTGACATTAAAAAATATGTTCTTATTCATGAACTATCTAAATACATGAAAGACCTGTTTGGCAGGACTTCAGCACTAACTGCATCAAGAGCTGTAGCTCAATCAAATAGTTTAGCTTCACCTAAATAAAATAAAGTGGATTGGAATGATAAAATAAGAACTAAAGGGGTGTAGCACGGTTCAGGCCCATCCACAGTTTCACTATAGATTCTTGGTTAATTTTAGGAGTTGAAGCTTTAGCAAATAGGACCGAAAAGTCCAAACGACTCTTATACAGAAACAATTATTCATCCTCCAAATTAACAACCAAACACTGCATGAAATCTACCAGAAACTCAGAAGAAGGAAAAGACTAATCCAACCTAGAAAATATGAAAAATTTCCAGCACAAACACCACACTATACTCTTGTGACAGCTACAAAAGTACACAATTAATTAATCAACAACCTTGATTTGATGAACAGTACCAATTCAATTTGATCACCAGTGAACTTTGCCCGCTCCGAAGCACGGCACGGCGCGCCGCGGCGGCGATCGCCGGACGACGACGACGTCGTCGACGGCCACGCCGCCGTCCTGCCCGAGCCAGCGCCGGCGATACGCCGTCTTCCCCGGCGACGGCGGCAGCCACCGCTGTCACCGCCTGAAGCTCGTCAGCCAGCTCATCCATCCTCCCGACGACGCCCAAGAACACGACGACGACGTCGATAGCCTCCTCCTGCACTTCTTGGCCTTCGGCGGCTGATCGGAGTTGCACGTCGACCACTGGAACGAGTACGACGGCGGCGGCGAGATCGGCGGCATGGCGTAGCCGCCGTCGGTTGCGGACGCCGGCACGACGGTGCTCTTGGGCGTTCCGGGCTTGGACTCCCAGACGAACGGCACGGTGCCGGCGGCGCCGAGGCTGTAGTACACCCGGAACGACGACGCCCCGCCGGCGGCGCCGCGATCCGCCGCCGCCGACGACGACGACATGATCCTCGAGCTCATCAGCAGCTGCGGCTTCCCTCCTCCTCCTTCTCCCTTACCACCACTCGAGCTCATTAAGACACAGATTAATTCAGAGATATGATCACTGAGACAAATCAAACCAAACCAAAGACAAATTTTCAAGCCAATTAATTAAAGAGAGAGAGAGAGAGAGAGAGAGATTTGCAATTTGCAAAGAGAAAAGTGTAGGTGTTTGCTAATAAGAAGGTACACTGCTCAAAATGAATTTGATGGAGCTAGCTGTTTGTGAAATTGTGATTGAGTGAGTGAGAGAGGTGTATATATATGGGAGCTTTGATTGAGATGCCTTTTTTTTTCTTTGTCAATGGTGGCAATTAGCTAGCTACCTAGCTAGTATCTAGCTTGAGGATGAAGACTGGTGGAGCACAAAGGTAGCTAGCTAGCTAGCTACTGATGATGTGTGTTGGCAATTAAGTTTTGAGCTTAAGTGATAATGACCATGATGATTTAATTAACAGTACAATGATGTAATTTAAGTAGTACTAGTAGTATAGTACTAGCTATAGTGTGTACAAACTGCAAAGTTGTGTGGTGTGCATGCAAGTACTAGCTAGGTGCTGTGTTAGGTTGAAGATCAGGAGAAAAAAGGGGATGAGAATGAGATAGAAGGATGTGTTGGCAGCCTTGTGGAGGTAGCTTGTCTTGTGTTCATAACCGTTTTCTACGATATACTACCTCTATATTTTAATGTATGACGCTGTTGACTTTTTTTTAACGTTTGACCATTCATCTTATTAAAAAAAATCATGTAATTTTCATTTATTTTATTATGGCTTGATTCGTTATCAAATGTTCTTTAAGCATGACATAAATATTTTCATATTTGCACAAAAATTTTGAATAAAACGAATGGTCAAACGTTGATCGAAAAGTCAATGGTATCATACATTAAAATACGGAGGGAGTATTTAACTATAAATAATAGAGCAAACATCTAATATGAAATATATGGCTACAGGGTACACGACGTGTGTGTGACTGCGATAAGGGCAAATGTGCCACCAAGGGTCTGTTTCAATTCCATACCTCAATTTACCACAAATTTGTGTTAAAGGTGTATCAATTTGTAAATAGTATGGTCAAAAAAATTAATGGTCCACTTATGAAAAATTAAAATGGTGTATGACTAGTGGAGCTAAAATATAAAGAAGTATTGGCATATTAAAGTTGTGAAAACAAACCAAACACTAGTTATAACACACGGTTGATTCGTTCGAAGTGGATGGCCGGTCACCTGTTAAAGATATGTTGAGAGCCTCACCAAGGGACTCGGGATTATTCCGTAGGGTAGTCTCCATTTGTAACGGCCATACACGTGGGCGGCGGGGGTGACCAGGGACCACCCGGTGGCGAACCCGTTCGGCCCGGAGAGCCCCAGCCTGGAGGCGGTGGCGCTGCCGCCGGCGCTCGTCGTGGCGTCCGGCGGCGACGTGCTCTACGACCGCGTGGTGGGCTACGCGGCGAGGTTGAAGGAGATGGGCAAGGCGGTGGAGCTCGTCGAGTTCCAGGGAGCGCAGCATGGCTTCTCGGTGCTACAACCATGGAGCCCAGAAACCAGCGAGGTCATCCAAGTCCTGAAGCGATTTGTTCACAAGGCGATACGCCCAGCTGAGGGTTGAAAAGGACAAGGCAAAATTGAGTGGGATAATATCTACTCTTGTTTACTTTTAATTTCAACATTTGTGTTTTGTTTGGGTTATAAAAGTGTTTGTTAAATATCCATTATCTAAAAATAAAAAATATAAAAGTGTTTGTTTAAGACTACGGTGTGCACGGTTGCCTTGTTCACTTCTCCAAGTTATTTTCTTGTTTGAATGGGGATGGTTTGAACATTTCATCCAATTTCCTTTTTATGGTGCTTATATAGCTGGGTGGACCTCATATCCAGGAATACTTTTTCCGGCAGAAAGTAGTCATTGAATGCCTCTCTGTGTGTAACAGATGTGCTGATAGCATTTCTGTATGACACTAGTTCGATCGTTTGTCCTAATAAGTTGTAAAAGAAAATTATTAGAAAAAAATATCTTGAAGAGAAACTTTTATATGTATGTTGCTGTAAAAAAATGATAAAAAGTCTCAAAAGCAATTCTAAGTTAGATTTAAAATTCAAATTTTGATTGCGGCCAATTACCAATAACAAACAATGTGGTTGTAGTACTGATTAGGACATCTATTTTACCTGCGACGATATTTTAGTAATTTTCTATGGGTTTTTTTACATGTTTTTCCGAGACATAATTTTTTTCAAACCGCTAGGTATAAAATCACATAAATTTGAAGTTCGAATTAGTTATGGCAAGGTATGCGATAAGATTAGCTCAAGCGTACCAGTGTAGCACGGTTACACCTCTCCATAGGACATGCGTAGGACACTAGCTTGCTTGTGTGGGTAATTAACAAGAGTCCAACACCCACTTATTCAAGAGACACGTAGATCGTTCCAGGCTTCAAGATAGCTTGCCTACCTAGCAAGCAGGCTTCAGGCCAACGAAAACGTCAGTTAGGACAGTCTTGGATTGCAGCGAAGCCTTGAGAATCGCCAGACCCTGCAGAGAAAGAGAAACAACAAATACATACCGCCTAAAACCAACTGAAATTAAGGTCCAGCAATTAAGTACTACCAAAAATATTTTAATATATATGACGCAGTTGACTTTTCATCCAACGTTTGACCATTTGTCTTATTCAAAAAATTTACGTTATTATAATTTATTTTATTGTGACTTGATTTATCATCAAATATTCTTTAAGCATGACATAAATATTTTCAGATTTTCATAAAAATTTTAAATAAAACGAATGATCAAACGTTGGTCAGAAAATCAACGGCGTCATACATTAAAATATGGAGGGAGTATATTTTTAGCAAATCCGTTAAGTAAAGTCATGTGTACGAATGTAATCACCTCAGTGTAGCCGAGGTGCACGGTCTTCTCCTTGAGCGCGCCCAAGTCCTTGACCGCGAACCTGTTGAGCAGCGTGATGCTGGAGATGGACGACGACATGGGAGCCACGGTGAGGCGGGATACCATAGCTTCCCTTGCCCAGCCCGGCCCACCAACCATGGGCCACCCATATCACATTGGGCCTATGCTCCACCGCAGGCCCAACCGGAGCCATAACTTTGGGTCCTAGGCCTACACAACCCAAAAGACTAGTCTGATGGGTGAGGACCGCTCCTACCTTTTAAGTCGTGCTCCCCCATATCAACCCATCATCAATTACCGATATGGGACTAAACCCAACAATCCTTGTTAGAATAGGTGTCGAATATACTAGTCCTATTTAGTTATAATTGGACTTGGAGTTGTAATAGATGGTAAGGGGGTGGAGTTAGAGTCTAACTCTGTAACCCAGCATCTCTCTTAAATAGAGAGGGGGCACCACAATATAACCATGCTGACTACAATGTAGCATAGACACGCAGGGAGTTGATGGCAGCGTGGCCATGGACTCGTACTCACTAGGAGCTATGTTGGTATCTAGCCCATGCATATGGACATCCACCTAAGTAGATTAAAGACCAGCTAAAGTCATTGATCACCCAAAACATACAAGATGATGACACAGGAACACACGATATTTGTTAACGAGGTTCAGCCAAAGTCTATAAAAAGTCTAATGGTCTATCGAAAACTTTTATAGTGTAGGTATATGTGTGTGTGTATGGAAGTGGGGTCCATAAATATATCGCTACCCTCTACTAGCCTCATAATGTATTATGAGCGGTCCACGAAATTGATCTAGGATTAAAAACCTAACATGAACCAACATCATCCAAAATTTGGTTGACTCAAGCAGGTAAATATACTAGCTTTAGGTTATGTACAAATCGGCTCGATGGCTGAGCTTTTTCACGGCACCTAAAACGAGCATAGCTATTACTTTCTTAAGAAACTTCTATATGAAAAGTCGAATGAAATAAACGGTCGGTCCTTAAATTTGGACCGGAGCATCACATAGATCATAAATGAGGAAGTACTCCAGCGCATAATAAGTTGTTTAATTAAAACACAGCCAGTACAGTTAGCCACTACAGGAATCCTGGATTACATCGGGATAATAGTATAATACATTATGGCGTGGTGATGTTAGGTAAATTCTAACAGTACTAGCTTGTCGGGAAATCAAATGAGGTCTCTCTTAGTTTCCAAAAAATTTTCTTTTTATGATGTGACATCTAAATTTTTTTTTCGTGAACTAAACAAGGCCTTAGCTTGGCATGGCTCTGTCATGACAAATAATCCTAACCGTCGGGTCGTTTATTCCAATATCAATGACTGGTAATACGCATTCGCATTTAATCAATAGTCTCACGTACGGAACTTAAATTCAAATGGATCTAATATAACTATGGGACCGTATAATTATACGTTCAAAGCGTAAAATATCTTTAGAATATAATGGACGTACGTAGCAATACATAGGATACTCTCCACAGAAATTTTTCAAGAGAGTAATCTGGTTAAAAAATTCAGGTGATTTTCAAGAGAGTTCGATGCTGCTGCTGGGCTAATGCTGTTCGTCCACTACTAGTTGCCGGCCATCCTAAATTCGTAATGTGTACTGGATCGCACATTGGAAGGTGAAGGATTAACAACGTTTTTGGCTAACCTACCTGTTGCTGTCCAAATTATCAGGGGAATCCCATGCCAAAAACCCAAAACAAAATATGCCATTCCATATGCCAATGCAATGCGCACACACACACCAACCCAATCTCAAGGAAGAACAAGAACAAGAACCCGGTGATGTTGACTCCCACATCTCTGGGCCGCCTCGCCTTCCGGCCCAACATGTCCTCCCACCCGGCCCATCTAAAAACCCCCATCCGGTGCTTTGAAAAAGTCAACGCGAGGTGGGCCGGCCGGCCGTTCTCTCTCGACGCGACGTCGTCACGCGGCGGTTCATCGACGGCGCCCGTGGAGACGCGGCAAACACCAGCGATCGAGCAAGAGCAACCAGAGAAACCCATGGCTGCCATTGATGGATGAGTCTCCGTTGGATTCTCGCAACTCCAAGCTACTACTCCGGTATAAATATGGACAGACGTGCAGCTCTGCCTCTAGCTCGAGTGGTGAAGCTAGCTAGCACCTAGCAGTGGCAGCTGTAACAATGGCGGCGGCGGCGGCGGCGAGCGGCGAGAAGGAGGAGAAGAAGAAGCTGCAGGAGAGGGTGCCGATCCGGCGCACGGCGTGGATGCTGGCCGACTTCGTCGTACTCCTTCCTCCTCCTCGCCCTCCTCGTCCGCCGCGCCACCGCCGCCGACGGCCCGCCGAGCGCGGCGTCGGCGGCGCGGCGTGGCGCGTGGCGTTCGCCTGCGAGGCGTGGTTCGCGTTCGTGTGGCTGCTCAACATGAACGCCAAGTGGAGCCCCGCCCGGTTCGACACCTACCCGGAGAACCTCGCCGGAAGGTGTGGCGCCGCCCATCGTCCTAGAAAGTCGTCGTGCATCTCCGGCCATCTCGATCTCATGCGGAGACAGTGTGCTTTGATGCAGGATCGACGAGCTGCCGGCGGTGGACATGTTCGTGACGACGGCGGACCCGGCGCTGGAGCCGCCGGTGGTGACGGTGAACACGGTGCTCTCGCTGCTCGCCGTCGACTACTACCCGGGCGGCGCCGGCGCCGGTGCCGGCGAGAGGCTGGCCTGCTACGTCTCCGACGACGGGTGCTCGCCGGTGACGTACTACGCGCTGCGGGAGGCCGCCGGGTTCGCGAGGACGTGGGTGCCCTTCTGCCGGCGGCACGGCGTCGCCGTCAGGGCCCCCTTCCGGTACTTCGCCTCCGCGCCGGAGTTCGGCCCGGCCGACCGGAAGTTCTTAGACGATTGGACATTCATGAAGGTAAGGCTTTATGCTATCCCTGGATAAGTAAATACTCTCCAAAGTTTTAGGTTACAAGACGTTTTAACTTTGGTTAAAGTTAAATTGCTTTAAGTTTGACCAAGTTTGTTGAAAAAAAAAAGTAAGAGCAAGTATAATAGTGAGCTATAAGTCTACTATAAGCTTACGTGAAGGAGAGATGTAACAAAAAAAAAATTAAGAGTATTGACTCTAATACAAGAGCTAGCTTAACACAAGTTTCAAGATAAATACATTAAATATATAAGTGAGAGATAGATAGAGGAGAAGAAAATTATAACTAATCTTATAGCTAATCTATTATATATGTTGGCTTTAAGATGGGCTAATAGTAGGAAGTGAGCTCTACTATTATCCTTGCTCTAACATTTTCAACCCAAAACAAATTTATTATGAAAATATATTCAATTATTGATTTGATTAAACTAATTTAGTATTATAAATATTGTTATATTTGTCTATAAACTTAGTCAAGCTTGAAATACTTTGACTTTGACCAAAGTCAAGACGTATTACAACCTGAAATAGAGGGAGCAAGTAAATTTCACAGATCAAAGGTTATGGGGCATCCTTAATGCAAAACTCGGGTTTTACAATTTGTTTCATGAAACCTCAAGTTTTAGGGGCAAAGTGTTTCATGAAACTCAGCTACAAGCTTATATCGTCTATCCGACTAATATATTTATCTATATTAATTGTATAAAAATGTTTGAGATCTTTTTTAAAATACATATATATACACGTTAGCTGCTTTATCATTTATGTGTATTTATTATATTATTATCGGTTATGATTATGGTGAGTTTTGTATGCGGTGAAAAGTTGAAAAAACAATTAAACTAGATAAGAGAAATGTGTATTTTGAGCCAACAATGTGAATTTATTAAAAAAAACAATAATGTAATAATGAAATATGAGTATTTACATAAATATAGGATTTTTTTTTGAAATATCTTACTCTAAAATATGAGATTTCTTAAAACAAATCACAATAACTGAAGTTAAGTGTTATAGATACCCCAATAACGTGGGGTTCTGTGAAATTTATTCTAAATAAATTTAGGGGCGGATCAGGTTTACTTGAGCTAGCCCATAATATTATGGGTCAAGAATAGAGCTACGCGAGGCCCCAAGGTCCAGATTCGTCCCTGTTGGTATGCTAGGTGCACAACTGTGCTAACTATTTTTTTAGCGTATCACAACGTGATGTGCTAAACAACGACATAGTCACTGGGACACTAGTTTGACTATTAATTATCAGTTACTATTACTAAGTATAAAACTTATAAAAGATACATACAAGTTAATATAACATTTTGAAACTTTTATTCAGGACAAATCTAATTAACCATACAACATTCAAAAGTAGAACCGAAACGTTCAAATAGAATTTGACGGTCAAAGTTTAAACATATATTACTACACGAATTCGAAAACAACACATATTATGACCAGAGTGAGAACATGCTAACATCCAAAATGACAAAGGAGAAAAAGAAATAACCACAGCTTACACAGAGAAATTTTATAATTTAACACTTCTTTCGTTTCCCAATTATTTTAATTGATACTTGTGAGAATGACATGTGGGGCCATCTGAGTAAATGAAAATGTCCAAAATGTTAAATAATCAAAACACATTTTAAAACGTGTTAAATTATCGAATCTCTTTAGCACTTTAATCTTTAACGGCATATTGATTGTGTATAATTCTAGAGTGAGTACGACAAGCTAGTCCGTCGGATCGAGGACGCCGACGAGACCACCCTTCTGCGGCAAGGCGGCGGCGAGTTCGCCGAGTTCATGGACGCCAAGAGGACGAACCACCGCGCCATTGTCAAGGTCGATTGCCCACATGGCTAGCTTTCAAACTGATCATGTCAGAACTACATCAAATCTTTCTTGTCTCTCATGACATGAACTTCTCATATCGGGGAGATCATCATCAGGTTATATGGGATAATAACAGCAAGAACAGGATAGGCGAAGAAGGAGGGTTCCCGCATCTCATATACGTCTCAAGGGAGAAGAGCCCCGGACACCACCATCACTACAAGGCCGGCGCCATGAATGCCCTGGTTTGTACTCGATGAACAATTTTACCTTCTAACATTTAATATCACGAGGTAGCATAAATTTTGGTACCTCGAGATACTTTATAGTGTAAAATTCGGTATCAAAATATTTTATGCGCAAAATATGTGCTAGTGCTACCTCGAGATACCAAATATTGGATGGTAAAATTGCTCGTACTCGTTCAGTTCACTGATCTACTCTTAGCTCGATCGACATGTAATGAGAGTCAGATTCAGATCGAGCCCAGAGATGTGCATTAGTACTGAAACATGTGTACATTTTCTCTCTTGTGTGTGCAGACGAGGGTGTCAGCCGTGATGACCAACGCACCGATCATGCTGAACGTGGACTGCGACATGTTCGCGAACGATCCCCAGGTCGTCCTCCACGCGATGTGCCTGCTGCTGGGGTTCGACGACGAGATCTCCAGCGGGTTCGTTCAGGTGCCGCAGAGTTTCTACGGCGACCTCAAGGACGATCCTTTCGGGAACAAGTTGGAGGTTATTTACAAGGTACGTGCGTACACAAGTGGTTGTCCGTTATAATACATCTACCAGTGTATTCCTCCCTCCGTTTCATATTATAAATTGTTTTGATTTTTTTTCCTTTCCAATCTTCTTTAGTTTTGACCAAATTTATAGAAAAAATTAACAATATCTATATATAACATCTAATTACACTAATTTTGTTTCATTAAATATAACATTGAATATATTTTACAACTATGTTTGTTTTTTCTTAAAAAGTATTACTATATTTTTCTATAAATTCGATTAAACTTAAAAATATTTTTTAAAAAAGTCAAAGCGTCTTGTCATATGAAACATATGAAGTACTAATTAATGATAACACTTATCCATTCTTATAGTGAAAGTTTGAAAGTGCATCTTTGTGTAAACCAATTGAAAGTAACAATTAAAACTACACTATATATCCACTTCTGAATATAGATGCCAGATTTCTATCTATAGAAAAAAAAAACTAGACTAATTTTGCAGTACGTGTGTTCAGAAACTTCTAGGCGGGGTTGCAGGGATTCAGGGCTTATTTTATGGTGGAACGGGCTGCTTCCACCGTAGAAAAGCCATTTACGGCATCGAACCAGACTCCATTGTGGTAGGAAGAGAGGGCGCCGCAGGTGAAGTTGGAGCATACACAGTGATGTGATGGTTATCACTTATCAGGAGAACATTAGTCTTATCATTCTAGTAGAACTAAATCGCGAGACTTTTCAATTTGCTTCTCTAGGTTCACCATCTTACAAGGAGCTTCAGTTCAAGTTTGGAAGTTCAGAGGAGTTGAAGGAATCAGCTCGGAACATCATTTCTGGGGATATGTCCGGTGAGCCAATAGTAGATATATCAAGTCGCATTGAGGTTGCAAAAGAAGTTTCTTCCTGCAACTATGAGAGTGGCACACGTTGGGGTCTGGAGGTATAGACAACTTTCATTTGTCATATTTTTGTAGGTTATGCTACAATGCACTACACTTTTAAACAAGCTTCATAGCAAGTCATTCCATATATCTACAGGTTGGTTGGGCCTATGGATCAATGACCGAAGACATTTTGACTGGGCAGCGGATCCATGCAGCAGGTTGGAGATCTGCAAAGTTGGAAACCGAACCACCAGCATTCTTGGGCTGCGCACCAACGGGTGGACCAGCTTGCCTAACCCAGTTCAAGAGATGGGCAACAGGTTTGTTTGAGATACTCATAAGCCAGAATAACCCACTCCTTCTGAGCATATTCAAGCATCTCCAATTCCGACAATGCCTTGCGTACCTGACTCTTTATGTGTGGGCTGTGAGGGGATTTGTTGAGCTATGCTATGAATTGTTGGTTCCTTATTGCCTACTCACAAATCAATCCTTCTTGCCAAAGGTACTCTCTCCATACTTATCTTTACATTGCTTATATAATTGTAAGTATTAATTTGTTTTTATAGTACAAATATTTGTAGAACTTTTACATATTCATGCACAATTCTTTTAGTACTTCCAATTGGTTGGGAGCAAAGAAGTGATGCAGTAATATCTTGTTCCTATAGGCATCAGAAAATTGTTTCAACATCACATTAGCACTATTCTTGACCTATAATACATACAACTTCGTGGAGTACATGGAATGTGGGCTCTCTGTACGTGCCTGGTGGAACAACCACAGAATGCAACGGATCATTTCAGCCTCTGCATGGCTACTAGCATTTTTTACTGTGCTCCTCAAGACCATAGGCCTCTCCGAGACTGTGTTCGAGGTCACCCGTAAGGAGAAGAGCACATCAGATGGCAATGGCCAAAACGATGAGGTTGACCCGGAGAGATTCACCTTTGACGCATCACCAGTGTTCATCCCCGTTACGGTGCTGACAATGTTGAACATTGTTGCAATCACAATTGGTACATGGAGGGCAGTTTTTGGGACAACAGAAGACGTGCCTGGTGGTCCGGGTATAAGTGAATTCATGTCTTGTGGATGGCTGCTACTGTGCTTATTGCCATTTGTGAGAGGGCTAGTGGGCAAGGGAAGCAATGGTATCCCATGGAGTGTCAAGCTGAAGGCTAGTTTGCTGGTGGCCTTGTTCCTGTTCTACTCCAATAGAAATTAGTTTCAGCATGTAAGCATAGTCAGCTTAACATGTATCATGTATGTATGCATCGATCAACAGTAGCCCATATATAGTATTATTTGAGCAATATGTTTGTAATTCCATTTAGCAAATGACGACAACTATAAACATATATATATTTCACTTTCTGGTGATGTTGTTGGTAAACATAACTGAGTTCTATAAGATAGCAGTTCAACCACTAAGAGCGTCATCGGTTGGTTAAGAGCTGATTATATACTAAAACAACTTATTAGAGATTAAAATATAATTTATAGGTAAAAACTTTCATATGTGCATTTGCGACTTAAAAGCCAATGCTGAAAACAACTATATTGAAAATACCCTAAAATGAACCCCACAATTAATTTTCAAAATTTAAATTTTGGTAACAACTAATTCTTTCTAGGGCAAACGATGAGACCCTAAGTTCCAAACAAAGAGTAATTCTTTATTCCGAATACCTACAAGTACATTATAAAAATACGAGTGTTTTTCCATTCTTAAGAAGGTACCACCAGATATCAGGTATCAATCTAAATAACTTTTGGTTACATATGGGTACGATTGGGCTAACCAACTGCTAGATAGAATACTTTAATCCCCAACCCCTTCCGTCCCTCGATGAGGTGTCGCCACCACCGCTTGATGAGTGCCTCTATGCCGTCCTCATTTGTTCCATCATGGCGACGCGTGTTAGAGTGCGCAGCCCGGCCCACCAACCATGGGCCACCCATGTCACATTGGGCCTACGCTCCACCGCAGGCCCAACCGGAGCCACAACTTTGGGTCCTAGGTCTACACAACCCAAAAGACTAGTCTGATGGGTGAGGACCGCCCCCACCTTTTAAGTCGTGCTCTCCCATCATCAACCCATCATCAATTACCGATATGGGACTAAACTCAACAATCTTTGTTAGAATAGGTGTCGAATATACTAGTCCTATTTGGTTATAGTTGGACTTGGAGTTGTAATAGGTGGTAGGGGGTGGAGTTAGAGTCGAATTCTGTAACCCAGCATCTCTCTTAAATAGAGAGGGGGCACCACAATATAACTATGGCGACTACAATGTAGCATAGACACGCAGGGAGTTGATGGCAGCGTGGCCATGGACTCGTAGCGACTAGGAGCTATGTTGGTTGGGGAGGAGCGTCTATGATCAGAGCCCCAGGGATGTAGACTTCGGCTGAACCTCGTTAACAAATATCGTGTGTTCCTGTGTCGTCATCTTGTATGTTTTGGATGATCAATGATTGAAGCGATCGAGAAGGTTATTCGTCGTTCCGCTATATCGACTAACTTTTATAACAACGCGGGCGCGATGTCGCCACCAGGTCCATAGCCTCTAGCCGCATACAACCCTTCCTTCACCGTGATATCACAGCTGTGATGCTGCCACCACCGCTGCCGACCTCTTCTTGAATCACCGCATCGAGGATTCCAATTCGACGAAAACCCTCCGTGACCGTGGGACATTCAGTTTCAACATGTTTTTCCATGCAGGGAAGTGAATGAAAATGTATAAATTGATTGGATAATGATTTGCAATGCTGATGTGGCATTAGAGATTAGGCTAAGTTTTGTTTGTGAGCGTATCTAGGGGAAAATGTCGTTCCTGCTATGTGTATTATGGATGTGCCCCTGGAGAAATATAGGAGGATTTGATTGGTGACTGTGTATTCGGTTGAAATTCTATTCCATCTCCTATAGTAAAGTTGCTTTAGAAAAATGATATTAATATATTTTTAATTTTTTTAAGATAATACTTAACTAATCATGTGCTAATAAGTCAACTTTGTTTTATGTGTGTGGAAGAGAAGGAACAAACACACCTGATTCCTTGGTAAGATTGGCCATTTCTCTTTCCTTTTTGGCCCATTGATCTGGTCCCCATAGTGCACCATATGTTCGAATACGAGGTGGTCTTTTATCTACTTAGGTGGATGTCCATATGCATGGGCTAGATGCCACATGAATGCGCCGAGATTCATGTGTACACATGTACTCTCCCAGTGAATTCGCCCGGTACCTAGGATATCAGGACCACATTCCAAATCTTGTGATCCATCCAACGGCCCGCAGGTTGGGTGAACATTTGGATAGATAAAAATCGTGTCCAGGACACGCCACCGGTGCAAAGTATGTGACTAGCTACATGCGCGCGGCGTGTGCCTTTGCCGTATGTAGCTTGATCGATCCAGCATTGCCGGTGGTGGCCACCAGATCATTCCGTGAAGAAGCAGTCCCTTCAAGAGAGGGTGCCCCTAGGGCGGCGCGCGGCCTGCAGCTGGAGGCTGGCCAGCCTCGCCGTCCTCCTTACCCTCTGTGGCGCCGCGGCACGCCGGCACCGTGTGGCACGTGGCGCTCGTTTGTGAGGCAACGTCACATATAGGATAATGGATATTAGAGTGGTCATGATAACTTAGGATCGAAATAACACACTTGAATAAATATGTAGATCTAAAAATGTATTTTCAGAGTTAAAAATATATATAACACAAACAAACAAATTTAAGGACCGACGATAAACTTTACTCGTGATAGAAGAAACACATGCTGGAAAATAAAAGAGATTGAATTTTTGGTTTTTAATAGTAGATAATAATGGGAGAAACCAAGAAATGTACTCGCTAGCTAGCTACGCCTACGCGCGCGCCGCGGCGTGGGCGCGCGTGTGCGGTTGCCGCGTGCGTTGCTCGCTCGACGCATGGCTCGATCGCTTCGTCGCTCGATCGATCCGTCAATGGCGGTGGTGGCGGCGGCCACCGGTACCACCAGATCAGGCGGCGGCGGCGGCGGCGAGGGGGCTAGGTCGGCCGGGAGGAAGAAGCCGCCTCCCGCCGCCGCCGCCGCTGCAGGAGAGGGTGCCCCTCGGGCGGCGCGCGGCGTGGGCGTGGAGGCGGCCGGCCTCGCTTCCTCCTCTCCTCCTCGCCCTCCTCGCCCTCCGGCTGCTTCGCCACGGCGGCGCCGGGGGCGTGTGGCGCGTGGCGCTCGTGTGCGAGGCGTGGTTCGCGGCGCTGTGCGCGCTCAACGTGAGCGCCAAGTGGAGCCCGTCCGGTTCGTCACGCGGCTGGAGAACTCGTGGAGGAGGGCAGGACGCCGTCGCGCGACGGCGACGGCGGAGTACGGCGAGCTGCCGGCGGTGGACATGCTGGTGACGACGGCGGACCCCGCGCTGGAGCCGCCGCTGGTGACGGTGAACACGGTGCTCTCGCTGCTCGCCCTCGACTACCGCGCGCCGCGCGCGAGCGGCTGGCCTGCTACGTCTCCGACGACGGGTGCTCGCCGCTGACGTGCCACGCGCTGCGGGAGGCCGCCGGGTTCGCCGCCGCGTGGGTGCCCTTCTGCCGCCGGTACGGCGTCGCCGTCAGGGCCCCGTTCCGGTACTTCTCCTCCTCCTCCTCGCCGGAGTCCGGCGGCCCGGCCGATCGCAAGTTCTTGGACGACTGGACATTCATGAAGGTCAATCAACTATACTTGGAAAAGTCAATATTCTCGAGTTTCTTGCATGTCATCTAAATAATCCGGAACACAGCGTCATGTTCCGATGATCTTATGTTTATGGCCATTTTCTTGTTTGATCAATTTCATATATAGGATGAGTATGACAAGTTAGTGCGGCGCATCAAGAACACCGACGAGCGCTCCCTCCTCCGGCACGGCGGTGGCGAGTTCTTCGCCGAGTTCTTGAACGTCGAGAGGAGGAATCACCCCACCATCGTCAAGGTCGATGGCAATAGCTCTTCGGCATTTTTTTACCTCATCGTGATACATGAACTTCTCTGCTCACTAAGCCCCGTTCGAAATTATTGAAGATGAAGATTAAGTATGGACATGCGAAACGAGAAAGTTATTACTACATTGTTAATTGAGTTTTAAATATTTTAAACTTAAAAAATAGATTTACCTAGTATTTTAAAGCAATTTCGATATGGAAAGTTTTCCAGTTTTAAAAACATGCCATGGGCATGCAAAACGAGAAACCCATTACTACATTATTAATTGAGTTTTAATTATTTTAAACTTAAAAAATGGACTTACCTGATATTTTAGAGCAATTCCGATATAGAAAGTTTTCGCACGAAACACACCGTTTAGCATTTTAAAAAATATGCTAACGGAAACCGAAGTAGAATCTGCATAACCAGAAAACAGAACAGAGCCTAACTCGGTCTGCTTCTCTGCTGGGAATTCAGGTTCTGTGGGATAGCAGCAAGAGCAGGGCAGGAGAAGGGTTCCCACATCTCATATACGTCTCAAGGGAGAAGAGCCCCAGCCACCACCATCACTACAAGGCCGGCGCCATGAACGTCCTCGTCAGTTCTTGCTACATACATAGCCGATCGATCTCCTACTTAAATTAATTACTCATCATCAAGAACACAAAAAACATCAAGTTCAGAGATTTTCTTCTGCACTGACAAGCATATTTTTTCTCTCTCTCTGTGTATGTGTGTGTGCAGACGAGGGTGTCAGCTGTGATGACCAACGCACCGATCATTCTGAACATGGACTGCGACATGTTTGTGAACAATCCCCAGGCCGTCCTCCATGCGATGTGCCTGCTGCTGGGGTTCGAGGACGAGGCCAGCAGCGGGTTCGTCCAGGCGCCGCAGAGATTCTACGACGCCCTCAAGGACGATCCGTTTGGGAACCAGATGGAGTGTTTTTTCAAGGTACATAGCTAGTGTACTGATGATCAATGCTAGTAGCTAGTATTTCTGCCTTCATCTGTATGTTGGAGTATTAATCTATCGATGGTTAATGTTCCGATTGTTTGAAATCAACCTTGTTAAAATAAACGTCAAGAATTATAGAACTGGAGGGAGGGAGTAGCTGCCATGCTCGGCTATACATTTGCTTATATATGGAAAATGAATTGTCTGATCAAATCTTAATTTACTATGCACAAAATGTTTCTTCATTAATCTGCATCCCATTCTATGTTGCTTATTGACCCCACTAATATTCCAAATAAGTTAAACTGATCTTGTGACATGTTTAGAGATTTATCAGTGGGGTTCAAGGAGTTCAGGGTGCCTTTTATGCTGGAACCGGCTGCTTTCACCGTAGGAAAGCAGTTTATGGCGTGCCACCGAACTTCAATGGAGCCGAGAGAGAAGATACCATAGGTGAAATTGGGCATACACTGATGTGATTGTTAGGAGTACATCAATCATGCCATCTCACACCCTTAAATTGAGAGACCTGGCATAATTCTTCAGGTTCATCGTCTTATAAGGAGCTTCATACCAGGTTTGGAAACTCTGAGGAATTGAACGAATCAGCAAGAAACATCATTTGGGATCTGTCCTCTAAGCCAATGGTGGATATATCAAGTCGCATTGAAGTGGCAAAAGCAGTTTCAGCTTGCAACTATGATATTGGCACATGTTGGGGACAGGAGGTAAAGACAACTTCCATTGCCATATTTTTGTAGGTTATGCTACAGTGCAGTACACTTTTCTGCAAGTCTCATACAATTCATCCCTCATATTCTAATCAGGTTGGTTGGGTCTATGGATCACTAACAGAAGACATATTGACCGGACAGCGGATACACGCGATGGGTTGGAGATCCGTATTGATGGTAACCGAACCACCCGCATTCATGGGCTCCGCGCCGATTGGAGGACCAGCCTGCCTAACTCAGTTCAAGAGATGGGCAACTGGCCAATCTGAGATAATCATCAGCCGGAACAACCCAATTCTCGCAACCATGTTCAAGCGCCTCAAATTCCGGCAATGTCTTGCCTACCTGATCGTCCTTGGGTGGCCTCTGAGAGCTCCTTTTGAGCTATGCTATGGATTGTTGGGACCTTATTGCATACTCACAAACCAATCCTTCTTGCCAAAGGTAATCATTTGCATGCCACTCATTAATACATTGCTTATATTTTTCAAGTACTTTTCAATTGGTTGGCTAGAGAGTGATATGGATGAACTATTATACTCTTGGTATCCTGTAGGCATCAGAAGATGGTTTCAGCATCCCGTTAGCCCTATTCATATCCTATAACACATACAACTTCATGGAGTACATGGTGTGCGGGCTCTCCGCCCGTGCATGGTGGAACAATCATAGGATGCAACGGATCATCTCGGTCTCTGCCTGGACACTAGCATTTCTTACCGTGCTCCTCAAGTCCTTAGGCCTCTCCGAAACTGTTTTCGAGGTCACCGGCAAGGACAAAAGCATGTCTGATGACGAGGACAACACCGATGGTGCTGAACCCGGGAGGTTCACCTTCGACTCATCGCCGGTGTTCATCCCCGTGACGGCACTTGCGATGTTAAACATCGTTGCGATCACTATTGGAGCATGGAGGGTAGCTTTCGGGACAGCGGAAGGTATGCCTGGTGCCCCGGGTAAGGGCGAATTCATGTGTTGTGGGTGGCTGGTGCTGTGCTTCTTCCCGTTTGTGAGAGGGCTAGTGGGGGGCAAGGGAAGCTATGGGATCCCTTGGAGTGTCAAGCTGAAGGCTAGCTTACTTGTGGCTATGTTTGTTACCTTCTGCAAAAGAAACTAATTTCAAGTACATCTAAGCATAGACAAGTAAATTTTACCCCCAGCTCAATGGTATGATAGGAACATGTATCATATGTATCAAGAAACAACACTATATTATTCAAGTAACATGTCTATAACTCCAACAACGACGATGATGACAACATCAACGGATTTTACACTTTCACCTCCTGGTGGTGTGCTTATGTTCGGAAACTTTAACCGAATTATCCAAAAAGTAACAAGTTCAACGACTAAACTGAAAGCAAAGACTGGTTTTAGTTATTCCAAATGCTGAGAGTACGAATCCTCGACGAGAGTAGCAAGGGGGGCAGCAAATTCAGGACCATCAAATCCGTCTCATTCGGCGAGCCTGACCATCAACTCTGACACTGCGAGCTTGTACTTGGCTTCAGGCGTCAGACCCTCTGTGCTCTGAAGGGATGCTTCGTTAAGCTGCATAATCACACAAGCAAAGTGAACAATTAATTTTTCATATTACATATAACAACTTCTATTCAATCTATGTATACGAATAACAATTTCTGACTATGTATCTGGACAAATACTTGTCTAGAAACGCAGCCAGAAGTAAACTATATTTTGGTACGGAGGTAGTAGTAATTTGTTTGAAGAGATTATCATCAGTGAGCTAATGGCACTTACGCGGACATGGACGCTGAACAAGCTCTTGTCATGGTCGGCGGAGATGGTGGAGGTGACGACGTCGATCTGGTGCTTCTCCAGGACGAACGCCACCGTGGTGAAGGACGCCCTCTGCCGCGGGAGGCACATGTTGATGAACGCGTCCACGCCGGCCATCGTCAGCGTGATGTTCGGCGCCGACCACGTCTGCAGCGTCGGCGCCGCCGCCGCCTTCTTCTGCGGCTGCGCATTCACCGCCGGCGCTGGCTCCGCGACGGCGGCGACTGTGACCGCGGTGGCGGCGTGCGCTGCGCCTGTGAGTGAGCAGACCCCTCGCCGCCGCCGCCGGTTGGCGTTGCCCACGGCGGCTGCCGCCGCCGCCGCCCACTGGTGCGCGCGCACGCGCTCCGTCTTGATGGTCTCCAGCTTCTGGACGACGTCCTCCAGCGTCTTGATGTAGCCAATGGCCTCCCCAACAATGGTGGCCTTGTCAGTCTGCAACATGATCAGGTTATATATATATACATCCATGTTCTATCCGGAAATTTAATTTGCTTTTGTAGGGATATGCATATATGTACATGCTGTAATGCAGATTTTGCTTTTAAACACATCAAATTTGGTTGGTTAGATTAATTCATAGAAAACTCCACCCACTAGGGTTTAAATCATGTTGCCCACGAATATTACGCACATACAGGTGAGCATTCAACAGAAATTTAGTAAGATCAAGGATGTGCTATAGATTTCCGTCTCTTAGAGCATATGTTAGGGGACCCATTTATGGGTGTGTGTGCGCGCGCGTCTGCCGTGTAATCTAAAAAGAGATAAGAACTATCCAATGTCAGTTTTTTCTTGTAACAATTGGAAAATACCAAATCCTGGTAAATCAAGGATATATAGAACTTCTCAATTGCATTTGCAACCTATAACAAAAGGATGTGAACATTACATATTTATATTTGTTTCTTGTTTTTCTTCCAAATTTCTTGTAATTCTTATGTTTTGCTAGAAACATAACTAAACTATCATGTCCTCTAGAACAATTACTTTTATTTTTAGAAATAGAAAAGGTAAAGAGACATACTCCCTACATTTTTAAATATATAACGTTGGTGACTTTTGACCATCTGTTTTATTCTAAAATTTAGTGCAAATATGTGAAAGTATAAGTTACATTTAAATTAACTTTACTGATAAAATTAAAGAAATTGTAAAAAAATAAATGACACTTACATACTATTTCTTTTAATATAGTATAAACCAATTGTCAAACGTAAACCAAAATCTAACAGCTTCATACATTTAAAACGGAAGGGTACAAAATTAGAATTGTTTAATAGCTTGTAGGTGTATCCTCCAGACAACCAGATCATATTGATTCAAAAGTTCATGACATGTTTTTACCACATCTAACAAGCTAGCGTATAGGTTAAAATTCAACAAAAGCGAAAAGATAATGTGGCATTAAAAAGTTCTTATTGGAGCTCAAATTACAGCTAGCATTGAACGTTTTAATTGCTGGTATTTATTAATATGATGCTAAAATACAAGGTCAAATTCTAATTATGAATGTATATTTGACAAAACAATATGAACTACTCCTACAAAGATGCATTCACAACATTATTTCCATAAACCAAATTACTCTAGAAAAACTCCATCCAACATCAAAGCTACACGTATAATGTTCTTCCAATGCAGTGTATTGATTTTACATAGGTTTTAATTCACACTCAAACCATAGAGAACACAACTGCTCCTTGCATAAAAAAGAATAGGTATATATCTTTACCCATGCAATAAAACAATGATCTAGCCATTAATACTAACAAAACGAAAGATAAATCACATAAAACAAAGGAAAAAAATACTATATTTCACACATTTCAATCATGATTTAATAGCCCCAAAATAGAAATGTCATGCTGACCTTGCCTGGGATCTTGGGGAGGAGGCCATGTAGGGTGCTGAACATGTTCTTCATCTTCTTCCTCCGCTCTCTCTCCGTCCAAATATGCAACGCGTGCTCCATGTCCATAGCGTTCTTGCCTTTTCCGTTGGTATCCCGTGTGCTGACACCACTGCTGACACCAGGACGACCATCACCTTCTCCTTCCTCTCTCTTGACGGCCATGTTCTTTCCCGTTCCCTCTATCTTTGTGTTGAACCCAAACATAGTAGGGCTTGCTACCTTCAAACCGATGTTTGTCTCGACAGGCTTGCCGGAGCTAGAGCTAGAGTTAGATTTCTCTGCTTTAATCGACCTTACCAGATTGTTGGTGGTGACAACGACGGTGTGATATGGGCTTTCATCGACATCTTGAGAGAGGTCGGCTCCTTCTTGAGACATGGGGTGTATGGGGAGGTGGAGGTGTTGGGACTAGAGGAAGAGAGCAACAAGATAGGAATAGAGATTGGGAGTTGGGGAGGAGGACAAGCTATGGGGATTCTTATAAGATGTTCTTTAGGGGGATTTAATGCATTAATAGTTGTCATCAAAACTTTCTTAGTTGGTTCTAGTCTATGCTTTAACCAATACTTATATCTGTAACCTCAATGAAGTTTTAAAGTAAAGATATATACTTTGAATCAAAAATTAGTAGTTTCAAAGGATATTATGCAATAATCAACCATTATTTCCCTACATATGGATTAATTGAGGTTGAGGGTACATATAGATTTATACCCGAGGATTAAGATTTTACTGAGTGGGTCTTCTATAAACAACCAGATCACGAGAGAAGTACATGGAAAAACTCAGGCGTGCTCAAGAGTTGGTGGGCCTACACATCCTGGCACAATATACATCTTTTTTCTTGGCCTTATTAGTCAGCACTGGAACTTTACGTTATATTACTTTTGGAACAGATACTTTGTATTTTTGTTTCATGCACAACGTTCAACATATAGTACCCTTTGCATTTATGGACATAAATATAAAAACATTTTTTGTGGTTAAAGTATAGGATTTCCCCTTCCCTCAGAACTCCTAGCATTAAAGAAGCTTGTGTGGTGCTGTAAGCTATCTATCTTGCATTCTTGCTGGTAGTAATCTAATCCAGCACACAAGTTTTATTTTATTGTGAAAAAGTTTCAGCTTTTATGTATCAATACGTGGATGTTTATGCAACCTGCATCTCTTTACATAGGAGTGAAAGAATTACTACCTCTGTCCCATAATAGAAGGGATATTAATTATTTTCTTGTAACGTTTGACCACTCGTCTTATTAAAAAAAATTGTGTAAATATAAAAAACGAAAAGCTGTGCTTAAAGTTTTTTTAAATAAGACGAATGGTCAAACAACACAAGCAAAATGTCAAAATCCCTTATATTAGGGGACGGAGGGAGTATAATATAGTTAAGATGAATTATTAATTTATTACTGAAATGGCGCTATTAATTTTTAAAAAAATGAAGAAGCTATTTTCCTATACAACCACAAAACACTGTTTTTGTGTCCATATATTTTTCATTTGTTTTTAATCTCAAATCTATAAAATCTTGTTACTTCAATATTATATTAATCATGTATATATATGTATGTGAAAGGGGATTAATTGTTTTATTATGGGGGGAGAGTATGCATATGCAGTAATCAAACATCTGAGACTTGATTTTGGTTTACCATATACCTCTCTTTTTAATGGAAATTGATTTTCCAAGTTGTGAATTTTAGTCCATGAATAAAAGTTTTGGTAACTATTAGGGTGTGAGGATGAAGTCACGAGATTAGCGCGTATAGGCTATCTTAATTGGCACGATGTGTCTTTGTTATTGGCAGCATTAGCTAGCAGTAGCGTACTTGCAACTCTGCTTTTCTTATGGGACAAATACTAGGCATTTTCAGTTCATCATATAGGACACGGATCATCTGCGCTCTGCGGTACAACCCATGTAGCTACGACCACTGACATGTGGACCCTGGGTCAACATGTTTGTGGTTTTTACTACATGGGCATTACTGCAGAAGTACGTAAGAGTTGTATGATTAAACTTTAGTCTAGCTCCGTGCAATTGTGCACGAAATTCAGCTTGTTCAAATATAGCAGAAGGACCTATCCATTTGGCAGCTGCTATTCATGAGCTACGTTTTGCAGTAATATCAGCCACGAGAACTGGGATTTGGTCGGGGGATTTTCCTCCGGTTTCACTGCTATAACCGAAAAAGAAAATAGTGTTCAGTTTCTCACTTTTATTTGTGAATGCATCCTGAACATGATTTAACAAACTGTTCCCTAACTGTGTTCGGGAGGAGACCCTCCTCCCTGGCACGCAAAACGAAGCACCTATTATTGCTTGATTAATTAAGTATTTGCTAATTTTTTTTAAAAGGATTAATATGATTTTTTAAAGCAACTTTCGTATAGAAACTTTTTAAAAAACACACCGTTTAGCAGTTTGAAAAGCGTGCGCGCAGAAAACGAGTGAGAGGAGTTGGGAACTAGTACTCCCAAACACAGCCGGGGAAAAATATCAAATTACCTTACTAGATAGACATGAATTGATTTGCACACCAATTAAATGGTTTCTCTAATAAAATTACCTTATCAAATCGAATACTACTAGTAGAAACCACCGTAAATATTTCTTTGCTAATTGCCTTGTCCTTAGGGGGAAAGGTGTTGTGCATTTAAAACGTAAAACTTTACAGGTTTTTGGCATAGCATGCATCCAACATAAACTTGAAGAAATGAAGAATTGTGGGTTTTTCAAAGATGCTACTTGCACTCAATTAACCTGAACTGTTATGCTTACAATCATCAGCCAAAATCAAACTAATAAATCTTAGAGCAACAGAAAGCCAGATAGTAAAACTACTCGAAGACACTCCTTCCTAGGCTAATATGTGAGCAGCTTTAATTATTAACTTATTTGTTAACCCAAATGACACTTACACTTTCGAACAAACTTAGCTTTATCTTCTGTTCTTGACCAAAATCTCATAAATCGATTTGTTGACTTTCTTCTGCAGAGTGTTGAGAGAGAGGAAGGCTATCCTGCACAACCTATAGAGAATTATTTCGAAGGCATTCAAAAGCTACAATAGCAACATGTAAACAAGCCACATTTCTCTCAAACCAAATAAGCAAACCCACAATTACTGCAAATTATTAGAAACAAACATTGTCTGCAAACGACAATTAACTGGAGGTTCCACCTCATACACAACTTATTATGTCTGCAAACTCAAACCAGACTTACGAAGAACGATAAATTTAAAGCAGTTCAATTCAACAAACGACGACTAAATCTGAAGCAAATCAAAGACTTGTTCATTCCGACGAAGATGACGGAAGCAGCTAAACCCAGAAAAGGTTTGCATTTTTATTCATGGCATTTATAGGCATTCTTCTCAGACGGAGATCACCCAAAGCATCAGCTCTGACATTGCCAGCTTGAACTTGTCCAGAGGCGTCAGGTTCTGAGAGCTAGAGCTCCCAGGACCCAGCTGTTTGATCAAAAAAAAAAAGAACACCAAGATTTTGATTAGATCACAGCTTGTGATACCTCGATTCACGATCAACTAAAACTTGGCTAAATCATAGAAGAAAGACACCCAAATGATATATGAACACAATTCAATGAATTCATTCGCTTACATGGCAGTGCAGGCTAATCAGGTTGTCGCCCTGCTCGGACGCCGAGACGGTGGCCGTGACACCTTGGGTCGACGAGGATGCAACATCGGTGGCAACCTGAGTCGACGAGGAGGGAGTGTCGATGGCAGCCTGAGCCAATGAGGAGGGGACGTCGACGACGGCCAGAACCGACGAGGAAGGGACGTCGATGGCAGCCTGAGCTGACGATGATGCGACGTCAACGGCTGCCTGAGCCGACGAGGCTGCATCGTCGGCAGCCAGAGACAATGAGCTGTCAACGTCAAGGAGCGTCGATGTCGAGCTCAGCAACACGGGCTCGTCCTGCTCACCGTCGGTCACATCGGCGAAGAAGACGTTCGGGTCAAAGTCCGGAGCCTCATGTATGGCGTAGTTTGTCGGCACACCGCCGGGAGAGATCACCTCCTGGAAGAAGGAACCGCTAGCCACCGGCGGTGGCGGTGGCGGTGGCGGTGGCGGCGGCGGTGGCAGCGGCGGCGAGAGCGATGGCGTGCTCGCGCTCCACCTTGAGCATCTCCATCTTATGGATTTTGTCTTGGAGGTTCTTGATATAGTTTATGGTAGCCTCCACTATAGTGGCCTTGTCAGTCTACATGCATAAAAGTAACAATATCAACAACAACAACAACAACAACAACGGCAACAATAGCAACAACAATCAATTGATGGGTCAATGCAAATTTTCTGCCGCGTTGTGCTTTGGAGGGAGCGAACGGGAGCGAACGCAAAAATCTTGCCAGCGTGAAGCGCCATGTGGCTAGTCATACAGTCAACCGCGCGAGGTTTGAGCCTGCTGTGATGCATTAAACCAAGATAACTGAGCTAAATGTGCATTTTGTATGTTCATGGACCTAAGTAACATCACGTGTAATTCTATGGACTAGTCATAGGTTTTACTTATCTCAATAAATATGATGACATTCAAGTTAGTACATACATCCATAAATCCAATACAAGTAATTTAAACAACATCTTAGTAACATAAATATGTGAATGTGCAAGCAATATGTCGATTTTGATTTGGATTATGGATAGTTCTAATCAAAAGTTACTAAAATGTAGTTGAACATGACACGGCAGTATAGTTTGTATAACAAGAGAAAAACAATTCCATCACTCAAACACCATGTCATAGACCATGGTACACATCTAAAGTAATTCCAACTGTTGTCACCTAAAAGTTATGGCCAACTCAAACCTCTCTATCCCTTGCAGAACAGAAAAAGGATATTCTATCTCTGTACACCAAACAATAAAAACAATCTAGCAATTAACACAACATAATCTATCTATGTAAATCTAGATTATTTAATGAAGTCAGAGAACAGGAGATAATTTAATCAAGTCATAAGAAAACAAACATGCAAATACTTCACACATACTCTTTTATTTACATCTCTTGAATTTCTAATCAAGCCGGGAAAAAAAATAAAATTGTAAGTATCTCAAACATACTTAAATGATTTATTTGTATGCAAACCCATAGGATTGTAAATCCTACCTTTTCTGGGAGGTTGGGGATGAGGGCATGCAGAATCTCAAACTTGTTTTTCATCTCCTTCCTTCTCTCCCTCTCTGTCAAAACATGCATCTTGTGGTCCGCATAGGCAAAGCTTTTCACTTCGTTGTTGTTGTTTCCTCCGCTGCATCCTTCACTTGCACCTGCCAAAAGATCCAAGAGCTCATAATCAACTTCATCAGACGAGCTCTTGGATTTAGATTCACTGGCATCGCTAGCAAAGCCATCCTCGCCACCTTCCCCCTCTTCATCTGCGGCGACAATATTTTCCCGTGTTTCCTTGATCTCTACAACATCACTAGACACCACTGGACTTGCTGGCTTTGACGAGGTATTATTCTCGTCAGACTTTCTAGAGTCGGAGTAGCCCATCTTTGTCAAGCCTAACGGTGTGTTGGTGGCGATGGTGAAGGGGTGGTCATGGGTTTCTTGGGTGCCTTGAGGAAGGTTGTTGGGACCTTCTTGAGACATGGCACAAGGGGTGTATGGGGGAGTACAATGGAAAGGGGATAGATATGAGGGGAAGAGGGTAGCTAGGATGCTATATAAAAGGGTTTTTGTGCTCGATTTAATGGTCCCAAATCTTGTGTGGTACATGTTTTCATTATTGCGAGGATTCGCTAGTACTGACACACTTTAATTTTACGTTACTTTTGAAATAAATATTATTATATATTTTCATTTCATGTGAAATTTGTAGTTTACAATGTGTTCACAATTAGACACTTGCAAAGACACAAAAGATATATATTGTGTTGTGTAGATACACTGGGACTTTCCATTTGCTCATATGTTGATATCATTTTTTTACCTTTGTGTTTGGTTTTTTTTTTCTTTGGTTCAGAGAGGGGGAATCGTTGATGGGAACACCCACCAGGCACACTATACTTTTACATTATTACTTGACAAATATTATGTATTCCTATTACATACACGAGTTCAATGTACAATGCTATTTACAATTTTGAGAGCAACATTTTGCATGTCTTTTTATTGGCATGATCCGCTAGTGCTGGCACACTTTAATTTACTTAAATTTTTACGTTACTTTAGGAAGAAACAGAAGTTTTAATTATTGGCAGGATCCGCTAGTGCTGGTACACTTTTAATTTTACGTTACTTATGGAACACGTATTATGTATTCCATTTCACACACAACGTTCAATGTATAATGCCATCTACAGTCCTTGGTCCAGTGGTGCTGTTCCAACGGTTGCGTAGTGCAGCCAGTACTGACACAGTTTAATTTTACATTATTTATGCGACAAATATATATCTTTGTTATTTTCAGGATCTGCTAGAACTGGCACCCTAAAATTTTATGTTCCTTTGGGACACACATTATTTATTTCCATTTTATACATAATGGTCAGTGTACAATGCCGTTCACAACGTGCTCTGGGTCTTGCATCTTGGGTGATATATATTTTTGGATCCGCTAGTACTTAGGCTGTGTTTAGTTCCAAAATAATTCTTCAAACTTTCAACTTTTCCATCACATCAAAACTTTTCTACACACACAAACTTCCAACTTTTCCGTCACATCGTTCCAATTTGAACCAAACTTCCAATTTTGGTGTGAACTAAACACGGCCTTACACACTTCGACTTTGCGTTACTTCTATGACAAATATTCCGTATTTCCATTTCGTATACAAATGTTCAAAGTACAATGTCGTTTACAGTTTTGGATGTGTATAACAAAAGAACAAAATATTTGTTGCTAAAGTGTACCCATGATTCCCATTTCCTCCAGGCTTCTAGCAAGAGAGATGCTCGTAAAATACAGTTTAAATATTCAATGGATACAAATAGCAACATAGTCCAACAATGCTTAGATTTTAGTTTGGTTTGAACTTTAACGGATTAAATTTGGTAAAGTGCTATAAATCTAAAGTAAAAAACAAAATATAGCCCATAAGGTAATCATTAGATAGTTACTGGGAAGCTACATTCCTCAATATATCTGCCATTAAATTTGGCCCGAGTTTATAGCTTTCGATCGACCCAATATTACTACCGAAACTCAAAAATCATGTTCGATAAAATTAGAAAAGAGAGAAGAGGAGGTATGTACCATTAGGGAAGATTGTGATATTCAAACAAATCAACCTTGATTTGTGTCAGGGCTGTTGTTTCTTAAAATGGACGGCTTTATGGTTCAATGTACTCCCTCCGTCCCAAAAAAAAGCCAACTCCTGGCTATGTATCTGGACATGCGTCTATGTATCTGGACATGACACATGTCTAGATACATAGCCAGGAGTTGGCTTGTTTGGGGACAGAGGGAGTAAAATTTTAGTCTATGACACTTCTAATAATGATATCATTATGATTTTGTAACATATCAATAAATATGGGCACAACTAAATGAATTAAGTTTCACTTTTGGACCCGCGGAAGGCCTCTGCCCATCGGACAACTAGATAACAAGAAAAGCTTAGGGAGAAACATATATATAAGTTGGCTTCAATTTCCACGTGAAAAATACATATTTCCAGTTTATAAATAACTTTCAATACACACTACTATTCGAAATTATCAATAGTTAATACAATTATTTTGCTACTAAAGTATAGGACATTCCCTTCGAGCCAAGTACCAACATAAAAATTATTTGGGATATTGCTATGTAATCCAACTAGAATTAACATGCAACCAAGTGAGCATACCTCAATTGGTTGGATTTATTATAGTGGAATATGTTCTCTTGGGTTTAAATTCTTGGTATGGATGCTCGCATTTACAACTAATTATTTTTTCAGTGGTAAGCGATATACCTATCAATAGTGAAACGTCCTTGGTGACTTTGTCAATCTCAAGTTATGATGGTTCAGTATTTTGAAGGTACTCATATGGATAATATGGATAGGGCGAGTGAGAAACAAGAATTAACATGTAATTGTAGTTTACGGTAAAATTTAACTAAGATAAGGGGCTGATTTAGAGCACAAGAGTTCAGAAACTTAAGAACATGTTAAAAATACAGAGTGTTTGGGCAACACAAGTGGCCGGGATGTACTTTAGGAATCTTTGAAGGATGATATTTCATTAAATATATAGTGATAAAGAAAGAGTATGTATTCATGGACTTCTTGGAAAATTTTAGCTCATATTTGGTGTCTGAGTTCATACTAAAATTTCCAATATGAAATACCTAGTATCTGAAAGTACCAAGGTTTACATTAAAAAAATATGGTATCTTCCAGTATTTTTTTAACGATGGTAAAACTACCCTCCTTAGAAAGGGTAGCACAAAAGGTTTCTCATAAGAATTTCTTCAAGAAAATAATATATATAGGCCATTCACCCTAAACCTTCAATGGCAAAATACCGTGGAAGCAAGCATCCGATGGCATATACTGACTTTCCTTGTAAATTCCAGCTAAAAAGGTAAATCCTGGTAGAGCCAGCTTTAGCTGCAAGTTGTATCTGTCTTTGTCTAGCAAAAGAGAAGATCAGAGGAGCCAAGCCAAAAAAGAAAAAGAAATAAGAAATGAAGAAGAAGAAAAGAGAAAGAGAGGAAAAAAAGAGAAGAAATTTTTTTAAAAAAAAAAAAAACCGAAAGCACACACGCTGACACACATAACAACTCCTCTATTTGCTATGCCAAGTGTCCATTCAGCTAAAACAACATCCTTTGCAGCAGTAGAACAGAATTTAGCCCTTCATGCTGCTTCCCCTTCTGCAAAGGCCCTTTGCAGTGGAATTGTATTTTGGCCTTTCATGCTGTTGCCAAACGGGAAAAGAACAAAGTCAGGCTAGGCTATCACGTGCTATCCATTGTATCCTTTCACCAGCACACAACAATAATATTACAACTGAAACAAAGTTGAATCAATTGATTCTCGTATTTCATCTCTACTTGAACAAACTCCACGAGGTCAGGAAAAAAATGAATGAGTTGATGATTCTTTATTCAAGATTAAGTTCTCAAACAAAAGAGTATCAATTCTTCATAAACTTTTTTGGAGAACTCCCTAAAAAATGTGTTGTCCCTAAGTAAATTTACTAGGGAAGCGTGCTTCCCGTTGATGTGGTGGTGGAGTCGTGGATCCACCCACCAGGGTTCAAATCCTAGTGTTCATAGACATGGTTGTATGTGTTCTTAGTTGTTGCAGAGGCTGGAAGTTATACTTCCATTGTCCAGAAAAGAAGAAGTTAATTTACTACTCAACAGGTTGCTACAGCCTTTCGTAGAAAAGCAGGGTGGCCTCCGCTGCCAAAACTTCACACACTGAAACATGGGACACATGATCATCCGAGACGTAAAGCCACTCCTTGCTAAAACTTGCAAGAGATTGCACTGGTTCATTAGAATCCGAATTTGGCGTTACTCTCCGGTAAGCTGCATAATGCCCACCTCCACATACGCCGTAGTGTTCCACGACAGATGAGAGGCCATATAACTTGTCTGTCAATGATGATGAAGACAAGAACCTACTATCTGCATCCCTATTTCCCTAAAAAAGACAAGGAGGCATATGAAATGATTGCGTGATTTTAATTGTATAGAAAAAATGATCAGGAATGCCATCATCATCCAAACAAAACCTAAGAAATATATATGGTTGTAAGTAGTTTATACCACGTAAAATGAGCGTCCAAGTGTGTTTATTGATTCATCACCACAATGATGACTTGATGAGTCCCCATCAGTGGCAGCGGGAAACATATTCACAGGCATCTCTGCATTCAGCTGTCGCCACAGATGGAGAGTTTGCTGGCCATGTCTTTGCTTGTTCATTGCTGAAGGTTTAGGTCCCTGTCCAGGGATTAATGCACCACCAGCAAATGGTGAAAGATCAAGAAGTAAAGGGAAAGAAATGTGTCCCTGCAATCAAAGACGACCTATATAGTTTAGAGTGTGGAGTGATATAAAGCAACAGTATTTATTACACATGTTACATGCGCTTACCCCACGCTTAACAAATTCACCATCTAGACCAACAGAAGCGCGTAGCAAATGAATGCACAAGATCTGGAAGAGGATACTAAATCAGGTTTAGCAACATATTGTACGACATAATTCCACTTATGTTACAAAAAGGTACTTTGGTTGTACCTTTGGGAAATGAGTGATAGCCAGCTGCTTTGTTGCCTGAGAAGATATCGAACATGTCATTTCCTCCGGGGTAAATATATGCCTGCAACTGCAAGTGCCATAGTCGACACAGGTGCGTAGTTTGTTAATTTTTTCCTGCCAAAGATAACAATACAGGGTATCATATCAAGCTTAGTTAAACAACTAAGATACATCAAAAGATAAAACTACTACCTCATCAACTTCGGATTTAAGAGACAAATATTTGGCAGCAACATTGTGCCAACAATTATCACAACGATAGTTGTCAAGATGCTCCAACGCCGTAAAGTGCTCAAGGCAATCCACCAAACTACATCCATTGATCTAAATGTCACACGATAAGAGAAACATAAGGGAAACAAGCATTATAAATAGCGCAGGAACCAAATCTAGCCATTGATGAATCCTGAATTAATGAAACATAGGAAGGTTCACTTGCACATACAATATCTCCATTTATAGTAGCCACAGGTGAGAGAGGCAAGCAGTAGAAATTTTCGAAGTCCAATGACAGCTGTGCAAAACAATAACAATGAGAACAGAAAATCAACAGAAGTGAAAAAATGTACTAAGCATGCTTTCAACAAACTGCAGAGAGCATGTGACACACCCCCACCAAAATATATTTAAATTGGTCAAATATATACAGATTTATCATCAATACATCTTCCATAATACCATACTTATAATGGCATACATATATAGCTAGATAAAATAATTGTCAAAGGTGTGTACAGCAACATGCATTTGGTAAAAGATAGAGAAGAGGACACATTAATCGTCACAACATACGAGATTAGGAGCATAGTTAACAGCTACAAAAATAGGGGCATAGGTATCTACCACAGATGAACAATTTCTGCAAGATAATATGCTGCCAATAGTCCCATCAAAGGGACCAAATAGGTTTTGTTTCCATCGCTTGCATTCAGGCTGGTTACCTTCCCTTTGACTATATACTTTGGAAGGAAACAGGGTGATGTCTGCCAGAGAACTCCTATTTGGTACATAACAAACGGGAAAATTCATCCCTCAGTGAGGTCAAAAGATGATGAAAGGCTTCCGAAGCATCCTATGAGGGTTAAATAGTTCTCATCATTTATGGACATATAATATAAAAGTAAAATTTAAAGAGAAGAAATATACAGGATTAAACATCATGCCTGCTCTCTTGTCAAATTAAAGTGGCCGACGTAGAAGCTCAAAGCATCCATTACTCTGTGTGGACTCAGTTCAGTCCTTTTGTCTCGAACTACGCTCAAGTCTACAACATTTAAGTAAAGTTCATAAACTAGTAAAAGAAATTTTATGAGTAACCAACTAAATGAAGTTTTACAAGTATAGAACTTGAAACTGGGAGCATCACAAGTTATATTCTTTTTAAGAAAAATAAAACAACAGTTAAAAAGACATGCTTTTTCTTTCATATTGAAGGAAGAAACCGTGATGTGTGAAGTGGAGCAAGAATATCAAACTGTGAGCTGCAAGCAATTCATTTTACCAACCAATGCAATGACATGATATGATGTTCAGCAATTTATGTAAATAGATTCATAAATGTCAACACTGCATCAGAGTATACCTGTAAAAACGAACCGTGTTTACAGTATTACAGTATGTAACGATTCCACCAGACCACCACTGCTCGGTAATTCCTGAGACCACTAGGGTCACAGGAACCAACACTTTATTTTCCACTCAAATTATGTATTGCACAGATAATTACAGACAAATCAATAAAAAAGAACTTAAAAGTTGCTAAGTACTGATTCCACACCAACTCCTTTCCAAAGGTGCATTTTAGAAAGAGTAAACGGTGTACCTTTTATAAGAGAACTTAGAGCAAAAATAAGAGGCATTTTTTCAGACTTTTCCTCAGGTAGCACATCCTCACTTCCAAGCAAATTATCTAGAGAGGAAACAAACCCGTCACAGCTAGCAAGTGCCTGTCAAACAAACATTTTCTCTAGTTTAGCATTTTAGCTCCAGCTGATGACAGTGCTATACGTAAAGAATACCATATAACGGATCATTCAATAGAGAACGGCATATACCTGCAGGATAACATTAAGAAAGCAATTGTTGCCAAGATTTTTCAGGCCTCCAGTGTAATACAGTCTATCTGAGTTCGAAAGTAACTTCTTCTGAGAAACTGGTGGTATCACCAAGCTGCTATGCAGCGCCTTGCACAACCCAGCAACTCCTATTGCCAGGCCAACTGCTGCTGCAAGACTATAATGGGGCAGCCCATCACTGAGAGATACCAGTAGATTGCCATGCTCGGATTTTCCCATGACTCGACTTATCCTGCCCCCAATGTCCGTTGCATGAAACAAAATCAAATACCAGGACACAGGACACCTAAAATTGTTTGCACCAGGGACTTTTGCTTTCTATCCAACTACCTCACACTTGAATAAATAGATATATAACCTGCATCCAATGTAATATTTCAGAACAATGGCTAAAAAATAAACATCTTTAGACCGTCCTATTTGACCCAGATGATATTCAAATCCAAGTTTAGGGACCGGGGCGACACAACTGAACAAGTTGGAGGACCTAAACGAGTGATCTGCAAGTTTAGGGACCGAGATGACACAGTCAAACAAGTTTGAGGACTTGAACGGTCGATTTGCGAGTTTAGGGACCGGGATGGCGCAGCGGTACAAGTTTAGGGACCGGTGATAGACTTTACTCTTTTAGTTACTTATGGGCATATATTCAAAGGCGCTAATGGTGATTACACGTATAAATCAAATTATTAGGACCCGTGTAATCTTCCTCGGGGAGCTGGCTTCTCCGAAAAAAGAGTGAAAATTTAAAAGTCCAACAAATAGAACCTAATTCAGCAACTAAACAAGAGAAAAACTGGAATGTTACATTTGAGATTGTTCTGAATTATTAAATTGGGTTTTAAGTTTTCAATTGTTGAATAGTTTCATATTAGTTATGAAAGGGTAAAAGACCTAGTATAGCTTGTCACCTCATTGGTGAAGTTTAGGGGTTGAGAAAGGTCATTTAGGATCATACATCGAATTTGTGGGATTTTTCATGAATTATCCTACAGTTGACTGGGATTTTCTTGATTTTATATTGGCTCAGAAAATTTCATGAAGTTAGACGAAGTACAAGTTCCAGGAACTGATTCAGGGGACTTTTAAAATTTTCAGGCTTATGTTATAGTAGTGTATTGCTGCACGTATTGACACAATGATACATTAGAAGAGGATTTCTTCTGCAGCTACCTCCTTGGTTGAGCCGTTGAGGCACTTATCATGACCTTCAAGTCCATGATCTATTTCCAAGGTTGTCAGTATCCCGATACGTATACCAGTATACTACGATACTACGATCCACCAAATCAAAATGATATTATCTCATCTATTATCCTAATTTTCATAGTATCTCAATCTTACTAATTGTTTTCGCACGATCCTACGAAATCTTAGGTAGTATCCTAATTCTACTATCCCTACGATCCTACAAAATATTATTTAAAAATAGGTGGATTGAAAATAATGTGAATAAATATGCTCAAGTTTACATAAAAACCAATTAAATTTATCAAAATCAATATTATATGCTTTAATTTATACAACATATTATATATTTTATATAAAAATATGTATTTTCTAAAATCTGGTAGTATCTCGATCCTATGATAGTATCCGGATCCTATGACATTATAAATCAGAAAACGATTCTACATAGTATTTCGATACTGATTACCTTTGTCAGGATACGCACAAGAATGGTAACGGTAATTAGTAATTTCGTCTAGCACATCCTATTCCCACCCTACCCGAACAATGGAAACCTGAAAAATGGAAATAATATTAATTAGTTCTAATCGCATTATCCAAATGAAGCCCCATGGGATTGGAGCACTCTGGCGAGGTCATCCGCTGACCTCGCCCGTCGACCGTCGATAGTACATTTCTCTTCCTCCTCATCAAGCACCGTTGTGGCCCTTCACATCCTACTTCCGTCGTCCTAAGCCGATGAGCCTCCAATGACCGACATGCTTAGTGGTTGTGCTCATGAATAGGGTTGCCCACGTCACCACGCTGTCGTGGCAGGCCTACGTCAAATGAGTGTCCAGTCCACCATCGCTTCGTCTATCTCGAGCCGCTGGCTTCCTTGATTATTTCGATATCTTTTCCTCATAGCTCCTATTCAGATGACAGTTTCATGACTGGCGGCTGTTTGCTAGTCGTCATCGTGCCGCACGAGCCAGCCGTATCGTGCTATTCCTAGAACATGTTGTGCTGGCTCGCTACATGCACTTGTCATGTTGGTACACCGGGCCGGGTAGCGGCCCAAGCATGGCTTGGCGACGAGTTATGCTAGCACGATCCACAACCAAACGGATCGTGTAGTTCCTGGTTTGTCAACTACACATGCATTTTCGGGCAGGCACGGAAAGACCCAGCCCAATTGATAACCTACTGCTACAATCAACAAACAATCGTTCCTCTCAGAAAGAAAAAACAAGTGATGATTGATCACAAAAGGAGACATGCTACCTAGACAGTCCCAAAAAAATAATGGCTGATCTCCAAAAAAATTCTTGTTACAATGAACAAATAATGGCTGAACTAAAAAGAAGTTCAAATGGTGGCATATGAACCACATAGGCGTACCGAAACGCAGACATGGAGTAGACTTCGAAATTTGTAACACCAGGTATTTCAGGGTTTCCATGAGTAAACATACTCACGTTAATGGTATTTGCAATAAGAAAAATATGACCTTGCATAATTTTCTTAACCAAATTGTATCAGGGAAGATAATCCCCTAAACCTCAACTATGTCTGACAATCAATCTCTAGCCTTTTTCTAGCTTTTACAAGTCCAATTTGTAAATCGGTTCATGGACCGTTTTCCAAGTACATCAATCCATTTTGCTCTTTAGGGGCCGCGTCTTCTTTTGATCTTAGAGGTGTGGAAGCAAGGTTCTTGATAATGGAAGCATACAGATCAAAATCAGCTTTGTACTTGCAGCAGCTAGCCTCGATCCACTTCTCCGCAAGGCTTGTGGCCACGCTGTCTTGACTATCCCTCTCATGCTCTTCGATCGCCGGCCTTATCTCGTCGTACAGGCTGTCAATTTCAGCAGCAGCTTGATTCTTCATTTCCTGACATTTGATTTGGAAAAAAAGGTCATTGCAAAGCCTAAGCTTTCCTAGAGCAGTGTTCAATAAAAAGGGAGTTACAGTAGTTCTTTACCTCGCAATACAATATTTCTTCACGTGCCACCTCTGATGCTAACCGATCACAGATACCCGCAACATTCAGTTGCTTGCGCATACCACGTTTAGCTTTTCCACCACGAAGTGTGGGTCTACGTTTCACCGCAACCAACTCTGTATGGTTGTTGTCCCGGGGCGCACTTTGATTCTGGAGGTTTGCAACTCCACGCGTTGAGTTTTGCAGAGCATCTTCAGCACATTGAGCACCATATTCAATTGATCCATTCTGAGTAAAATCAACTCCCATTGGAATAGCATTCAATGGTTCAATAGTCATTGGTGTCAATTCATTTGAGCTCACATTCAATGGTTCAACATTCATCGGTGTGAACTCATTTGAACTCGCAATCGATGGTTCAACATTCATCGGTGTGAATTCACTTGAACTTGCAATAATAGGAATCCCAGTATTTTGGTTTGTGTTGTTGTTGCCATCCTGTGTATTTGGCTCATCTTTTATTAAGATGTCCTTTGGAATGCTGGTAGGTTCATCATCAGCAGAATCATAAAGGGGAACATTCTCAACAGAAAACCTGCAATTTAAGATGGAAAGCATATGTTAACCGGTGTTCAGATTTGTTGTATCCATCGATATTTCGGCATTTCAAGAAATTCAGGCTTTGTTTGAAATGACAGGTTGACCCAGGCAACACAAATCTGCATATTTTTAACCAACTAGGATCTTCTTCTATGATGATAATGCAAGACATGACAGTAATATGGATCTGAGAAGATAATAAAGCAAGACATAATAGTAGTTATGTTAACATGCTGTTTAATTGCTTCTTTTTTCCTATTTGTCTTAACTACTCCCTCCGTCCCAAAATATAACAACCTAGGATCGGATGGGACGTTTCCTGTCCAGATTTGTAGTACTAGGAAATGTCCCATCTGATCCTAGGTTATTATATTTTGGGATTGAGGGAATAACAGAGAAAGGTCACTGCTAAGTAAAACCATCCAATTACAGAAGTTACCACATATAACTTCCTGGGACCATTTGAATAGACAATATTTTATTCAGCAGATTGGATAGGTAAGTACAAGCACAATCCTACCTGTCATCGTCATCTTCCCACAGGTATGTAGCCTCCTAAAACATGGCAAAAATGTAGCATTCATTACATAAGTGATGGGCATTCTAAAAGGAATGTAAAAATGAAAATAAACACTGAAAATGTAACCAATTTGTAACTACTCCTACATAAATTAACAATTTATGAAGCGACTGTGCATGTAACCTGTACTTCAGCACTCATGGTAAGAGATAAATGCAGAAGAATTATGCCAGCACATGTGCAAGGGAAAATCCTACTTATAAAATGGTGCTTTTCAGGTTACAAGACATATCACACAACAACTTTTTACCTGGAAACCACGTGATTTAGCCCCAAGAAATCCAGAACAGCTGCCAGCTCCACAAAGGCACCTCACCATTGCACCACCAAACCACTCAAAGTTGTAGTCATAGGATAGTTCCGTTCCGATTGGAATATCTTGTTTCGCAAAAATTCCCACTCTTACTTCCCCAAGAACATTCCATTTCCTTGTCTCACAGTTTGGTTGGCTGCATGCTTCAATAACAAGCTATCAGATTTAATCATTAAATGCTAGTAAATGGAAAAAAAAACTCGATAATCAATTATCAAATAATGCATATGAAAGAAACATAATATAGGCAGACATATATTTGCTACAAGACATACCACGAATGGTTGATGAATCTTGCCAGGCTCCCCTTCTTTGTTGCATCGATAGACTCATCAGCATTCAGATAGATAATATAGGCATCCGTTAAACCTAACAGGGCACAAAAAACAAATGTTATAGCTAGCCAAAATTAGGGATGGCAATGGGGACCCGAACCCCGATACCCGATAGGTAAAAACTCTATTAGGGTATGTAAACAGGCTAAATTCATCACCCATGAGGCTGTTATCGGCTAGAAACTGTCACCGTCGGGTGATGCGGGGACAGGGACGTTCCATAGGCACCCGGCCCCGAATCCCCGTGGGTGACTCGAGTAGTGTAGGCATATGTACAGTCCATAAAAGTTAAAAGCCCACTTAGGGCCCAATTTAGAGGTGCTGGTATATAAAGCAAAAGAAACCCTACACTAGACCAGTCCTCCCTTGTCCCCTTCTCAGATCCATCAGCAGCCGCCAGTCGAATAAGGTGACCATGCCGTGCGAGCTGTTGTTCTGCCTCCAAGTCGCTTGCTCATGCGGGAAAGCAAGAGGACGGGCACTTGCTGCATCCGAATGCCGGTATATACTTTGCTTGTTATTTTCTGCTCTGTCCTGTTTGTCGCTGTTTATTTTTCTCATTTTGATGGAAGTTGGAGCTGATTCTTGGCAACAGAATCATGCAAGTCTGGCACCATGGTCATGTTCATAATCTGAGAAAATGATAGATGTATGTCCTCGTGCTATTTTTGCCGATCTGTTCTACTTCTACCTTCCTACTAGAGAACCTTCTTGTTGATTTATGCCCACGAGTTTATCGGGTGTGCGACCCCGTGGGTGCCCTGTGCACCCGGCGAGGCTCGGGGACGGGAGAAATACAGCCCCGACACCGGGGACGGGGGCGGGTGATTTCTAACTGCACGGGGACGGGGACGGGGGACCACACCCCGCCGGGGATGGCCCCGTTGCCATCCCTAGCCAAAATGTACCACCATGCTAACATTGAGGGAAGATAAAATCAACAGACCCTGGTTTTCATATGCTTGAGATCTCCTCTTGGCTTCCTTCCATGATATTACTTCTCCACAATATTCCATAACAAATTGTCCAGCCTAAAAACCATTAAGAAAACAATGACTCACTAAAGCATACTCACTTGAATATATTTAACAACATTAGCAGACCATAAAATCAAGGTAAATTCAGTCACCATAATATTCTCATCAGCCAAAAGGCCCCATCCACGCCCTTCAGTTTTTACCAGCCTTGTCGCAGCATATTGGCTTTTTTGAAATCGCTGCCAACAGAGAAATTGATTAGAATACAAACATAACTACCAGTGAAACTGTAAAGCACTCCAGATGACATTCGGCCTCCCTAGCAAATTGGTAAAACTATATATTGAAAATGATAGTGTTCGGTATCTATAGAAAATTAGTAAAACTATATATTAGAAATAATGGTACATCATGTATAAGAAACCAGATTATATTCAATCTCACTTGAAAAAAAATCCTTACAGCTAAGAGCCAGCACGACTATATTGAAAATTGCTGTACATCTATAATAAACTGGATTATATTCAATCAAGAAGATAAGAAAGCAAAATAACCGTGTTACACCATTTTTTTCCCCTCCTGCCTAGTAACTGCGCTCGAGTGAACTAAAGTAATTCATCATGTAAGAACAAATGTATGGATATTCATTCAATCAAGATTTGGAACGGTTGCGCTACTACTTGAACAAGAGAAACACCAACCTGGTTCTTGCAGTATACACCGCAGAGGCAGTATCCAGGCGTACACTCCGTGCTAGTCAAGACGTTCAAGCACCGATCCCGCACGCGCTGTCCGGATCCAGCAGATTATACTGGCACTCACACACACTATGTCCTCCTCTTTCTGCCTCTTGTGCCTAGCAACGCGCACCAAAGATAAAGATTCGGCATTACATCCCAAAGCACAGGACGCAGCCGTTGTCTCACATCGGCCGTGAAACTCACTCACCTCCTGTGCAAGAAATCGTTGGTCTCGATGTGGATGTACGGCGGCGGCGGCGGCTCCATGCGCTCTTCCTCCTGCAAAACCGAACACCCCGGGGAGCCAATCATACAGAATCAGGAATCTCTACGAGCGAGCGACAGCGAACAGGAAGTTACCATCAGAGACGCTAGCTCTTGACGCGCGAGTACGCTGGGCGGGGGGGAGCGATCAGTCGCAGACGCTGACTCAGACGCGCGGCGGGTGGAGACGGGAAATCCGGCGAGGCGGGCGTAGGGAATCGCGGTGATAGCCTGGGACAGGAGCCCGCGCGGCGCTGTGAGTGGTCGAGGAGCGGCGACTGGGGAAGTGGTCGCCGGAGGAAAGGCGTCCTCCCGGGGCTACCGAGGGGACGTGCCGGGCCGGAGGAGGTGAGCTCCCGCCGCGGCGGAGGACTTCGCCGGCTGGCCGGTGGTCGGAGGAGAGAGGAGAGGAAAGACGGATTCGGCTGGGTCGGATCGGCGGCGCTAGCGCTTGGAAGCGTAGCGGGCTGCACACGTGGACGGCCAGGATGGGAGGAGAGAGACACCGGCCTCGTGCGCCGTCGTGTTGGGCCGGGGCGAAGCAACCTGGCTGGATTGCCTCTTCCGTTTTGCAAACGGAATAAGTTACTTTACTCCCTTAAATGGACCCGAATCAATTCATAACCCTAAAACCGCAAAAACCAGATATCTGACCCCTAAACTGTTAAAACCGGTGCAATTTGGCTCCCTCAGCGTTTTGGAGGGTGGTTTTGCTGACGTGCGCCTACGTAGCGATATTGATGAGTTTGTTCCACGTGCGTTGACGTGCAATTACATGGCATTAGAATTAAAAAATTACGTGGGACCCATTAGTCATTCACACAATAAAAAATTGGCCCACTGACATGTGGGACCTCCATGTCTCCTTCCTTCTTCCTCCTGCCTCTCTCCCTTCTCTCTCTCCCCCAATGCGCTGCAGCGCCTCGCCGCATCCGTGCTCGTCGTCGGCGCCAGCCTCGCCGCCACGCCCCGCCAGCTGCTCCGCTTCGGCATCCGCGTGCTCATCCTAGAGGGTCGCGCCCGCCCCAGGCGGCCACTCTACACCACTCATCTCGGCGGGGGTCAGGCCGCCGTAGAGCTCGGCAGCAGCGTCATCACCGGCATCCACGCCAATCCGCTCGGTGTGCTCGCCCGGCAGCTCGGGATTCCTTCCACAAGGTGCGCGACAGTTGCCCACGTACCACCACGACGACCGCACCGTGGTGATGAAGCTGAACAGGGGCATGGATCTGGTGTTTAACACACTTCTAGAACACGCTGAGGAGAGGGGGGGTTCTGGACTGGCATTTGGCTAACCTGGAATTCTCCAATGCCGGTTGCCTATCGGAGCTCTCGCTCGCTCCCTGGGACCAAGATGACCATTGCTTCCTAGCCGGAGGGAATGCGAGGTGTTTCTGCACTGCTCCACTTGGAGCGCTCAAGAGCAGGAGCATCATGCTTGAACCGGAGTTGCTAGAGAGGAAGCTTGAAGCAATCCAGAGGTTGGGGTTTGGGTTGTTGAACAAAGTTGCTATGGTGTTCCTACCACCGGCAGAAGGGGAAGAAGAAGGGGAGAGAAGAGAGAGAGGAAGGAGGAAGAAGGAAGGAGACATGGAGGACTGACATGTGGGCCCACATTTCTTTTTGTGTGAATGACTAATGGGTCCACGTATTTTTTTAATTCTAATGCCACGTAAGTGCCACGTCATCGCCATGTGGAACGAAGACTCGGTCAATATCGCTACGTAGGCGCCACGTCAGCAAAACCGGCCTCCAAAACCGCTGAGGGAGTCAAATTGCACCGGTTTTAACAGTTTAGGGGTCAAGATATCTGGTTTTGCCGTTCAAGGTTATGAATTAGATTCGGGTCACATTTAAGAGAGTCAAAGTGAACTTATTCCTTTGCAAACAGAGCAAATAATCTCATCTATAAATGGCAAAAGGATAATGGAATAAGTCTATTTTGGATGGCTCGTCTCTTGCTCGTGGTTAAATTGCCTCCCTCAACCGTAAAACCGGGTATAATGTCTCCCCCATCTTAAAAAAAAAAGGTGTCAATCGACTCTTTCGGTGGTTTGGGGGTTGGTTTGTTGACGTGGCATGATGACCGCGATTGACTTGCCGAGTCAGCATATAAGGCCCACTTGTAAGTGACTCCTCTATTCCCCTACCTCCTCTCTTCTCTCTCCTCTACTTTCATTGGCGACTGCGTCACGCCCGAGATGGAGCTCTGACGGGGGTTCAAGACGCTCGCAGTGTCGCGGCCCAACCCGTCCGTTGAGACCTACCTCAACCACCCCGTCCAGCTCAATGACCTCAGCCCAGAAGCCTTCTCAGAGATCCCCCATGCCATGGCACTCCTCAACTGCCTCCGCATTGTGCGCACCGTCATACTCTCTGTTGTCAGCATTGACCTCAGCTCTCGCGGGAACCCCACCTGGTCCCCTCCCTGCCGGGCAGCGCCGATAACGACCACCTGCCCACAGCCGAAGTGCTCCGCCATGCCATCCTGGAGATGTAGGCATCAGTCACGGCCATCGAGCGATGCCGGAAGCCGGTGGTCGCGGCAGTGAATGGTGCTTGCGTTGGCGGCGAAGGGACGGTGGATGCGCTTGTGGCACAATCTATCGCAGGAGGGCTCTGGGGAGCGTCGCCCAAGCGTGCTCCCATCGACAGCACCATGTTTGTTTTTGCCTAACATAGATAGACCGGGCTCTCTCTCTCCCATCTCCAATGCCTCCACCTCCCTGACCAGCACCTCCCCTAGATGGCCGCCCTCCTTCTTGTCGGCGCCGCCGCGACACTCTTCCTCCTTCACCCACCCATCGTCACCAACACCGCCATCAACCCGAGCAGCCTATCCATGCTCTAGGACTTGCGCCGCTCGCTGACCAACGGCAATGCCCTCGCCTTGGAGTGGGACCTCAACATCGCCAAGCCCTCCGCCGCCTGTTCGCACATCTCATGCAACCACACCGGCCGCATCAACAACATCGACCTCTCCACCGACACCACCGCCACGCATCAGCTTTAGAACCTCAGCCTCAACGACTGCAACCTCACCGACGCCATCACATACTTCGTGCAGAACTCGCGGATTGGCTGGTGTTGGCGCTCCTACCATGGAGTGACGTCGTCTGGCTCCAGTAGAGAACAAAGAGAAATGGGTAGAGAGAGAAAGGGTAAAGGGGAGAGAGGAATGACTAACTTGTAAGGCTACTGTTTATTTTATTTTATTTTTCTCACTGATATGTGGGTCCCATGAGCATCACGTAGGACGAAACCGCCATCCAAACAGTCAAGGGACTCGATTTACGCCGGTTTAAGGGAGCATGACTGGAGATATGTAAACTAGACTTATTAAAAAATATTGACCGCACCAAAAAAAAATGGGCATGTGTTGGAGCTCCTACCGCGGAGTGACGCCATTTGGCTATGGCTTGGCGAGAACAAAGAGAGAGGGTAGAGAGAGAAATGGTAAAGGGGAGAAAGGAATAACTGACATGTGAGGCCGTTTTGTCTTATTTTCTCTCACTGACATGTGGATCCCATGAGTATCACGTAGGATGAAACCGCTATCCAAACAATCGAGTGACTCGATTTACGCCGGTTTAAGGAAGGTGATTCAATCAAGAGCAAGAGTTCAGAAATGTAAAATTGATTCATTAAAAAAATTGACCGCGTCCAAAATATCCAAACAGTCGAGTGACTCGATTTACGCCGGTCCAAAATATCCAAACAGTCGAGTGACTCGATTTACGCCGGTCCAAAATATCCAAATAGTCGAGTGACTCGATTTACGCCGGTTTAAGGAAGGTGATTCAATCAAGAGTAAGAGTTCAAAAATGTAAAATTGATTCATTAAAAGAACGTAAAATTGATTCATTAAAAAAATTGACCGGGTGATTCAGAGTTCAGAAATATAAAATTGATTCATTAAAGACCGCGTCAAAAAAGAAAAAAATATAAAATTGATTCATTGAAAAAATGACCGCGTCAAAAAAGAAAAAAGGGGGACATGCTAGGCGTATGTGTCATGCGTCTTGTGCCCGTGGGCGGTGACAATGATTATTTCCTTTGATCATTGTGAAAATTGCGAGCCGTGCACTCCGCACGTGCAGCCACCGGACTAGGGGTGTGCCCGTCAGCACGCTCGGTTCGGCTGTCGCCTGCCATATGAGGAGGACAAAACGTTGTTAGCTCTCCGGTGTGGTACTAAACAACGTGCACCACACATAAGCACCTTTGTGTTTAGAAACCCGCGGAGCGGAACAAATTCCTCGTGGAAAGACGAGCGCATCACGTACTGTATTCACGTACGCTTTCGGTGAACGTACCAGTTCCGTCATAATGTCGGCCCATCTCCTCCTGACGCCAGCGTCACACAAGCCTACATCTGCCGAACAAATGGCAGCTAAACTGGTACAGGAATTGTCGAACAAAGTCAATAACTCGTTGATTTTACATTTTTTAAAAGAAAATTTAAGAAGTACTTCCTCCGTTTCACAATGTAAAACTTTCTAGCATTGTCTATATTCATTTAGATGTTAATGAATCTAGACATGTGTATGTGTTTAGATTTATTAACATCTATATGTATGTGAATAATGCTAGAAAGTCTTACATTGTGAAACGGAGGGAGTACCATTGATAAGTGTCCGATTCCAAAAAATGCCATTGACAAATACGAGTTTCATGAAATACTATTGCACAAGCAACTTTGTCCCAGAAATGCTAACGCTGTTATAGTTCCGTTAGCATCTCCCCGTTGGCGTTGGGTATACGTAAGACTAACGACAATGATATTTCTATGACAAAATCACTTGTACGATGGTATTCTATAAAGCTTATATTCGTCGATGGCATTTCGTAGATTTATGTATGTCAATGGTTGGATTTTCTCTTCTTTTTACCATCAGCGACGCTAGCTGTTGGACGTAGGGGTGGTCAGAAAAAGACCGAACCGAAATAACCGAGACCGCGACAAAAAAGAACGAAAGGCGGCGGCGGGAACGGCCGCTTCTTGCACTCGTGGAGCATTGGCACGTCGCCGTCGTCGTCGGGCTCGGGCTCGGGCGGAGCCGGCGGTGGCGGTGGCGGCGCCCCTGTTCGTCCTCTGTTTCATGGCGGTAACGGCTGGGAGCAACGCGGTGACAGTGCATACAACGGTTTCTAGACGCCTCGGGAATCGGGATTAGCGATATTTGAAGAAGAAAGCAAAGGATTCGAGAATTAGCATATTCTTTTATCATGGTACTGGGAATTAGCCTATTTTTTTAGGTACTCCGTAGTATATTCGAGAATTAGCCTATTCTTTTATGGTGCTCCGTAGTGTAGTAGTAGTAATTAAGTAGCCCTTAGCAGAATAACCTTGTTAGATTTTTTTCCAAAAAATCGTTGTATGTTCCAAAAACTCATTTAAAGTAAGGTAAGTGATTATTTATGTAGATAGATACATGATGTAAACTCAAAGCAATTTTGGTTGTAGTGATTTGCGATACAAGGAGCCCCCGAATGGGGGGCAGAGCAAAAATCAAAAAAATTGCTAGCGTATGTGTCATGCGCTGTTTTTTGCTCAATTGTTGAGCGAAGAGCCGAGGGACAAGCAACACAGCAATGTCCACAAGTCGGCCTTCATAATCCATGGGTTTTGTTTGATATGCTTATGTGTGCCATACGCACACTACCATCAGCATACACGTCCGTGTGTGCGAGGTGTGCCTTCGATCGAGCACGTCAACAGCGTAGCAGGATAGATATATAAGAAGAGGTGAGATCCTTTCGATCTCCGGTGTGGGACTAAAAAAAAATTGACGGCGCTAAAGTAAACAACGTGCACATCTGTGTCTAGAAATTAGAACCCCGCTTCTTGGGCTCCCTGGAGCATTCGGACGTCGCCGTCATCGTGCCATCGTGGGGATCAGGAGTCGCATCGCTCGCCGCTCGCCGCTCGCCGGCGGTGGCGCCGCCGCCTCTGGTCCTCCTCTGTTTGATGGTGGTAACGGCTGGGAGCAGGGGCAGTGACAGACTGACAGTAGTAGGTATAAGTACAACGACGGACGTAGGATTAAAAATAAGATGGAGCAGAGATTTATTTTATAATACCAACAAAACACAATAAATACCATATTTATACTATAATCACATAAAAATATAGTCTAATTAATAAATTAAGACAAACAAAACCATTTTAAATCAAAGTAATATTTAAAACACTGTTGGCTCTCCGATGTGGTACTAAAAACAGTGTGCACCTTCCTTGTGTTTAGAACCAGCTGAATATATATATCCCTCGTGGAACAGCGGGTGCACCACGTACTATAGTTGTTGCTGGGCCTGATCATGATTCTCGTCAACAACTCGTCGTTTATACATTTTTTTTTGTTGACCATTTTACACACTAATAAAAAAAGTTTTTGCAAGCGGTCAAAAATATTTTTACAAGCGGGGAAAAGGACCGCCTGTACGCAAAGGTTTTCATAGGCGGCCCAACGGTCTTGATAGTCTGGGATAGAATTCGATACATTACGATTCATCACTTTATCATAGACTGGTTCATCTAGCGTTAGATTGACGCTCGACTTACAATGCCTCTGTCACTATGCATCACTCCTTCCCATTTGTGGATCTTTTGTGGCACGGCGCTGGCACGTCCAAGTACAACCTATTTCTTTGGCTAACATCCAACGTTGATGCTAGATGGCGTACCTAATGTTTCAGTGGGGATGGACAACCATGTCATGTGCCCCTTCTACACGCAGGAGCTGAAGACAACAATCCACATTCTAATGGAATGTGCTGTTGCTAGACAGGTGTGGCACAAGCTGCTCATCGAGGTAGACCTATCAAGCCTCTCTCCCAATCGGTAGTCTAACCTCCATCTTTGGTGGGAGGAGTCATATGGCTGAATGCACGAACACCTTCAATTCTTCCGTCCTCCTGGTTACCTGGCAGCTTTGGCTAGAACAAAATTCTTGCGTCTTCACTGGTGATGTTTCTCAGATAGATACGGTGGTGGACACGAGCATGCAAGAGGGGCGGCTCTAGCTGAAGGTAGAACATTTTTCTCTTTGAGATATTTTTGGCACTTGGCTGTTTTTCTATAGCTAACACTACCCCCTGCACCTTTTATTTGGAGCATATTCCGGTTTAGTTAGCCCACTTTTAGTTTGGATTCTCCCCCTCATAACCCCTCCATGATCATTACAACATGTATGTAAACATTTTTTTTTCTAATATAGCGACATGCGAAGCTTTTGTGCCTTTGCAAAAAAACATCATTCTTCTTCTAACATAGTGACATGCAAAGGTCAAAGCTTTTTCATATTTGTGCCAAAAGTTGTATTTAAACATTCTTCTTCTAATATAGCGATGTGCAAAGCTTTTGCGCCTTTGCGAAAAAACATAATTCTTCTTCTAACATACTGACATGCATAGCTTTTTCCCGTTTGCGAAAAAAAGATTATATGTCCATCAGATAAGTCTAAATATAGTAGCAATATATTTATTTTCCAAAAAAATTGCCTAGAAGCACATATGTAATGTGCTTGGGAGCTAGTGGCGGGAATTTGGTTACAAACACTCAAAGTTTGGTTTTAGGGATTGCTATGTAGGCATATCGCCCACAAATTACGCCGCCACTAGCACGCTTCGTCACCCTCGGCGTGTGCTTCCTCTTTTGCACGCCCAGATGCCGCGTGGATGGTATTTGAGGGGCAGCACACCCCCTTTGCTCCGTGGTATGGGACTAAACTAGAGAGTGCATCGACGTGTGCAGAGCCACAGGCCCCTGTGGGCTGTGGGTACTCTGCTGGAGCGTGTGGGCCACTAGCGGCCCACCAAACCAATTGGGATTCAACTTGCCTGTATAATGGGCCTAATTGTCGTCGACGAGCTGATGATATTGGTGGGCCTAATTTGTGCCAAAGCAGAGCGTGTGCAGGCATAGCGTACATCACTGCATGTAAAAAAGACATTTACTAAACTCTAGTAACCATTGGGTTTTAATTGGATCTATACCATTATAATTTTTATGGTTTTAAAATTTCACTGCAATTCATGTATTAGGAATCATGCTACTAGAATATGTTTAAAATCTGATCTATAACATTTCAACTTTTTTTTTTGGCTATTTGTAATTTTGTATGGATCAAAATGCCTCTCCCTCCTGTGTCCGACACCGTGGGTTCCTCTGCCCCCAATCGTGTCTACCCTACATTCCCCCAACCAACTGAGCGAGCAGGGGACAACGGAGCCAAGTGCCATCGGTTCGCGACATGGCGTCGACAGCGAAACAAGCAGCCGGGGGTGGCGCTGACCGTGTCGACGGTGGAGCAAGCGGAAACGGTGGCAATTGGTCAGGACTGTGCGGAGCATATCTCATAATCCCACCCTCTCTTTCTTCACCCCGTTCGTTGAGGACCTTGTAGATCCAGTGGTTAAGCATATCCGGCGATGGTGACGAGAATCAGAGACCTCTACGCCAACTCTCCATCACCATTCTTTTTTCCCTATGTAATATTCTTGTTTGAGCCATTTTGATTCAAAATGTTGTGGATTTGATCTGACGCAAAGCATTAATTAAATTACACTCTCTCCGTCCCCTAATTTAAGTGATTTTGATATTTTGTTTACACTGTTTGATTATTCGTCTTATTTAAAAAAATTTTGGAATTATTATTTTTTTGACTTACTTTATTATCCAAAGTACTTTAAACACAACTTTTCGTTTTTTATATTTACACAATTTTTTTTAATAAGACGAGTGGTTAAAAAGTGCAAGCAAAATGTCAAAATCCCTTATATTATGAGACGGAAGGAGTAGTAGACAAATAGACAATGCTTGAGCAATAGGAGGCATGCCTATTTTGGTATATAGGAAAATACGATTCAAAACGTGTATCAGACCTACAACATGGCATGGATCAGATTTTCAAGGTGTTACAGTGGCATAGATCCAAGTAACATGGAATGGATCAGATTTTCAAGGTGTTACAGTGGAACTGAATATCCATTTGTCAGGTGATTTCTAAAAAAAAAAATCACTCAGATTTTTTCTACCTTTAGATTTATATCTAACGGACTACAAAAGAAAATAACAAATGCATATTTACTTACACATTATTTTTATCAAAATTACAGTGCACTTACATGTCATATTAACTAAATTTACAAATATAATTTTAGTTATATAGGACTATAATTTTATATTACGATGTAAATATTGTTTTATATATACAACCAAATTCTCCTCCATACTCAGTTGGCCAAGCGCTGCACATGGTAAGCATCCGATCATGAGATTGAATCCTACCGCCCGAGGTTTGGTGGTAAGCTGCCTTAGTTTTTTGGATGTTGTTAGCACGAATCTCACCATAAATTGGAGGGTTGAAAAAAGAGTGATTTGCAACGAAAAATCTATCGACAAAGATTTAGCAGAATCGGTTACGAAAACCTACGACTCAATCACAAGGTGACACATGAGTCATATTCATTTATACAATGTAGAGTTATCTTCATTTATACAATGTAAAGAAGAAACAAAAATGCATCATTTTCATCATCTAATAAGTAAAGAGGAAGAAACAAAAATGTACATGAGTCATCATTTATACAATGCAGAGTCATCTTCATTTATACTATGTAAAGAAGAAACAAAAATGTATTATTTTCATCATCTAATAAGTAGAGAGGAAGAAACAAAAATGTATCAATTTCATTTATTTATAATAAGTAAAGAGAAGAAGAAATAAAAAAAGTTTGCTAAGCGCATGTGTCATGCGCCTGGCTAGTGGCGGATCCTCTTGTGGAGGAAGTTTTTTGCATGTATTAGGAATCATGCTACTAGAATACGTTTAAAATCTGATCTATATCATGTGTATGTCTAGACACATTTCAACTATTTTTTTTTGGCTATTTGTAATTTTGTATGGATCAAAATGCCTCTCCCTCCTGTGTCCGACACCGTGGGTTCCTCTGCCCCCAATCGTGTCTACCCTACATTCCCCCAACCAACTGAGCGAGCAGGGGACAACGGAGCCAAGTGCCATCGGTTCGCGACATGGCGTCGACAGCGAAACAAGCAGCCGGGGGTGGCGCTGACCGTGTCGACGGCGGAGCAAGCGGAAACGGTGGCAAGGTCAGGACTGTGCGGAGCATATCTCATAATCCCACCCTCTCTTTCTTCACTCCGTTCGTTGAGGACCTTGTAGATCCAGTGGTTAAGCATATCCGGCGATGGTGACGAGACTCAGAGACAACGGGTTTGGTAGTGGCTCAGCGTGACACAAGCAGATGCAGGGCGGCCGCCGGTGGGTTCTTGGTTTAGCTGGTGCTCGTGGTCGGCAACTCCTCTACGCCAACTCCTCCATCACCATTCTTTTGCCCGAGTGATTTTGATTCAAAATGTTGTGGATTTGATCTGACGCAAAGCATTAATTAAATTATACTCCCTCCGTCCCCTAATATAAGGGATTTTGATATTTTGCTTACACTGTTTGATCATTCGTCTTATTCAAAAGTTTTTGGAATTATTATTTTTTTTTGACTTACTTTATTATCCAAAGTACTTTAAGCACAACTTTTCGTTTTTTATATTTGTACAATTTTTTTAATAAGACTAGTGGTCAAACAGTGTAAGCAAAAATGTCAAAATCCCTTATATTATAGGACGGAGGGAGTAGCAGACAAATAGACAATGATTAAGTCATAGGATATCTGATCTGACACGAAGCATTAAATTGTAGTATTATAGGAGATCTGATATAACGTGGAGCATTAAATTGTACTAGTAGACAAATAGACAATGCTTGAGCAATAGGAGGCATGCCTATTTAATTTGGTATATAGGAAAATACGATTCAAAACATGTATCAGACCTATAACATGGCATGGATCAGATTTTCAAGGTGTTACAGTGGCATAGATCCAGGTAACATGGCATGGATGATGGATCAGATTTTCAAGGTGTTACAGTGGAACTGAATATCCATTTGTCAGGTGATTTCTAACAAAAAAAAAAAATCACCCAGATTTTTTCTACCTTTAGATTTATATCTAACGGACTACAAAAGAAAATAACAAATACATATTTACTTACACATTATTTTTATCAAAATTATAGTGCACTTACATGTCATATCAAATGAATTTACAAATATAATTTTAGTTATATAGGACTATAATTTTATATTACGATGTAAATATTGTTTTATATATACAACCAAATTCTCCTCCATGCTCGGTTGGCCAAGCGCTGCACATAGTAAGCATCCGATCATGAGATTGAATCCTAACGCCCGAGGTTTGGTGGTAAGCTGCCTTAGTTTTTTGGATGTTGTTAGCACGAATCTCAGCATAAATTGGAGGGTTGAAAAAAGAGTGATTTGCAACGAAAAATCTGTTGACAAAGATTTAGCAGAATCGGTTATGAAAACCTACGACTCAATCACAAGGTGACACATGAGTCATCTTCATTTATACAATGTAGAGTTATCTTCATTTATACAATGTAAAGAAGAAAAAAAAAAGCATCATTTTCATCATCTAATAAGTAAAGAGGAAGAAACAAAAATGTACATGAGTCATCTTCATTTATACAATATAGAGTCATCTTCATTTATACAATGTAAAGAAGAAACAAAAATGTATCATTTTCATCATCTAATAAGTAAAGAGGAAGAAACAAAAATGTATCAATTTCATTTATTTAATATAAGTAAAGAGAAGAAGAAATAAAAAAAGTTTGCTAAGCGCATGTGTCATGCGCCTGGCTAGTGGCGGATCCTCTTGTGGAGGAAGTTTTTTGCAACATCAAGTTTGGGGATCGCTACGTGCACATACCGTGCACACTGTGCCGCCACTAGGTCACGGGGATCCACGGGCTCCTCGTGTGCCTCCATTTTGGCACGCCCAGCAGCCGCCGCGGCCACCATTTGAGGGGGCTGCGCACCTTGGGTTCCTCTGCCCCCAATCGTGTCTACCCTACATTCCCCCAACCAACTGAGCGAGCAGGGGACAACACAATGGCGGACGCAGAATTAAAAACAAGATTGAGCGAAAATGTTTATTTTATAATACCAACTAAACGCAATAAATATCATATTTATACTATAATCACATAAAAATATAGTCTAATCAATAAATTAAGACAAACAAAACCATTTTAAATCAAAGTAATATGTAAAACACTGTTGGCTCTCCGTAGCACTAAAAACAACGTGCACCTTCCTTGTGTTTAGAACCAGCTGAACATATATATCCGTGGAACAGCGGGTGCACCACGTACTATAGTTGTTGCTGGGCCTGATCATGATTCTCTTCAACAACTCGCCGTTTATACTTTTTTTTTGTCAGGACCATTTTACACACTGCTAGAAAAAAAGGTTTTTGCAAGCGGCCAAAATATTTTTTCCAAGCGGGGGAAAAGGACCGCCTGTACGCAAAGGTTTTCGTAGGCGGCCCAACAGCCCGCCTGTGAAAATAATTTATTTTCACAGGCGACACGTCCATCTTGATAGTTTAGGATAGAATCCGATACATTATGATTCATCACTTTATCATAGACTGGTTCATCTAGCGTTAGACTGACGCTTGACTTACAATACCTTTGTCACTACGCATCACTCCTTCCCATTTGTGGATCTTTTGTGGCACGGCGCTGGCACGTTCAAGTACAAGTTATTTCTTTGGCTATAACATCCAACGCTGATGGTAGATGGCGGACCTAATGTTTCAGTGGGGATGGACAACCATGTCATGTGCCCCTTCTGCACGCAGGAGCCGAAGACAACAAACCACATTCTAATGGAAATGTGCTGTTGCTAGACAGGTGTCGCACAAGCTGCTCATCGAGGTAGACCTATCAAGCCTCTCTCCCAATCGGTAGTCTAACATCCATCTTTGGTGGGAGGAGTCATATGGCTGAATGCACGAGCACTTTCAATTCTTCCGTCCTCCTGGTTACCTGGCAGCTTTGGCTAGAACAAAATTCTTGCGTCTTCACTGGTGATGTTTCCTAGGTAGATACGGTGGTGGACACGAGCATGCAAGAGGGGCGGCTCTAGCTGAAGGTAGAACCTTTTTCTCTATGAGATATTTTTGGCACTTGGCTGTTTTTCTATAGCTAACACTACCCCTGCACCTTTTATTTGGACCATATTTCGGTTTAGTTAGCCCACTTTTAGTTTGGATTCTCCCCCTCATAACCCCTCCATGATCATTACAACATGTCAAAAGTCGTAAACAATTTTCTTCTAATATAGCGACGTGCAAAGCTTTTGCGTCTTTACGAAAAAAACATCATTCTTCTTCTAACATAGTGACATGCAAAGGTCAAAGCTTTTTCATATTTGTGCCAAAAGTTGTATTTAAACATTCCTCTTCTAATATAGCGATGTGCGAAGCTTTTGCGCCTTTGCGAAAAAACATAATTCTTCTTCTAACATACTGACATGCATAGCTTTTTCCCGTTTGCGAAAAAAAGATTATATGTCCATCAGATAAGTCTAAATATAGTAGCGATATATCTATTTTTCCAAAAAAATTTCCTAGAAGCACATATGTAATGTGCTTGGGAGCTAGTGGCGGGAATTTGGTTACAAACACTCAAAGTTTGGTTTTAGGGATTGCTATGTAGGCATATCGCCCACAAATTACGCCGCCACTAGCACGCTTCGTCACCCTCGGCGTGTGCTTCCTCTTTTGCACGCCCAGATGCCGCGTGGATGGTATTTGAGGGGCAGCACACCCCCTTTGCTCCGTGGTATGGGACTAAACTAGAGAGTGCATCGACGTGTGCAGAGCCACAGGCCCCTGTGGGCTGTGGGTACTCTGCTGGAGCGTGTGGGCCACTAGCGGCCCACCAAACCAATTGGGATTCAACTTGCCTGTATAATGGGCCTAATTGTCGTCGACGAGCTGATGATATTGGTGGGCCTAATTTGTGCCAAAGCAGAGCGTGTGCAGGCATAGCGTACATCACTGCATGTAAAAAAGACATTTACTAAACTCTAGTAACCATTGGGTTTTAATTGGATCTATACCATTATAATTTTTATGGTTTTAAAATTTCACTGCAATTCATGTATTAGGAATCATGCTACTAGAATACGTTTAAAATCTGATCTATATCATGTGTATGTCTAGACACATTTCAACTATTTTTTTTTGGCTATTTGTAATTTTGTATGGATCAAAATGCCTCTCCCTCCTGTGTCCGACACCGTGGGTTCCTCTGCCCCCAATCGTGTCTACCCTACATTCCCCCAACCAACTGAGCGAGCACCAACTGAGCGAGCAGGGGACAACGGAGCCAAGTGCCATCGGTTCGCGACATGGCGTCGACAGCGAAACAAGCAGCCGGGGGTGGCGCTGACCGTGTCGACGGCGGAGCAAGCGGAAACGGTGGCAAGGTCAGGACTGTGCGGAGCATATCTCATAATCCCACCCTCTCTTTCTTCACTCCGTTCGTTGAGGACCTTGTAGATCCAGTGGTTAAGCATATCCGGCAATGGTGACGAGACTCAGAGACAACGGGTTTGGTAGTGGCTCAGCGTGACACAAGCAGATGCAGGGCGGCCGCCGGTGGGTTCTTGGTTTAGCTGGTGCTCGTGGTCGGGCAACTCCTCTACGCCAACTCCTCCATCACCATTCTTTTGCCCGAGTGATTTTGATTCAAAATGTTGTGGATTTGATCTGACGCAAAGCATTAATTAAATTATACTCCCTCCGTCCCCTAATATAAGGGATTTTGATATTTTGCTTACACTGTTTGATCATTCGTCTTATTCAAAAGTTTTTGGAATTATTATTTTTTTTTGACTTACTTTATTATCCAAAGTACTTTAAGCACAACTTTTCGTTTTTTATATTTGTACAATTTTTTTAATAAGACTAGTGGTCAAACAGTGTAAGCAAAAATGTCAAAATCCCTTATATTATAGGACGGAGGGAGTAGCAGACAAATAGACAATGATTAAGTCATAGGATATCTGATCTGACACGAAGCATTAAATTGTAGTATTATAGGAGATCTGATATAACGTGGAGCATTAAATTGTACTAGTAGACAAATAGACAATGCTTGAGCAATAGGAGGCATGCCTATTTAATTTGGTATATAGGAAAATACGATTCAAAACATGTATCAGACCTATAACATGGCATGGATCAGATTTTCAAGGTGTTACAGTGGCATAGATCCAGGTAACATGGCATGGATGATGGATCAGATTTTCAAGGTGTTACAGTGGAACTGAATATCCATTTGTCAGGTGATTTCTAACAAAAAAAAAAAATCACCCAGATTTTCTACCTTTAGATTTATATCTACATGGACTAAAAAAAAATACAAATACATATTTACTTACACATTATCTTAAAAAATTATAGTGCACTTACATGTCATATCACTGAATTACAATATAATTTTTAGTTATATAGGACTATCTAATTTATATTACGATGTAAAATTGTTTATATATACAACCAATTCTCCTCCATGCTCGGTTGGCAAGCGTGCACATGGTAAGCATCCGTCATGAGATTGAATTCCTAACGCCCGAGTTTGGTGGTAAGCTGCTATTTTTGGATGTTGTTAGCACGAATCTCAGCATAAATTTGGGTGAAAAGAGTGATTTGCAACGAAAAATCTGTCAATCGACAGTCTGCAGTAAATCGCGCTTAATTGAAACCTACATCAATCCACAAGGTGACACATGAGTCATCTTCATTTATACAATGTAGAGTTATCTTCATTATACAGTGTAAGAAGAGAAAAAAAAGCATCATTTTCATCATCTAATAAGTAAAGAGGAAGAAACAAAAATGACATGAGTCATCTTCATTTATACAATATAGAGTCATCTTCATTTATACAATAAAGAAGAAACAAAAATGTATCATTTCATCATCAATTAAGTAAAGAGGAAGAAACAAAATGTATGCAATCATTTATTTAATATAAGTAAAGAGAAGAAGAAATAAAAAAAGTTTGCTAAGCGCATGTGTCATGCGCCTGGCTAGTGGCGGATCCTCTTGTGGAGGAAGTTTTTTGCAACATCAAGTTTGGGGATCGCTACGTGCACATACCGTGCACACTGTGCCGCCACTAGGTCACGGGGATCCACGGGCTCCTCGTGTGCCTCCATTTTGGCACGCCCAGCAGCCGCCGCGGCCACCATTTGAGGGGGCTGCGCACCTGCTTGATTCCCCGGTATGGGACTAAAATCACCAACCAGGCAACCAGGATGCATCGACCTGTGCACTCTCTTGTCTCGCAGTCGCAGGCTCGCAGGCCCCTGTGGGCTGTGTCTGTGTGGGCAGGGCCTTGCTAGCCCAGTTCCTTCGTCGCGGCACTAGCAAACCAATTGGGGATTCAACTTTGCCTGTGAATAATTTGCCTCTTGATTTGGCCTAATTGTCGTCGACAATTAACCAGCTGATCCTCACACGGGTGACAAAGCAAAAACGTCGAGTTGCAACTTGCAACATTGGTCAGTAAATATTGCAGGGATACCATACCACCAATTGTTGTCTTTCGCCCTCCCGTGTCAATGTGTCATGAACGCTGCTGCCATCTTTGGGCATCATAGTTAGGACAAGATCACAAGAGTATGAGTATTAAAAACAATGTATATAGTAATAGTAGTCCATATAAATGGGACCCACATATATGAGTTTTAACTATTGTAACCTTCACAATGTATATAGATAGCAAATAATATTATGAGGAGAGAGGAAGTAGAGACAAGTAACATATTTAATTATCTATATGTAGTCCATATGCTTTATGGGTAGCTTTTGTTATTTTTTTGCTATGGACTAGTTCCACAATGTTGCTAGGTGCCTGAATAGAATGTTGTATTGCTTATGGACTACTTTTTCACAATATTGTGGATGCCTTAATATAGGAGTACTACGCTGTGTGTGGTTCCTATATTGCCATCGCTAATCAAAGCTGTGGAAGAACCACGCATGGTACTACTCCAGCAGTAGGAATATAGATTTCGAGCGGGCTCAGGATCTTCTGCAGCAGGTTCTGTTCTTCGCTTTTAGTAATACAAGGGGAAAGCGTGATATCCTCTTGTTTCGTACATCCCATTTAAATAGTTATCAAAAAAATTTAAAATAAATTGAGAATATAGATTAACATCAAATATATCACTCCACTCCACAAAACATACAAGTTAAAATTTAGCATGTACAAGCTGTAACAAAAATAATAACAAATATAATTACGAATGTATAATAACTATTTTCAATTTAATTTGCTTTCTTGTTGCAACTTATAGGAGTCGAATTTTGCCTTACATGTTTGTGGAGTGATATATTTCAAGTTAATCTATATTATCATTTTTTTTAATTTTTCTTATAACTACTTACTCCCTTCGTTTCACAATGTAAACCGTTCTAGCATTTCTCACATTAATATTAATGTTAATGAATCTAGACAAGGAAGTAAATGATATGCAAGCAACAAGTAAAAATTCTCTCTAGGGATGAAAAATCCATATCACCGATATACGTAAGTGGTAGGGACCTGAGTTTGCAGCCATCAATCTGTTCCTATCGTTTGATTCGTTTCCCCTTCAGTCTTGTATTGTATGCGTAAATAGATCAGGAGTTTTGGTGCAATCTTTTGCGGTAATTGGGAGGCTTGGTTTCTGAAACAAATTGGGGGATCGTTATTGTAGCTGTTTCAGACTTTCATCAGTAATAAGATCATATAGGATGATAAACGTAAGAAACCACGCGGTCGTACTAGACTCGAGTTCGTACTAGTACTTCCGATTAGTATAAGAACTCCGAATTCGAACTGTAATCTTAGCAGCTACTTACGGTATACGGACACGACACGAGACCATATTACCCCTCCCGTCTAATTGTATCCGAACAGTAATCTAATCTGAACTCCGGGTAGTTCAGTACTATTCAAAACAATTTTGCTAACGTATTTATCTACACAAATTTTTATATTGTAGTTGTATGTACTACAGAGTTAGGGTGAGAAAGCACATCGTAGTCCGCACGCACGTTTCCCAAACTACTAAACGGTGCGTTTTTGGCAAAAAAATTTCTATAGAAAAGTTGCTTTAAAAAATCATATTAATCCATTTTTAAAATTTAAAATAGTTTATACTCAATTAATCATGCGCTAATGGCTCACCTCATTTTGCGTATCTTCCCAATCTTCTCTGTCCCCTATCCATCAAACTCACCCTAAGTATGGTATATACACGCTATTTTAATTATGGCTGTGTTTAGATCCAAAGTTTAGATCCAAACTTCAGTCCTTTTCCATCACATCAACCTGTCATACACACACAACTTTTCAATCACATCATTTCCAATTTCAACCAAAATCCAAACTTTACGCGGAACTAAACACAACCTATATTTATCAAAGTCCCATTCAAAATCTGAATCTGGACATGGCAAAGGCGTTGACCTCACCTCACCACAGGCCAGCCCCCCATCGACGACGACCGCCCGATCGGTAACCGACAGTCCAGATCCAACCCGTGCCCGCCCGCCTCGACATGCGCGTCCGATTTATCCCTTTTTTTTTAAAAAAAAATTCCAAACTCGATCGACGCGGACCGGACCGGACCAGATACCCCAACCCCGACGCGGACAGACACGACCAACCAACGCACCCCCACCCAACCCAACCCGACGGTCCGACCGACCGTACGACGTGCCGGGCCTGGGCTCCCAAACCGGGTCCCTGTCGGGCTCGCCCCGAACCCTATCCACCTCCGGCTTCCCCCCACCTATATCCTTCGTCCCTCCCCCTCGCGGCGTCGAGCAAAGCCAAAAACTACTACTCCTCCTCTCGAGGCGACGACGAAGAGGAGAGGAGAAATCTAGCGGCGGAAGCAGCAGCTGCGAGAGGCGGATTTTTCGATTCGATTCGAGGCGAGGCGGAGCGGAGGAGGAGGATTCGAGGCGATGGATCGGTACCAGAGGGTGGAGAAGCCGCGGGAGGAGGCGGCCATCGGCGCCAACGAGATCCGCATCACCGCGCAGGGCCGCACCCGCAACTACATCACCTACGCCCTCGCCCTTCTCCAGGTCCGTCTTCCTCCTCCACCGCCTTCGATTTGTTTTGTTTTTTTGTTTTTTTTTTTGGGTGGGGGGAGCTAGGGTTTAGTGCGGGTTCAGTAATCTCGCCGCCGTTGGCGGAAGCGAATCTGGGGCGCGTCTCGATGTTGCTGGCCGATTTTCTGATGCCCTAGGGTTTAGGGCTCTATTGCCTTGGTAGATGATACTGCTGCTGCTGCTCTAGGTGTTGGTTGGTTACGATTTATATTTGCTAATTGCTACTAGTATTATATCCCATAGAATATATAAAATTGTTTTAGGTAGTGAACTTTTTGCCGGTCCGGTGTAGGAGGCGGTTTATCGTTGCTGTTGATGATTGATAGGTGGGGCTTGTGCACTGTGTGTCTTAGGATAGTACTTTCATCCTGTACTATCCTTAAAATAAAATAGAAAATAGATTTAGTAGGGTAAAGGTGGTATTGTGTTGTGAATGATACTAATTATTAGTAATTGTTTTCTATATGTGTGGAGATTTGATTTGTCCACTGTCTGGTATGGCACAGTAATCATGAGAGAATCTGACTGTAGTGCCTTTGTTAAATCTGGCCATCTCTTTATGTTTGGAACTGCTATTTTGGGGGAATATCCATGTTTTCTAATTAGTCACTAATAATAATTGCTTTTGCTTTCTCGTTCCTCATAACAGGACAACGCGACAGATGAAATCGTTATCAAAGCTATGGGAAGGGCGATCAACAAGACCGTCGCAATTGTGGAGCTTCTTAAGGTAAATTTGCAATTCCGTAATATAATCAGATAATATTGGATATCCCTCACTGTTACGTTATGTCATGTGCTAATCTACGCCCTCCCTGAGCAGAGAAGGATTGTTGGTCTCCATCAGAATACCTCTATTGAATCAATCGACATAACTGACACTTGGGAACCATTGGAAGAAGGGCTTAACACGTGAGGATCACACAATCTTTTTTCCATGTACCTGTATCTATTGTGGAAAGGGCTTATGTGTTTGATATGATTGTTTGTCTTTATGATAGCCTTGAGACTACCCGCCATGTTTCCTTGATTACCATTACATTGTCAAAGAAGGAGCTGGATACGTCATCTCCTGGGTAAGTAGAATTCTGCACTTTCTTCCTCCCCTTTCGATTTATTGTAAAAAAAATCTAAGAGAGTTGTAGTTGGATATGATTATTGTCAGTAGTTCAAGTTATCTTCTTCTAATAGTGACTAGATAGAATTCTTGCCAGGAATAGCTCATTTAAAATTCATCGTGTTGCATATCTTAACTTTTTGCTAGACTGTCTCAGTTTACTACTGCTGCTACTTATTATATTGCTAGAAAATTCAAACCATAGGATAGTAGCCAATATTTGCTCCAAATATATCCCTATTATCTGGCAGTCTATTTCTTTTCAACATACGCATGCTATATTTATCTCTTCAAAACATATGTGACGTGACTTTGCTTTGTGTAGTTACCAACCACCGATACCGGCTGATCAGGTCAGGCCGCCAACTGACTTTGATCAGGAGGCAGAGGCTGTGCCCAGTGGTCGTGGAAGAGGACGTGGTCGCCGTGGAAGGGGCAGGGGAAGAGGTAAATATCTGCCTATGTACACTTGGTGATTGTAAAGTTTATATCCCTGCAAATTATGATTGGTCTTGGTGTTGATTTCTGATGCCTCTATGAATGCAATTCAGGGTTCAACAATGAAGATTATGATGATGAGCATGGAGATGCAGAGGTCCCACAGCCTCAGGGATATCGTGGCAGGGGAAGAGGAAGGGGTAGGCGTGGATCCTTTGGACCTGGCAGCAGGGGTTATGGTGGAGATGGTTATGCAATGGAAGAAGCTGGTGGATATGATGATGGGGAGCCTAATGTACCTCCTATGCAAGGGCATGGTTAGTTATGCTTAAACTTTATTACCTAGAAATAGCATTATAAACTATAGTTCTTTCAGTTCGATTCTATTTTTCTTACCTATTGGTTTGTAGTGAAATATACTATCTGCTATCATTTTTCTAAGTCACATATTTAATGGATGTTGGCTGAACATTGTCCGAGAGCCACTTGATTTTTTATGGTTTATGATATAAATTTAAGATTATTTTGTCAGGTGTGTAAAATCAGTTACGAAAGTAATATTTAACCTTAATTTACAACTACTATGACTGTTCTGCCTTGGATTTTTTTTGAAGTGTTGCAAATTTGCATACGTAAGTTTGCATTTGTTCCTTACTTTGCCTTGCATCTTTTGTGAACTACAGAAGGTGGCAGAGGAAGGGGCCGTGGCCGAGGCCGTGGACGTGGACGTGGTGGAGGCCGTGGCCGTGGACCTCCTCCTCCTCAAGAGTAGATTGGCTGGCTCGTCAACTATCCAATGCAGTGACTCGTCTTCATTAGATTAATGTTATCTTCTGCTGTAACTTAATCTGTTTAGGTTTTTATGTTCAAAAGTTTGACATAGTGACTCCAGTGTGGGGGATGCGGCTAGTTATGATTTTGTAGCTAGGTTATTCTTCCATTTGCTTTTTCCTCAGTTCTATTACCATTCCAACTGTGCATTGTAGCATCTTTTTAGTGTGTTGTCCTCAAATCTAGCTCAGAAGATCCATTTGTTATGGTGTTGGAAGATCGCACAGCATTTTCTATGAATGTGCAAATCGTATCGAACTCGCTTTTGAATTGGATATGGTGACGTTGCATATGTTTTTGCTCGACTTTCCTGTGCATGTTTCGCGTAATTCTAACTGGGCAGCTGTTTGACATTCGGATTAGCTGATTGCCTGATTCCACTAATTGTTAGTGATTGTGAAACAACATGCTTCTGTTCCTGCAGTTTAATGTTACGATGATTGATTTATATATAAATATCTGTCCATCTGGCATGGAGACACTCGAATCCTCCAACTGCAAAAGTCCCAGAATGTCTGTAATTTACAGGATTTTCAAACAATTTAATTTAACTAGAACGGTTTCGCGCGCTACGCCGCGCGGTAGTCAAAAGCAAATCAGTTGAGTATAGCGATTAGTCCTGTCTATGGCAAGCAGCAAGCAATGCACGTTTGAATATTGAATCATGTTATGGAACCATGGTTTTATTCATGAATGTACTTTGGTCTAATTAGATGATACAGGTGTATGTAAGGGTAAGATGATGCAGGTGTATGGAAGGGGAAGCTGTTTTTCTGTTGTGTGCTTGTGACTTGACCTGAGTGCACTAAGCTTTTGCGTAGCGTTACTTTATATACTTGTTCGAAGTCTGTATGCATTCTAAGGACATGAAATTGGATTATTTCAATGAATATATGTTCAGATGCTCTCATATGGACACACAGTAATCATCAAGGTAGCCAGCAAATCAGCAATCAGCAATGATATATTTAATCTCGCCACACGACCTGACAAACTCATGTACTCCTACATAAAACACGGTAAACATATAATACTTTCATATATTTTTATCATTTGAGATGGCCATTAAACAGTATGGTATATACAGGCTCATATATTTGATTGAGGAATGTCTGCAGCGACCTTTTCAAGATGAGGGACCATGACTACGTTGGTATCATGCTCCTGCAAAATTTCACTTGTTAAGTACGATAAGAAGGGCACCTCCCTAATGTATAATTGTACTAAAATAGCACTGGTTTTGTATAAGAGCAGTGGATATTAGTTCCTAGTTCCTACATGACGGCTTGTGTTGTCTCTAGTATAACCGGAGACGTGCACGGGTAATGGGCGAATTTTTAGTAGAATAAAGGCACAGGTGGCAAGTGGCACATAGTGGTGTGTTCTACTCAAGAATAATTATTTGTTCATTGCTTGTTAGCTGCATGGTATGATACGATCTGGCGGGTGTGTTTATGTGATAAAGCATCAGCGCAATTACATCGTACCTACACGGCATATAAAAACTTTGCTAGTACTTGAGGTGTTGGCAATCTTACCTGGTATGGAGAATGAGTTGAGTTTGGCAGGTCACCCAACCGAGGAAACAATTGGCTGCAAATGATAGTTTGAATTAACATAAGCAGACATAAGAAATATGACCTACTGTATGCATAAGGAGATGACATCATGCAACTTGCAAAGGAAAATGAAACAGTCATCAGGGCACTGCACAATAAAAAAATATCACACCAGTAACACTCGGACATAATCACGTAGCAACAACCATGCCAACTTTTTTTTTTTAAAAAAACAGAAGGCTCACAACAATCAAACATGCATAGACGATGGCAATAGCACGTTGACTGCAGAACTGCACATGGCAAACAACTAAGGAAAAATAAAGTCGGAAAGCAAGCCACTGTACCAGTGCAACACAAATCAGGTTAAAATGGGCTCCCAATCAAACTTGAACCGCCACTAACCATATACTTTGATAGGTAAAACAAAGTCTCAATAGGTAACATAATATGTAATAGAAGAATGACTGACACAGGAAATTATAGAGATACAATTAGCGAGGCACAAGGTCGAATAAAGCCAATCTGAACTGGAGCTCCAAATCAAACAAAAGCAACAACAACCTTTGATGAAATGGATGTTGTGACCTGCCTCACAAAACTGAATCAAATCAATCAATAAATCACGATTATAGTATTCGAATTGAATGATCAAGCCATATCAAGGGATAACTTTTTTGCCTCTTACAATCTGTGGAGTGTGAAGCTCTGCCGTAGCAACTTACTAACTCTACTCGGTCATTGTTATAGATGTTGTAGAATTAGACAGGGATTCAGATTCAGGTGTTGTAGTTCCTGGAAGAAAAGTAATGGATATTTTTTTTAAAAAATAAAACTACTCTTAAACTCTGGCATTGTAAATCAAATCATTACTACTTTGTAAACCTTGTCTCTTTCTGTTAAGCCTTATAGCTATGGCCTTCTCCATTGATTGGTCTGAATATTTTCATCATTACAGGATGTACCAAAATCAATGGGCAGTGACCAGGTAGACTGGTCACTATTTGCTAGTGCCGATGAAAATATGAACCATGTTCAAACTACAAACCACATTGAAACTTGTGAGTCCACAGCAAAAAATGTGAAGGCCTTTAGTGGTTCTTCACCTAATAATGCAATCATACTCGACCTGTACAAAGAAACTGAGCTGATTGATGATGTCCACATGCCAAAGTTATCCAGGAAGTGTGCAGAGCTCTTCTGATATGTTCTCAAATACTAAAATGTTAAGTGTTTTTGCTATTTTGAGTTCACAGTCAGCCCTTTTTATTTTATGTGATGTACACTAATGACCAGTGATCAGAACTCTTCATATGAAATAGATGAAAATCGCTCAATAAAATCTGTAAATGATAAGACTTTGATCGAATTCTACTATAAGCTGAGGGAAGAATCGTTGACAGTAATATTCTGGTATAAGAAGGATTTTAAGGTTAGTAACGGCGGATTACATTCAGTTTATAAATCATCAGTATTTTCCCGTTTGTAACTTTGCAATTCAATTGGTAACAGGAAGTTCAGAGCCCTATGGTTTCTAATGAAAACAGGGAAGTTTCACCAGGTGAAAGGGAGATGCAGGTGTGCTCTGCTTGTATTTTGCTATAAATCAGCTTCTTGGTGTGAGATTACTAAAGCTTCCATGTTCATAACTTGATTGCATATTTTTATGTTGATGTGTGCATGCAATGCACTTTTGAGTCCCACCAAATTTATTTCTAGGGATTAGACATTAAGTTGCTTCGTTAGGATTATAACTCAAGCACTTGAAACTAATATTTGGCACAAAAAAATTGAATTTAACATAGTCTACCACTTAAATATTTTCCATAATAATATAGAGCTCAACAAATTAACAAATAAAATATGATTTGTTGCATAGGGAAGGAAATTGAGGCAAAACCTACTTGTACCATAAACATGACATGATATCATGAAACAAAACCTAAATAATCTTATAAGAAATCTGAAGGCCACATATGTCACCCAGAGAAGACAATAAGAAAACATACATACCTCTAGACAGAAGTGCATAAAGGTGGTTGCATGAAGATGTCATTGCTAAAAGCACGGAAAGGTGGCTGCAGGAAGACTTGCTGACATATTCACAAAATATTACCTGGTATACAATGAAGGAATATTGACATTATTTCAGAACTAACTCATTAACATCTACAGGAAAAGGGAAGCTAAGGCAAGAACATCAAAACTTGTACTCTCCAACTAACTTTGTATATTTTGAAGTACATATCTTGGGAAAGAAAATCACAACTTCCATGTAGTACCATGCCATATGCTCATATCTACATTCTTGAATCACTGCAATTGAGAATAATAAAAAATTAGATTTTTTTCGAAGCATATGTTCTTGTAGAACAAATTTGTTAAGATTCCAGAAACAATTGGCATGTACATGTACATGCACTGATGTACATCAGGATTTCATTATGAACGACCATGTATAAATCTAGAACCTGTACATCTCTGATAAACTACATAGATGGTGTATGGTCATCTTCAATATACTGTCATTATTAGTGAGAAGTTATCTGTGCAGAAGTTATCTGATACAAAAATTGTAAGACATTATAATTAAAAAAAGTTGCAGAAACAAATATATTTTGAGAGTAAACTTAAATTTGCTTCTAGGAATTTTAACAAGCATCTAGAGGGCATCTGTTAAAGAGAAAAATTTTACTGGAGTCACCTTGATTACTTATTCTTCTCCTTACCCCAGGTTGAAGGAGGGGAGGATGCCTACGTGTAGGTGTCACGCCCAGAAATTTAGCCCAAATTTTCAGACTATTTTGTGTATTAAATCCCTGTCCAGGACCAGCCAGGGCACACAAAACGACAAGTAATATACAGTTCCAAACGTAAATAAAGCGTAAATACTTACAAAAGAGGCATTTAGTCCTCACACCGAAAGAGAACGACAGCAGCGGAAAAAGGCGATCCTAGCGGGGCTTCAGCTCCACTCCACAGGCAAAACTCAACTGGGGTCTGAGCCTTGGTCCTCTAACTTCGTCTTCAGCTCCGAAGCACTACACTTCTGAAAAGGGGGAATAATAGCAATGGAGATGGTTATGCAATGGAAGAAGCTGGTGATATGATGATGGGAGAGCCTAATGTACCTCCTATGCAAGGCATGGTTAGTTATGCTTAAACTTTTTACCTAGAAATAGCATTATAAACTATAGTTCTTTCAGTTCGATTCTATTTTTTCTTGCCTATTGGTTTTAGTGAAATATACTATCTGCTATCATTTTTCTAAGTCACATATTTAATGGATGTTGGCTGAACATTGTCCGAGAGCCACTGATTTTTTATGGTTTATGATATAAATTTAAGATTATTTTGTCAGGTGTGTAAAATCAGTTACGAAGTAATATTAACCTTAATTTACAACTACTATGACTGTTCTGCTTGGATTTTTTTGAAGTGTTGCAAATTTGCATACGTAAGTTTGCATTTGTTCCTTACTTTGCCTTGCATCTTTTGTGAACTACAGAAGGTGGCAGAGGAAGGGGCCGTGGCCGAGCGTGACGTGGACGTGGTGGGAGCCGTGGCCGTGGACCTCCTCCTCCTCCTCAAGAGTAGATTGGCTGGCTCGTCAACTATCCAATGCAGTGACTCGTCTTCATTAGATTAATGTTATCTTCTGCTGTACTTAATCTGTTTAGGTTTTTATGTTCAAAGTTTGACATAGTGACTCCACGTGTGGGGATGCGGCTAGTTATGATTTTGTAGCTAGGTTATTCTTCCATTTGCTTTTCCTCAGTTCTATTACCATTCAACTGTGCATTGTAGCATCTTTTTAGTGTGTTGTCCTCAATCTAGCTCAGAAGATCCATTTGTTATGGTGTTGGAAGATCGCACAGCATTTTCTATGAATGTGCAAATCGTATCGAACTCGCTTTTGAATTGATATGGTGACGTTGCATATGTTTTTGCTCGACTTTCCTGTGCATGTTCGCGTAATTCTAACTGGGCAGCTGTTTGAGCATTCGGATTAGCTGTATTGCCTGTTCCACTAATTGTTAGTGATTGTGAAACAACATGCTTCTGTTCCTGCAGTTTAATGTTACGATGATTGATTTATATATAAATATCTGTCCATCTGCATGGAGACACTCGAATCCTCCAACTGCAAAGTCCCAGAAATGTCTGTTAATTTACAGGATTTTCAAACAATTTAATTTAACTAGAACGGTTTCGCGCGCTACGCCGCGCGGTAGTCAAAAGCAAATCAGTTGAGTATAGCGATTAGTCCTGTCTATGGCAAGCAGCAAGCAATGCAGTTTGAATATTGAATCATGTTATGGAACCATGGTTTATTCATGAATGTACTTTGGTCTAATTAGATGATACAGGTGTATGTAAGGGTAAGATGATGCAGGTGTATGGAAGGGGAAGCTGTTTTTTCTGTTGTGTGCTTGTGACTTGACCTGAGTGCACTAAGCTTTTGCGTAGCGTTACTTTATATACTTGTTCGAAGTCTGTATGCATTCTAAGGACATGAAATTGGATTATTTCATGAATATATGTTCAGATGCTCTCATATGGACACACATAATCATCAAGGTAGCCAGCAAATCAGCAATGATATATTTAATCTCGCCACACGACTGACAAACTCATGTACTCCTACATAAAACACGGTAAACTATAATACTTTCATATATTTTTATCATTTGAGATGGCCATTAAACAGTATGGTATATACAGGCTCATATATTTGATTGAGGAATGTCTGCAGCGACCTTTTCAGATGAGGGACCATGACTACGTTGGTATCATGCTCCTGCAAAATTTCACTTGTTAAGTACTGATAAGAAGGGCACCTCCCTAATGTATAATTGTACTAAAATAGCACTGGTTTTGTATAAGAGCAGTGGATATTAGTTCCTAGTTCCTACATGACGGCTTGGTTGTCTCTAGTATAACCGGAGACGTGCACGGGTAATGGGCGAATTTTTAGTAGAATAAAGGCACAGGTGGCAAGTGGCAATAGTGGTGTGTTCTACTCAAGAATAATTATTTGTTCATTGCTTGTTAGCTGCATGGTATGATACGATCTGGCGGGTGTGTTTATGTGATAAAGCATCAGCGCAATTACATCGTACCTACACGCATATAAAAACTTTGCTAGTACTTGAGGTGTTGGCAATCTTACCTGGTATGGAGAATGAGTTGAGTTTGGCAGGTCACCCAACCGAGGAAACAATTGGCTGCAAATGATAGTTTGAATTACATAAGCAGACATAAGAAATATGACCTACTGTATGCATAGGAGATGACATCATGCAACTTGCAAAGGAAAATGAAACAGTCATCAGGGCACTGCACAATAAAAAAATATCACACCAGTAACACTCGACATAATCACGTAGCAACAACCATGCCAACTTTTTTTTTTAAAAAAAACAGAAGGCTCACAACAATCAAACATGCATAGACGATGGCAATAGCACGTTGACTGCAGAACTGCACATGGCAAACAACTAAGGAAAAAAAGTCGGAAAGCAAGCCACTGTACCAGTGCAACACAAATCAGGTTAAAATGGGCTCCCAATCAAACTTGAACTGCCACTAACCATATACTTTGATAGGTAAAACAAAGTCTCAATAGGTAACATAATATGTAATAGAAGAATGACTGACACAGGAATTATAGAGATACAATTAGCGAGGCACAAGGTCGAATAAGCCAATCCGAACTGGAGCTCCAAATCAAACAAAACAACAACAACCTTTGATGAAATGGTTTATCAAAGTCCCATTCAAAATCTGAATCTGGACATGGCAAAGGCGTTGACCTCACCTCACCACAGGCCAGCCCCCCATCGACGACGACCGCCCGATCGGTAACCGACAGTCCAGATCCAACCCGTGCCCGCCCGCCTCGACATGCGCGTCCGATTTATCCCTTTTTTTTTAAAAAAAAATTCCAAACTCGATCGACGCGGACCGGACCGGACCAGATACCCCAACCCCGACGCGGACAGACACGACCAACCAACGCACCCCCACCCAACCCAACCCGACGGTCCGACCGACCGTACGACGTGCCGGGCCTGGGCTCCCAAACCGGGTCCCTGTCGGGCTCGCCCCGAACCCTATCCACCTCCGGCTTCCCCCCACCTATATCCTTCGTCCCTCCCCCTCGCGGCGTCGAGCAAAGCCAAAAACTACTACTCCTCCTCTCGAGGCGACGACGAAGAGGAGAGGAGAAATCTAGCGGCGGAAGCAGCAGCTGCGAGAGGCGGATTTTTCGATTCGATTCGAGGCGAGGCGGAGCGGAGGAGGAGGATTCGAGGCGATGGATCGGTACCAGAGGGTGGAGAAGCCGCGGGAGGAGGCGGCCATCGGCGCCAACGAGATCCGCATCACCGCGCAGGGCCGCACCCGCAACTACATCACCTACGCCCTCGCCCTTCTCCAGGTCCGCCTTCCTCCTCCACCGCCTTCGATTTGTTTTGTTTTTTTGTTTTTTTTTTTGGGTGGGGGGAGCTAGGGTTTAGTGCGGGTTCAGTAATCTCGCCGCCGTTGGCGGAAGCGAATCTGGGGCGCGTCTCGATGTTGCTGGCCGATTTTCTGATGCCGTAGGGTTTAGGGCTCTATTGCCTTGGTAGATGATACTGCTGCTGCTGCTCTAGGTGTTGGTTGGTTACGATTTATATTTGCTAATTGCTACTAGTATTATATCCCATAGAATATATAAATAGTTTTAGGGAGTGAACTTTTTTGCTGGTCTGGTAGGAAGCGGTTTATCGTTGCTGTTGATGATTGATAGGTGGGGCTTGTGCACTGTGTGTCTTAGGATAGTACTTTCATCCTGTACTATCCTTAAAATAAAATAGAAAATAGATTTAGTAGGGTAAAGGTGGTATTGTGTTGTGAATGATACCAATTATTAGTAATTGTTTTCTATATGTGTGGAGATTTGATTTGTCCACTGTCTGTTATGGCACAGTAATCATGAGAGAATCTGACTGTAGTGCCTTTGTTAAATCTGGCCATCTCTTTATGTTTGGAACTGCTATTTTGGGGGAATATCCATGTTTTCTAATTAGTCACTAATAATAATTGCTTTTGCTTTCTCGTTCCTCATAACAGGACAACGCGACAGATGAAATCGTTATCAACGCTATGGGAAGGGCGATCAACAAGACCGTCGCAATTGTGGAGCTTCTCAAGGTAAATTTGCAATTCCATAATGTAATCAGATAATATTGGATATCCCTCACTGTTACGATATGCCATGTGCTGATCTACGCCCTCCCTGAGCAGAGAAGGATTGTTGGTCTCCATCAGAATACCTCTATTGAATCAATCGACATAACTGACACTTGGGAACCATTGGAAGAAGGGCTTAACACGTGAGGATCACACAATCTTTTTTCCATGTACCTGTATCTATTGTGGAAAGGGCTTATGTGTTTGATATGATTGTTTGTCTTTATGATAGCCTTGAGACTACCCGCCATGTTTCCTTGATTACCATTACATTGTCAAAGAAGGAGCTGGATACGTCATCTCCTGGGTAAGTAGAATTCTGCACTTTCTTCCTCCCCTTTCGATTTATTGTAAAAAAAATCTAAGAGAGTTGTAGTTGGATATGATTATTGTCAGTAGTTCAAGTTATCTTCTTCTAATAGTGACTAGATAGAATTCTTGCCAGGAATAGCTCATTTAAAATTCATCGTGTTGCATATCTTAACTTTTTGCTAGACTGTCTCAGTATACTACTGCTGCTACTTATTATATTGCTAGAAAATTCAAACCATAGGATAGTAGCCAATATTTGCTCCAAATATATCCCTATTATCTGGCGGTCTATTTCTTTTCAACATACTCATGCAATATTTATCTCTTGAAAACATATGTGACGTGACTTTGCTTTGTGTAGTTACCAACCACCGATACCGGCTGATCAGGTCAGGCCGCCAACTGACTTTGATCAGGAGGCAGAGGCTGTGCCCAGTGGTCGTGGAAGAGGACGTGGTCGCCGTGGAAGGGGCAGGGGAAGAGGTAAATATCTGCCTATGTACACTTGGTGATTGTAAAGTTTATATCCCTGCAAATTATGATTGGTCTTGGTGTTGATTTCTGATGCCTCTATGAATGCAATTCAGGGTTCAACAATGAAGATTATGATGATGAGCATGGAGATGCAGAGGTCCCACAGCCTCAGGGATATCGTGGCAGGGGAAGAGGAAGGGGTAGGCGTGGATCCTTTGGACCTGGCAGCAGGGGTTATGGTGGAGATGGTTATGCAATGGAAGAAGCTGGTGGATATGATGATGGGGAGCCTAATGTACCTCCTATGCAAGGGCATGGTTAGTTATGCTTAAACTTTATTACCTAGAAATAGCATTATAAACTATAGTTCTTTCAGTTCGATTCTATTTTTCTTACCTATTGGTTTGTAGTGAAATATACTATCTGCTATCATTTTTCTAAGTCACATATTTAATGGATGTTGGCTGAACATTGTCCGAGAGCCACTTGATTTTTTATGGTTTATGATATAAATTTAAGATTATTTTGTCAGGTGTGTAAAATCAGTTACGAAAGTAATATTTAACCTTAATTTACAACTACTATGACTGTTCTGCCTTGGATTTTTTTTGAAGTGTTGCAAATTTGCATACGTAAGTTTGCATTTGTTCCTTACTTTGCCTTGCATCTTTTGTGAACTACAGAAGGTGGCAGAGGAAGGGGCCGTGGCCGAGGCCGTGGACGTGGACGTGGTGGAGGCCGTGGCCGTGGACCTCCTCCTCCTCCTCAAGAGTAGATTGGCTGGCTCGTCAACTATCCAATGCAGTGACTCGTCTTCATTAGATTAATGTTATCTTCTGCTGTAACTTAATCTGTTTAGGTTTTTATGTTCAAAAGTTTGACATAGTGACTCCAGTGTGGGGGATGCGGCTAGTTATGATTTTGTAGCTAGGTTATTCTTCCATTTGCTTTTTCCTCAGTTCTATTACCATTCCAACTGTGCATTGTAGCATCTTTTTAGTGTGTTGTCCTCAAATCTAGCTCAGAAGATCCATTTGTTATGGTGTTGGAAAATCGCACAGCATTTTCTATGAATGTGCAAATCGTATCGAACTCGCTTTTGAATTGGATATGGTGACGTTGCATATGTTTTTGCTCGACTTTCCTGTGCATGTTTCGCGTAATTCTAACTGGGCAGCTGTTTGACATTCGGATTAGCTGATTGCCTGATTCCACTAATTGTTAGTGATTGTGAAACAACATGCTTCTGTTCCTGCAGTTTAATGTTACGATGATTGATTTATATATAAATATCTGTCCATCTGGCATGGAGACACTCCAATCCTCCAACTGCGAAAGTCCCAGAATGTCTGTAATTTTACAGGATTTTCAAACAATTTAATTTAATTTCTCATAAACAGCTTCCAGAATTTATCCATTACAAATAGGCCTTTAGTCAGGAGGAGATTAAGCCTATATGAATGTAGTTCATCAAGTGGATACTTCCTAAGGCCCTTTGTACCAAGAACCACCTTACCATACTATCGCAAAACTATAATTTTTATAGGGTGTATTAGAAAAGCACAAATTTTGATCTAAATTTATGACAGTATCACTATTTTATCCAAACTAACATTAAACTACAGACTTAAGAGGGTGTATTACAAAACTATACATTTAGCATCAAATTTACCACGATACTACATGTCTAATGCATAATATTGTAGATCTACAAATTTGAACACTAATTTTATCACACAATTATAGCTTGTAGCTCAAACCAAATATAAACTCTTGAAACTTGTAGTTTTAAAATAAAATTGATGTTAAAATTGTAATTATGTGATATACATAAATTTGTAGTTATGAATAGTTTTGTGCAATTTACTCATTTCGTAACAGTTTTTATTCAACTCATTCAAACTACCATCAAATAGTATTTCATTTGTTTCGAATCAACTCATTCAAATAAAACCGTGATGTTGTTGCTATCAATGTTGATGCTGCAACTTTTCAGCAAACACGTCGAATGGGAGTGGGCGTGGTAATAAAAAACTACACCTGTGATTTATTGGCTTGCAATGAGCGCACAAAAGAGGTTACCATAGTATAGCTTGCTGAAGCGTTGGCTCTACGTGACTACATCGCGTTGTTGCTCTCTCACTTGCGACAAAGGTTTTCAAAAGGCTAGCAATTTTGACTGTAGTCTTACGAAGAGTTAACTCATTATCCATGGACCGATCTTTAGATGGCGTAGTGATTGCAGACATCAAGGTCATATCAGTGGGTTTCTCCTCTATTAGTTTTAATCATGTTTATCGCATGTTGAATGCCGGGACTCATTTACTAGCTCGTTTTTGTCAACATTCTAGTGATGTTATTCATCGTAACGCAACCTTGGAGTGTATTCGGGAGATAAAACGCTGCTCTCTCTAAAAAAACCAACCAGTTGTAGTATTCAATTTGCTTCCAATTTTGAATCAAACCGTAGTCAAATTTGCAGCACGTTGGGGTAGCACCAGTGGTGTGGTGATGGAGTCATGGGTACATGCCTCCACCGACCAGGGTTTAAATCGATGTCCACGAATGTTACGTATGTGTAAGTGGATTTTCAACAAGATTTTAATAAGATAAGAGTCTTGTCGTGTAATCTCGAAAAAAAGTTGCAGCAAGTTGGAGAACCAACTCTATCCCACGCGGGCCAGCCTGGGCCGGACATGCCAGATGGGCCACCACACACGATTACACGTAGTTTTTTTTTTCTTTTCCCCGTTTATTTCCTTTCCTGAAATTTCTCCAAATCTGCCCCAAATTCCGAATTTTGCTCGAACTCCAAAAACCCCCTTCCCCTCGACCCCTCCTCTCCCCTCGCCTCACCCCGCCGGCGGCCGGCCACCACCGCCACCTCCTCCTCCGATGGATCTCGCCGCCGTCCACGCCGCCCTCGCCGGCAAGTCCTACTCCTCCGTCGCCCCGCTCTGCGACGACCTCTTCCTCCAGGTACCAATCCCTCCCCTCCCCACCCCTCTCCCGCCTCCCGCGACGCGAGGAGGGTTAGCGTAGCGCTCCTGACTCGGTTTTCCTCGCGCAGGCTGCGTCCCGGGGCGCCGCCACCGACGGCTGGCCCTACGCCGTGCACCTCCTCGCCCACCTCTACCTCAACGACCTGTAACGCCCCGCGATCTGCTTCTCCCATCGAATTTTTCTGGGCTAGGGCTTCCGGGATTAATGGTGTTTTTGTGTTTCTGGGTGGGTGGGTGAGCAGGAACAGCGCGAGGTTTCTGTGGAAGTCGACGCCGCAGGAGGCGAAGGACGCGCGGCCGGAGCTCGCCGCCGTCTGGAGGATCGGGCAGTGCCTCTGGAACCGCGATTACGCGGGCGTCTACGCGGCCGCGCGGGGGTTCGAGTGGAGCCCTGAGATCGCCGACTTCGTGGCCGCCTTCCTAGGTACTGGTTGTTGCTTTGCTGTTCATGATGGAAACGTGGAACAGTTGAATTATTCTGTGTCTTTGTGCAAAGTTGTATTGCTTACTAGAATGAACTGCATACTGTGGTAGTATTGTGTTGGAGGTCACCACTTTGTGGTGTGGGTTGGGAAGTCGGGAGATTCAGATGTGCATACATATACTTCATGGAGTAATTGTGGAAACGATTTATCTGCACAATCAGGCCGAATCAGCTTCCTTAATGAATACGCAAAGTTACTATTAGTAGAGTGCCTGTTAGTAGAGTTTTGTGCTGCGTAGTGTAATGGTTAAAGTGTTTATCTTGGAAATACTTGCTTCCTAAGATAGCCTTGTTCAGTGGGTTTATACTATCTCCTTAATAAGGACTAGTGATTTTATTATTTTCAGGCTGCTCATAAGAGTTTGGTTCCCAAGAAGTTCAGTTTTGTTCCTATTTACTTCTAATTGACAACATGATGCAACAATTCTAGATGCACAGAGGGTGTTCATTAACTCATGCTTCAATCAAAATAAACACTTTGTAGTTATCATTTATGAGTGAAACTGTTGAATGTATTAATGTAATAGCATTATAATTAAACTTTGCACTTTTTTATAAGGTGATTGTTAACATTTTACCAGCAGTCATTGTGACCAGTAGTGGGACTAGAGAAGTTAAGTTCTTTCCATGAAGTGCTTACTATGACATATACCATAATAATTGTCAATCAGGATAATAAGTTAATAACATCATGATTGTTTCCCTTTTGCTTGTTTAACCAACTAATCTTCTAGTATTATTTTTATATTAGGAAATAAGTATAAAGCCTGCTGTTTATATTTTTTTTTAGTATTTATAATTTGTTAACTTGAATATCCAATATTGTTTTCTGATTACACAGAAAGCTACAGAAAGAGGATTTTCCAGTTGTTGACTTCTGCATATTCACAATCAGCGTTGCTGATGTGGCTCACTTCATGGGGATGAATGAGGAGGATGCTACTAACTGTACGTTTTCTGAAACTATCTTGTTGCTGTACTATGTTTTTAATGTTAAGTACAATTCTGACTATCTTCATGTTAATCAACAGTATAGATCATAGAAGTTTCTGACATGGTTAATATGGTGTTTTTACTCATCTGTAGAAATTATCAAGTCCCAATTTTAGGATACACTGCATCCTTTTCAACTTTCATAGCATTTCTTCATAGATTATAATCTTTCGTCCAATATGTGTTTTTGCAAGTTGCTTAAAATTTTGGAAGGTAAATGTTACTCCCTACGTCCAAAAATATAACAACTTTTAGCCCTTAGGGATTTGTCCCAAAATATAACAACTTCTCCACCAACATTCTCTTCCCAACCAATCACAACCCTCCACCATTCACTTTTCCCACCTACCTCCACTACTCATCCAATCACAACCTCCACCATTCATTTCTATCTACTTTCTTAATAACCGTGTCTAACTCTAAAACTTCTTATATTCTGGGAGGAGGGAGTACCATTCACGTGTCTTCAAATAGTAAGACTTTCCTCTTTTGTGATACATACTACAGGGGAATGCATTGTTTAGACCAGATATTTTCTTTCAAACGTCATGTCCTTGCATCGTCAATTTTTTATTTAACAAGATAGATAGCAGGACTACTGTTCCTATACCTATACATATTCTGTTTAAGCATCAGTTATGTGTTTTTTTTTGGTAATAAACAACTTTTGATAATAATTAGTCTTGTAACAATGATGGTGCCCCTATGGACTTCTTTTGGGTAGCACTTCTATTGTACTGACTGGATTATAACACTGCATATTACATTACTTTCCTTTCACATAGAAAATAGAAACCTTTCCTTCATACAATACTTGAATTCCATTTTGTGTCATCAGTGTTGTCCACATTTCTCCTGGATTGAGCATTGTACATTCTAGGTTTGAATAAAGTGTCAGATATTTTATTGTCTTTGAGACTCGGTTGTGTCAAAATTAATACTTTTTTGTGTGCATGATTTTAGTTTGTTTTGATCATTGTGTAATGCTGGCCCATGTGATTTTGATGTTCACAATGAGGTATATCCACAATTTCACATCTAGTTGGCTATCTCTGTTGGCTTGAGTCTGTTGTGGAGTATAAAGTTAGTAGAAATTTTGGCACAACCCACTCAAAAAGAGTTGTCTTCATTTTACCATTTCAATATAGTGAATGCATTCTTCTTCCTTCTATTACCAAAATTTTTCGTAGGTCATTCATGTAACATATTGAAAATTATTATTTTTTTTTGTGGTCAATGCATCAAGGCTCCTGTATCTCTCTTTCCTATGGCTATAACTAAAACTTGCTATATTTGAAACATATTGAAAAACATATTGAATATTTTTGGAATAAGCATCCCTCTGTATTTGAAGCATTTTTAGTTCTGCAAATTTTATTATGCTATTGTGTTTGACTTTCTGCATGATATTTGCCTGCTTCAGAAGCTGATGACAATAATTGTCTTAATAATCATTACAGATGCCATGCAAAACGGTTGGAGCTTGGATGCGGCAGCCAAGATGCTTACTGTCGTAAAACCAAAGGTTAAGACTAACCAGAAGCTCGATGCAAGCAAACTTCAGCGATTAACTGAATGCGTCTTCCACCTGGAGCACTGAAGTCCAGCATTACGGGCATCCCGCATGACTCTTAAGAAACCTATTTATCATATGATGCCAAGCCTCTAGATTGCCTTTTCTCCGGAAATCAGAGTTAGTTCAGTGTTGAATTTCCATCTGCAATTGATTTCTGGTTAGCGACCTTAGCCTTTCTCTGTAATGGTTGCTTGTTGATATGGTTGGTGGTGGTTCTTGCCAGACTTACACTGAAGTAAATGACACTGCTTAGTGTCAACTCGTAAGTTAACGTTGTTTTTTGAAGTATGAGTTCCCGTTTTACAGAAAGTCACTGTTAGTGTTGTTCTTGATTAGTTGTGGCCTTTATGCTTGTGCTTCATTAGCATAGCTGCCAATTGGGCATCTATTATCTGGATTTTAATGACATTGTTATCCTAGACAAAACCTGTAGTTGTAATGCGTACATTACTGTACGCCGTATGCTTGTTAGTATCTTTTTGATAATGGATTTTCTTTGATTAGTATTATCCTGCTATATTACGCTAAGGGAGCTCTTCTACGGCTTTAGCTTTTTCTAACTTTATAATATGCAAGACACGGAAACGTTCTTATGGCATATACTGTATTAGTTATTACTGTTTCTCTCTAAATTTACTGATAATTGAAATCCTCGTAGTAGGAGAGGAGAGGAGTACTGATAATTGAAATCCTCGTAGTAGGAGAGGAGAGGAGTACTGATAATTGAAATCCTCGTAGTAGGAGAGGAGAGGAGTACTGATAATTGAAATCCTCGTAGTAGGAGAGGAGAGGAGTACTGATAATTGAAATCCTCGTAGTAGGAGAGGAGAGGAGTACTGATAATTGAAATCCTCGTAGTAGGAGAGGAGAGGAGTACTGATAATTGAAATCCTCGTAGTAGGAGAGGAGAGGAGTACTGATAATTGAAATCCTCGTAGTAGGAGAGGAGAGGAGTACTGATAATTGAAATCCTCGTAGTAGGAGAGGAGAGGAGTACTGATAATTGAAATCCTCGTAGTAGGAGAGGAGAGGAGTACTGATAATTGAAATCCTCGTAGTAGGAGAGGAGAGGAGTACTGATAATTGAAATCCTCGTAGTAGGAGAGGAGAGGAGCCCCGCAAAAAAAAAAAAAAAAAAAAAAAAAAAGGGAGAGGAGAGGAGAACTTGAAGTTCTCCGCTTCTTGTGCGAACTCAGGAGAGTGTACAAACTCAGGAGAACTCGAAGTTCTTCGCTTCTCGTGCGAACTTAGAACAGAAGAACCGACAGAAGAAATTAAATTAAACCATTATGTTTTCTATCTCCAAATTGTACTACCGCCCTTCCATGGTGAGCTGAAATCCAGGGCCTCCATGCATTGGTCAAATTGCTTCGTGGCCAGAAGATTTTTCCTGGACACGGCTGACTTCCTGGTGCCTCCTAGTCCCATTCCCAACCATACACACCACAACCCCGTTGCCTAGCAAGCAACACCGATTCATCTACGATATGACCCTGAACTCTCAATCCTCTTTCAAGTCATATATTGTCACATATATATAGATAGTTGTGGATTTGTTCTCCGGCCTGTACCGTGCAGTGATGCAACTGTGGCAGATAGACATGCTGAATCAGATAAAATCTTGGCCAATGATTTATTGCAAGAAGAGAACATATGGTGAAGTATGTGTATGATGGTCTATTTCTTTGACAATTTTTAGTGCGGTCTTCTGGTGGTAGGAATGATGTAATCTAGACCTTTCACCATGTTCTAACATCTTGGAATGAAGAAAAAGAAGTCAGAATAGTTTGTATTTTTTTAAGTAAACTAGACATTACGCTTCAATGAACGGAAAAGTTCCTTTTCTCGCATGCATTTTAGTTTACTCAAATTCTCTCACATTGGAAGTAAACGAGGGCATATAAATACAGCAACGAATGAAACAAAACATAGTTTAATCTAGAACCTACAGATGCTTTTGAGGAGAGATGTCATTGCTGTTTGCACTTCCTCACCAATTCGATCATAATCTCTTCTTCAAGCAAAGTAGTAGGAAATTGTTCTCAAATGCCTTCCAGTTCGGGGTCGTGGGGAAGATGCCATCTTCAGCTGCATTTGCCATACGATGGATATCGACGGCATGGCAATTTTTCCCGCTGTTGAATGAAGAGGAGATTGCTGAATTTCGGATGCTTCCTAGTCCTAGCATAACACTCCTATAGTCCCATTTGACGCTTATCATGGACATCAATGATATGCGAGGAGATTGCTGAATTTTGGATGCTTCCTAGTCCTAGCATAACACTCCTAGTCCCATTTGACGAATTTTCCTCGCTGTTCAATGAATAGGAGATTGCTGAATTTCGGATGCTTCCTAGTCCTAGCATAACACTTATATAGTCCCATTTGACGCTTATCATGGACATCAATGATATGCGGGGTTGCGAATTGTGATGGTTGTGCCAGAAAAAAGGTGGCTACAACCGATTAAATGCTGTATCTCGCTTGCATATCATCAGTTGTAAGTCATCAATTTATCCTTATACATCGATACCATACTATTATTATGTTTGTACCTATTTGTAAGTGAGAGCTAATAATAGGTAAAAAATAACAATTTAAGTGGTGATTTTAATATATATGTCAAGTGGTCAAACTCATCCAACTTATATAACAATTAGATAAAAATAACTATGCAAAACCACCTTAGGTGGTTATATAAATGGTATTGTAAAATTGAGGGGGTTGAATATCCGGTTTCAAAGTTTAAATACATGCAAAAGTCTAACAAGTTGGATCTGTTCTAGTTTAAGCCCGAGGAGATGGACACAATTCAGCATTGATATAAACAAGTGAGGGCTAGACATGCATGAAAAAGAATGAAGTTTGATTCCAGTGTGATTCTGCACGGTGGTGACATTCGCCTCGATCTTCTTTTTCGTGGCTTGGAGAGAGTAGTCCACACCGCTGAAAATTTCCGATGTCTCCTAGTCCCGAAATTACCAATATGATGTGTATTCCATTGTATTGGTATTCCCTAGGCAGAGACAACATCAACAATATGACCTTACCATCCTGATCCCATTGTATGTTCATCTATATATATATATAGATAGATAATGAAAGTATAACTCCTGGTCCCCGGCGTCTGCATTAACTAGAACACATAATAATTTGTGATACAACTGCAGCAGCTAGCTATCACTGAATGATAGACAGGACTTGTAGACCAAACTCTGGTGGACAAAAAGATATATATAAGGGGAAATATCATTTATGTATATGACGGTCTGTTTTTGGGTACACTGTTTGGAAGGCTGTTCACCTATCTTATAGAGGGAGGAAGAAAAAGGTCTTACAGTTACAGAGTGATTTGTTTTTAGAGTAATTCTCAGTTAGTACGTCATATAATGTCAAATTCTAGAATTAGAGAAAGAGATAACATGGATCCTTTTTTTTTTTCACGAATGATGTGAATTCCTTAGTGCTTTGTGAAATGCACGAAAGGAGAATTTGTATGGACTCCCAAGTGTGCAGTTCTTTTGCATCTTGCATGGAAGAACATCATTTTCTGCTGTTAATCCTGATTCACGAGCAGCAACCACATAATTGGCTGCACTTGCCACTCTGGTCCGTGGCCAGGAGACTGTTCCTAAACAGACTGAATTTCCGGTGTCTCCTGGTCCCACTCCCAACTCCGAAGCATACTTTCTCCGTCTCATTCGTTTTTTTTGACGGAGAAAGTATATCAGTAAATAGAACCATTGAGTCATCTACGACTGCGTTTGACCTTGAACTCTCATCGATCCTCTTTCGGGGTCATATTATCATACATAGTTGCATGCATGTCTTCTGTTCTGTGTTGTGATGCAACTATGGGCCTGTGGCAGCTATTTATCATTGAATCGTACATGGACTTTTCTGAACCATATAACTCTGGCAGAAACATATTACTAATGACAATAATTTATTGCTGGAGAAGAGCACATAAATGATGATGTAAGCATACGATGGTCTATTTCTAAGACAATTCTTATGGAGGGTTTATTGGTAGTACAAGTAATAATATTCGAAAAGTTTTGGAAACTGACTCTAACTGTGTTATGTCGAGTGCGAATTAGACCCCAAGCACGTGCTTTCATATTAGCCACCCCCACCTGACCATACAGTGCGAAAATTCATTGAATAGAGTAGGAGAAAACTTACAAGACTAGAGTCCTAGGAGGCAATAGCCAGGAAAGAAGAAAAAATAATCACCACCACACAGTCCAAGAGAAGGCCAACACTGTACCGGTTACTGCTAAGTGTGACTAGCAGCCGCTAGGCCAAGAAAGAAACTACAGCTGAGATCGTCCATAATCTTCAGCTGATGGTTTCCCAATTCTTCCTAATTTCACGAGGTTGGAAGCTATGCCATCTTTCGCTGCATTAGCCATATGCATGACGGAAACCAGACGACATTTGGCCCCCGTGTTTCATGGCGGTAGCATTACCTCTAGACACTATCGAATTTCCGATGCATCCTAGTCCCCAATTAATATACCACTCATCCCATAATCTCCCATTTCATGCCTATCGTGCTGATCGATGATATATACGTGGAGCTGTAATGGTTGTGTTTGGATTGGAGGAGCAATGGCTACAGCTCGGCTACATGTACATGAGGTTGAATGCCATATCCTGGGCTCCAATGAGGCTGTGGCAATATTACGACCTGACTATGGGGCATTTTTCTGTCTGTATTTGTGTTCCTTGTAGATCAATTCTTATGATATGTGATGCTTCATAATTGCAAAGAGATCAAACTGATAGATCCAGTACAACTGGCATTAATTTTTAGCTGTTATATAATCCGAGGTCCGAATGTGGTAAAGTGTGCCAAATTGTTTCATACTGATAGAGATGGACTACTGGTTGAGCTGCTATTTTTATGCCAGGAGTAGATGAAATTTACTTTGTAAACACTTCGGGGATGCACTAATGCACCTTTATCATTCTAGCTGAATTTTCTCATCTCATATTATAAGAGAACCTCTCCTTTATAAAGTAGATATATTAGAAAACTTTCCTTCTCATCACACTTTTAATCGATTAATCCCATCTTAGCCTTCTAATGCCATCAATGTTCTCAGTTTGTTTTTTCAAAAGATGTTATAACTATTTAGATGACATGTAAAAAACCATTTGAATGACATGTTAAAAAATGGGGGATATTCCCTTAGGACAAAAACATGTGCGTTGAAGTGTGAGTATGAAATTGTTTCTATTGGACAAAAAAAAGTCGCTGTTAATGTCGTCTTCTCTTAATCAGTATAGCACAACTATATATGCCTATATTATACATATATAATATCAAAACTAATGCGCGGTGCACTGTCTTCTGAACTAGCTATTTTAGCTTAGACACGTATATCTGCAAAAATAGCTAGTTTTTAGCTTAGAAAGGAACAGGGATATCAGTGCTGTGAAGTTTCCATTGTCTCCTAGTTCGCTCTGTTTTTCACACGAAGCTCGTCGAAGATGCAGCGTTTCTTCCTCTTGTTCATGCTGAAGAGACTAAACATGGCACCACTGAATTTCCTATGCCTCCCAAGTCCACACGCAGATCAGTGACGATCATGTCCACAGTTCGAGGCCAAGCCATGGCTACCATCCATGCTCTAGCAATACTAATCTAGCTAGCGATACACAGATACAGGCTGCAGGCCTGCAGGCTGCAGCTGCTCCTGTTTTGTGATCACCAGGAACGTTGTCACTCACACACCATATCCTTCCTGCAGGTCTCAGCTCTGGAGGCAAGATATATGTGGGCATCAATTAATTAATGGATCTAATGCGAATGGTTTAATGGATGATTGGTGTCTCGGTGAAAATTGGGTGCCTATATTTATCTTCTCAGAGAAGATGCAGCGACGATGTTTTACTGGCTATATATATAGCCACACAACGGCGCCGACGAAGTAAGCACTATTATACGTTCTAACTGGCGGAGTTATACCGAAGCAAATGGAGGGTAAGTACAAAGGTATGGTCTCTACATTAATTAAAGATTATCATGTTACAATAGTTAAGACAACTAGAAAGATAGCCCGCGCACATGTGCGGGCACCTTATATAATGTGAGTGAAATTTGTGCAGGTGGCTTTTTATTAAAATATTTTGTAATGTATATATATATATACATACTAAACTAAAATTAAACTTATTTAGTGTGCTTTGAATGCGGATCATTTTCTAATAATTACCCTTGCAACATACAAATTCTAAAGTAAAATTACTTAACATCATGCAGTTTTGAATTTATAAAAAAATATTGTGTTGAAATAATGGAGGTGGTTCCTATGAGAAATTTATGATATTTTGAGTTCCCAGAAGGATACCTTATAACCCAAAAATAAATTCAATAATATCAACTTTTATTTGATTCTATATTAATTATATATAAAATTAAAAGGGGTTCTAGGGTTACCCTCCGATCTACAATTGCAACCGATTAAAACGAAAAAAAAAGGATGGAATGGAGGAGTATATCTTTCTCTTCGATTTCCAAAAAAATCCCGCGAAAAACAACTTCAAATTGAGTGGATTTGATGAGTAGAGGTGAGGGGGAGAGAGTGGGAGAAGGGCTTCTCAGCGTACTCGGGCTCCTGAGTTGGCGAAATGAGTAGGGGAGGAGAAAGAGGGTGGGACCCGAGCGGGTTAAGGGCGCGGCCCACCGAGGAGGAGTGCGCCCAGCCATGCTAGCGCCGTGGTGTGTGGGACAGAAGCGCCAGCGTGGCGCCTCCCTTTGCCACATCAGCCCAGCCACGTGTGCCCTAGTGCCACGGTGGCATGGTGGCTGGTGCCGCCATGTTAGAGGACGGCGTCAGCCTCTCTAGCACACCAAAAAGGACCATTCCTTAAATAAGTTTTTTAGGGTCTATTTGTAAAATAAGTTTTTTTAAAAGGACTAAAATGTAAAAAAAATCAGTTTGTAGGATGTTTCAAGCGACAGAGGGATAACTGCTAGACCTAGTAGTAGGTGGAGGTCTATTTCTGGGTTTTAATCATGTAAAAATAATTTTGATTTTCATTTATCATGAAGATAGATAAAAGCGGAAGGAATGGGAGGGAGGTATGCATGTTCGCCCCTACGTGATGGGGGAGGTTCTGTTTCTTTTAAAAAAACGATGTAACCATCTAATACAATGGATCCACTGATTTAAATGAAAATCGATGGTCGGATTTTTCTTATTTATTAGAGTGTCACTTGATGACCTAGGTGACCTAGGAGCGTTTGTAGGGTGTCACTTTGCGTCTTAGGAACAATTAAAGGATGTTTAATGGATTAATTTGTTTTCCAAAATCTCTAAGATTTTATAAGTGTTTATAAAATAATTAATGGATTTTAATGCTGCACTGGGGTGGAAGGGAAGGAGAGAGGTTTGTGATTTTTTTATTAAAAAAAAATCTAACAATCTAAAACAAACAATGTATCCATCAATTTAAATAGAAATAGGTAGCCGGTTGCTTTGCTTCTTATAAAGATTCTTTTAGTATTTTGTCTAATTTTATAGCACCATGTAGCGACTTACAACTATTGCGTTCCAAGGTAGAGCGAGAGAGGGAGAGCTTCTAGACCTAGCTACTTGGTAGAGGGTCTATTTGTGGGATTTTTTTGCCTATAAAAATATTTTTGATTTTAATTTCTCGTGAAGATAGAAAATAATATACTAAGGAACGGGAGGGAAGTATGTACAGTACATACGTTCATTAATTCGTATGTCATGCCAAAACTATTAATTTTGTTTTTTTACGTTTGTTCCGAATGTGTTTTTTAATAAAATAGATCTAACGTTCTAAAACAATGGGTCCAACGATTTAAATAAAATTCAATGGTCGGATTTCTTTTATTTATTATGTAGTGCCACTTGGCGACTCGAGAGCGTTTATAGGGTGCCACTTGATGGATTGAAAGCGTTTATAGAAAATTTAATGGTGCATTCGCGCGGGTATGTATCGTAGGATGTGTTTGAAAAATTTATAAGGGTGGAATATCAATTGAGCAACATTTGCCAAGATTTAGGAGTACGTTTTCTCTATAAATTTTCTTCATCAATATTGTTTAGATAATTTTTCTAAGCTCTACTTAAGATTTATATTATATAATATTCAATTCATCCATATAAACAATTATCTATAATCTTCCTCATCATTAAAAAAGGAGGTATACTTAGTTTGTTTAGAGCATATGCCTAATAAATTAATTGTAAATTAAAATAAGGTGTTTTTACCTTTTCTTTAAAAAGTCTGAAAAACTATTATGTATAATAAATGTGTTTTTATTTAATCATTATATTTTATTTGTACCATCGAGCTCTGCCCTTTATTGATTTGCATTGACGTAATTTGTTACACATAGGAATTAATGAAAACAATGTATACATATATATATAGATATCCTAAACATTTCTCCCCTTCTAGTTTTTCTTTAAAAGAAAAACCTAGTCAATATTAGTCTTAAAATTTAAATTTAATTGTAAGAAATCTAGTTTTCATATAAGTACGTATTTGTTTAAATTTAAATTTTCGTGCATATATGTACGTATTTGTTTTCATATGAACAGTATCTTTTTATTTTTTTATGGTACGTACGAACGTTTTTTTTCAAATGAACAGTTAAAGGTTTAGTCTCTGCCATCGTACATATGTACGTAAGTTTCCAGTATAAACGGTTTGGGATATTAAGAGGAAGCAAATAGATCTAATCTAATGTCTTAAAATAATGGGTCCACCAATTTAAATGAAAATCAACGGTGAGATTATAAAATGCCACGTGGCAGCTTAGGAGTGTTTATAGGAGCGCCACATGGCGGCGTAGGAGCGTTTATAGGAAGTTTAATGGACTTTTAGTATATAATAGATACGGTCTTTAACCATCAATGTACCAAAGTACTTTTTTACTAGTCATCTTTCCTTTATTAGACTCAATGCAACAAAATTTTTTTCTAATAAATGCTAAGAGACAATACGGTCTTTAACTATCGACTCTATGCCGTTGTCATGCATAGCAACCATCTTTCTCTTTCTTTCTTTCTCTCTCTTCCACGTCACCAAATATGCTTGCATGATAATAAAACCGCTAATAAATACCATTGTACATGCCCTTATGCTTAATTTCATCAAACCATAAGTTCATATACTTCTTTGAAGTAGTATATATGAGTTAGCGTTGAAGTATATGAGTTGGTAATTGTTTCTCCTGCTTAATAAGTGCTTAATTTCGAGCCATAATAATGCCATTAAGTTCTTGATCATTAAGTTTTATTGCTCTTAGCGTAATGGATAACAATTGTAGTTGTAACGGATGCGATAGTATTTATTTTCATATATTCTCTAATTTGATAAATAAACCTGAGCAAACAAAACCATCATTATTATTGTTGACACGAAATATAATTAAACACATGCGGGCTTATATATAATCAACTGAAGTTTTTTAACATGCCATCACATTCTAGCTTGTTCAACAACTATTAGCTGTATGGCATGCTGGGTAGAGACGCCATCACGATCTGGGCCATCTTACTCCATTTCCAATGAGATGAACTCCGATAGCAAGTTATTTGCTCCTTAGATTTCACGACATGGATACTTGACCGTGGAGACTGCTGAATTTCCGATACCTCCTAATCCCGAAATTTTGGCACCCCTCGCGGCAAGAGATTATCTCGGCCGGATTTTTTTTTCTGTTTTTCTCAATTTTTTAGGGATTTGATCAAAATGTAGTCAAATTCAGTTAAATTATGTTAAAATTTTAAAAACAATCGGTCCAAAAATGCCGAAAATCCTGAAATTTTGGGAATTTCGGTAGAACCGAAATGGCCAAAAGTTTGGACGAAATTGAAATTGAAAACCTTGCATATCCCTAACTCATTGCTGTTGGTGTACCGCTGGGGCGCCTGGTCACATACTTGCATATGTCACTACTAGAAAAAAGATTTTTCCAGACGGCCCAAAACCATTTTCGCAGTCAGGGGGGAGAGGACCGCCGCTACCATCTCGACTGTAAAAATGGACCATTTTCGCAGGCGGGCCGCCTGCGAAAATCATCTCAGGAAAATAAAAAAAACACGGGGCGCCGCCGGCCAGGGCTCCCATCCGTCCGCTGCCGTCGCGCCGTCGTCGTCGTCGTCGTCGTCGTCGTTGTCGCGGCGGCGGAGGGGGCGAGGAGATGAAGCGGCCGGCGGAGGCGGCGAGGAGAGAAGCCGGCGGCGCGCGTCGTCGCTCGTCGTGGCCGGCGGCGGAGGGATGCGGCAGCGCGCGGACGTCGTCGTGGAGGGAGTCGGCGGCGCGCGGATCTGGAGCGGAGGGAGCCGTCGGCGGCGTCGCGGTCATCGTCGTCGTCGAGGAGGGAGGCCGCCGGTGGCGAGGAGGAGATGCGGCGGCTCACGGACGTCGTCGTGGAGGGCGCCGGCGGCGCGGACGGGAGGGGAGGGGAGGGGCCGGCGGCGCGCGGATCTAGAGCGGAGGGAGCCGTCGGCGGCGTCGCGGTCGTCGAGGAGGGGGGCCGCCGGCGGCGAGGAGGGATGCGGCGGCGCGCGGACGTCGTCGAGTGGAGGGCACCGGCGGCGCGGACATGGGAGAGGAGGGAGCCGGCGGCGTGCGGATCTGGAGCGGAGGGAGCCGTCGGCGGCGTTGCGGTCATCTAGGAGGGAGGCCGCCGGCGGCGAGGAGTGATGCGGCGGCTCGCGGGAGTGGGAGAGGAGGGAGCCGGGCAATTTTTCCAAGTGTGGGGGGAGAGAGAGAGGAGGGGGGAAATGAGTGGTGGAGAGGAGAGGATAAGGATGGTGGTGGAGAGGATAAGGACGAGGATGACTAGATTTTTTTTGGTAGGTACTATTTTTGCAGGCGGACCACATAAGGTGCGCCTCGCTTAAGTGGTCCGCAGCGAACTTCATGCCGATTTATATTTTTTAGGCGGTCATTTGGCTCCAGAGTCATGTCCGACTGTGAAAATAAGACCCCCACGTCGGGGAAAATGTCTTTTCTAGTAGTGTGTATTAATATTGTAACTGCAAAAGTGCAAAGTCCAATCAAATTTGTTCCTTCTCCTTACTAAAATAGTAAGGTGGAATCACAGTAAATTTATCTGATTTCTATCGAGCCATGGATCTAAGTAACCAAGATTACTAACACCTGATACCTTCCAAGCCAAAAGCAACCCATGCCTGGCATATCTACCGATTGTTTTGCTATCCCCTACCTGGCTACTTCAGCTTGCAGTAACGTAACACATTGTCTTCCATTGCACATCTCTCTCCATTGCACATACTTGACCTCTTAGCAACCTCTTTTAAAGGCCATATTGTACTATATATTGTGCGCAGCCCTCCTGTCACCGAGGAGTTTACCAAAGAGCCATAAACAGGCCCACCATCCAGCCACCTAGATAAATCAGTGATTAGGGTAGCGATGTAATTTCCTCTTGTACATCCTGTATAAATATATAAACACTGCTTACAGTTGGGCACATTGAATACAGAAGTGATACACATATGCTTGTTGTATTTTGTCCCAACATTCATCAATACTTGAAGATAGACATCAGTTAAAAGAATAATAAAACACCAAATTTCAATCAATAAAGCATACTACAAGATACTTAATAAAACATTAAAAACTCTTAGCTCATAGTCTCACCCCTCCTCCATGATGCGATGCATGGTATGATACATGTTGTTGTACCGATTCAATAATTCTGATAACACCAAACATCTTTTCCTTTTATTTACACATAACAACGAACTAGTATTGTAAACATGGCTGGTTGCAAACAGATTGCCATGCACGTACGCGAGCGTCAAACTTGCAACATGGCTAGCTAGGTCAGCTTTCAAACCTGCGACAGATGACACGTCCTTGAGGGATGATCTCCATGCACGCGAGAAACGTACTCACAGAGGATTACAAAAGGATCAGTACAGCGAAAGGGCACGTAGCCTAGTGATTATTGTGACCTGAGTAGTACTCTAAGGTCCTAAATACAACTAGGTAAGATGGTCATTCTTAGATCCAACGATCGCAAACGATTTGGTACCATAAGATACCGGTACCTCGAGGTACTTTTTGTTGGACCGGAGCAAATCGCATAATCTTTTGGTCTAGCCAAAGCATACCATTTCACCAACTGGTACATATAATATTATCTATAACACCAGTTCAAAGTACGTAATTCATGATTTCCTGCTGCCTTCCAACCATGGATCCTCTGGTAGTATAGGATCACCCAACTTAGTTTCGTTGACTATTCCAATGGCATGCGCTTTTTGTCTAGCAATCCGGGCTGTTCTTTCCTAGCCGCTGATTTTATCTGGCAACATCAGTGTACGCTATAAAGTGTGGCAATTGCCTCAATTCATCCAAGTTAAACTAGTAATATGCGGTGCTAACGCTACGATGCGATTTTGTAATGAATGCAATCAAACAAAGAAGATTTATATGCAATCAAACACCTATTGATTGGACTATCTTGAACACACAATGTAGTATGTCACTTGTTGGAAGACTAGGAAGAAGCAAACACTACTACAAAACATCAAATAGCTATCGCCTCTACAGGTGCCGGTAGTGCTAAAGCCGGCACCTATATGCCTTTCCCAACCTCCGTGGGTTGAAATCGAAAAAAAATTGGCACCTTTAACCGGCATATTTAAAGAGGCATATGGCTGTCTCAAAATACGGAAGGGCTATCTCAAAATAGAGTTGATATCAGCATCAATCTGTTACACATGTTTTACAGTATATATGTGTCAACGTTACTGATCTCACTAATTAACAGAGCATGCAAGAACTGACGAACAGGCACCCAATCGTGATTCGCAGATGAAATCGAACCCCCATCCAGCTGTTCGAGATCAGTTAGAACAGCGAAGCACCTGTGTGCATCGTCCACCACCGGCGACGCTGCACTGGCGTTAACCAAAGGTAGAGTACAGGGAGGATGCTGCTTGCTCAGCATGTTATACAGCACTGGATATCTACGTTTTCCTGACTAGTTGATGAGAAAATGACGCCCCCAAACTCCCGACGCCTCTCATGCCTGACTAGCTTGAGAGAGAGATGTACTATATATCTATGCCACATTTTGCAGGAGATGCATGCAGATTGTTGAGTTGCTGTGACTTGTGAGTACACTTGCATTTCTGAACATCTTGAATTGGCTGTTTGTTTAGGACTGAGACTACCATAACTCAAACAGCAATATATATATATATATATATATGTGTGTCTATCTCCGGATGCTTCTTGTAATGGTCTTGCTAACAACCACATCGTCCTCTGGTATGTTGGCTGCAATGAAGTATTTGAAAACCGTGGTGGCAAATTAATTTGTTAGTAAGGGTGGCCATTTAAGATTTTTGCACATGGAGCTATGAGGAGAATTTGGTCGCTATAGTTAAAAGACCATGTCGTGGCATTCACACATGGTTCAAAACCATCGTGGTGGACGATTAGATGAATAATCGTTTGATTTTGTGTATATAGTATGTGATATGCCGTCATAAAAGAAAGTTCCTTGCATCATATATTTCTAAGAAAGTCCTATCAATCAGTCGACAAGACGAAGCATGCATGGGTCACCGAGAAAATCGCAAGGGGTAGATATTCAAGTGGTTTTGCTCCCAAAAATAGATACAACTAATATAAACCAGAAAAGAAAAGATCCCTCTAATTTGGGCTATTTTTAACACGAAATTAGACAGAACATATAACACTCACCCTTTTGAAATAGAGCAATTTTACAATCCTTAAGGAGATATCATGAGATACCAAAATTTAGTGTAAAAATTAGTACCTCATAGTACCTAGGTACCAAATTTATAATAGAAAAAATGGTACCTCCTCAAGTACTGTAAAATTGATTTTAATAAACTGCTATTATGTTCTCGTGTATGAGTATGTCTCAGTATTGATCTTACAAATTAAAGAGCTAACCTATCTACATACGACATAAAGCCATTTTAATTAATACGCTAATTAAACAGCCGACCCAGAACTACAGACTTAACGCCACATGGACATCGAAGACCTACGGGGCGATGTCCCCTGTTCACAGCTCTCAGCTTGTTACAAAATTAAGATTTGATGATTGGCTATGGCCAATACCCTTTGATTACTTACTGCCGAAATATACACACATATGGATCTTGCCTTACCGTAACTCAGCAGCAGTGTCTCTAGTGGGAGAGAGATTTGATAATTTAACACTCTTTTAAATGGGTTTCGATTATTTGACATACTCTTACACGAATGTCATCCACACAATTGTCAATTAAAGCAATTGGGCAACGAAAAAAGTGTTAAATTATCAATTTTTTTCCAGTGGGAAACTCAATACCACACAATTCACACTCTGCTCGTCACTCTGCCAACTCTGTTTTTACCGACTTGCAGCATTATTTTTTGTGTGCGACGATACCGTGAGTGTGGACAAAGATGGACACCAGAAAGATCAAGGAAGGGCTTATCTCAACGTTTATTACTCACATGTGTTTACAATATGTCTCAACATCCTTGTTGGTCTCTAACAGAGCCTACAGAAAGTCTCTAATAGAGCCTACAGAAACTGATGCGCAAGCACCGTTCTAACCGCGCACTGCAATGCGCTGATCCAATGCTGTTCTGATCAAGTTGGTCCAAAGACAGTCATCTCCGAAACTTGATGCATCGTCCTTGGCCCACCCGCGTGAGCGGCAACAAAAGCCACAGAATACCGGGATACGAAGCTCCCTACGGATTACTTGAAGCAGAAGCACCGATGAGTCCTGTGCCTAGTTGACGAGAAAATGAGACTCCCAACATCCCGACGCCTCTCACTCCTAACTTCGAATACTGGCTTGCTGAGTGTAAGCATGTGTATTAGCGAACATGTCAATCTGCCTGTAGGACTACCTACTTATACCAAAAGCTAAGACGCTCCCCCAACACAAAACAGCTGCCCATATGTATGTCTCTCCACGGCTGCCTTTTATATGTGATCTTTGCTAGCAACCACGCCCCTCCTGTATGTTGGTTGCAATAAAGTGTATTTGTAAACTAATGTGGCCACACTAATTTATTAGTTCCTCGATATTTTAATATATGACGCCGTTAACTTTTTTAACCAATGTTTGACCATTCGTCTTATTCAAAAAAATTATGTAATTATTATTTATTTTATTGTGATTTGATTTATCATTAAATGCTTTTTAAGCGTGTATGAATATTTTATATTTGCACATAAATTTTAAATAAGATGAATGATTAAACATTGGTAAAAAAATCAACGGCGTCATACATTAAAGTACGGAGGGAGTAATTAGTTTAAGCTATATTTAAGATTTGACGCAAGGATCTATATGGGGCATTTGGCCCATTTGTACAGTTAGGCACAGTTAAAAAGGACTCAGCCATGGCATTACATACGTTTCAGAGAATCGTCGTCGTAGACGATTACATGAACAATCGTTTGAACAAAGCTTGGTTAGCATTGAGAGATCGATGAACTAGGCTTACAGCAACGAGACTAGATTGCTAGCTAGGCAACCTTAATGGCGTGTGCTCTTCGTAGCAAACTATACGGAAAATTGCAATATGGTTGTAGCATGTTGCAGGCAGTGCATGGTGCATGAGCTAGGAACTGTAGAGCACCAAGTGGGATCAAGAGCTACTGTACAAACTTTATGCTGCCCCCCGAATTTCTCGCGCCGCCAAGCAACGCAACTCCAAGAAGAGAAGAGAAGGCATAGATCCGAGGCGACTGAATAATTTCCGATGCGGTCCCATGCCTAGCTAGGAGCGTGGCTTGAAGAGTCGGCGAATGCGTCGATTATGTTTGCCTCTAAAATGGAGAGCCGTTTGCTAATAATGCGCTACTTGTTATGTATACCGGTCAGTCTTTCATGTATAGTTCTTTATATGTATGTGGATCAAATCATGGGACTGCTTACCCTCTGAGATGAATAACCATTAATTAGACCATCCCAGCTTGGCCATTACTTCCTCCGTCTCAAAATATATATATAAAAAAGCCTACCTAGGATAAAGAATCCGGACAACATTGGTCCTAGATAGTGTCATATCTCGAGGTTGTTTTTTTTTAACGGAGGGAATACTAGTCAGCTTGAGAGGTCATCACTTATAGTTGGCATGTCAGTATCTCTCACGTGAACGTAGCCAGTGTATGCGCACATGTCATAAATAGTAGTTTACTCGTCTAAGTATATATTACTCGCTCCGTTCACTATCCAGATTAGTTCAGCTATATTTTGGAACTGAGGGAGTAGTAACCAGCTACCCTCCACACTAATGGGAAGTACAAAGACATAAAAGGTGATATAAACACAAAGGACACCATTTTTATGCAGAGTCGCAGAGAAAAAAAAAGTTTGATTTCAGTCCTTAGAAATAAAGGGGAGGTGCCTATCCATCAATCTATTGAGTGAAAATTTTGTTAGTTTCACTCAAATTTTACACCGTAAAATAATTTTAGTGGGGACACATGCCGGCCCAATGCTACCACAGTTGTTTGAATTATGTTGTGTTTTTTTTTTTTTTGCCCGGTTCTTAATTTGAATTTTAAGCTCAGCAATAGTAGTACTTGCAGCAAAACGCCCATTGTGAATAGCATAGCGCATGCCATGTGTCATTGCCTCATACCAGCCTAGAAAATATATATTTTTCCCATCAAATAGATCTAGATATGTTTCATATTAAAAAAATGCCAATGATATCTAGGGTACAAATGTGCTAATGATCCAAGTAGGGTGCATCAAATGATTCTGTGTCACCTAAAAACCCAAGAAAGCATCCACTAAACCAATTAAAGTGCCTTGCATTGGCTTAGCTAGCGTGCTGTAGTCTGACAAAAAAAAAACTGCTGAGAAGGGAGCATATTAACACCAAGTTGAAAATAATTTTTGTTTCACTAATATTTTGTACTACACTATCCTCTCTCATGCACACATTGCGATTATCATGGATCTCTCTCATGCACACATTGCGATCATCATGGATCCCTGCGTGCGATCCACAATTTTGAGAAGGGAACATGTTAACTTTCTTCCAATTGACACTCTCATAAGTCATAAGTTCTACTTACCCCTAAGGCCCCTCCCTATGCAGTTTTTGGTGAACTCCTGTTCTATTTCCCCGCAAAAAAAGAAGATGGACTTATTTGGGTGCCAAACGAAGGACAGTTAACTGGGTTTAACGTCGGTGGCGAAAAGGAAATTAAAAGACATGTATGATAAACATATCACCGAATGAATGACATTTTGTAGAACATAACCATTGTCGATGGCACATCATTGAATTTCTCTCAAAAAAAATTTTCTATCTAAGTTTGAATTTTTTTCATGCGATTTTATAACTTTTTGTAGGTCAGAATAATTTATTGTTTAATCTTTTGCCTAACAAGGGTCTTTGTTTAAACAAGTAATACTGATGAGAACAATTAAAATATCGTTGAGGTGATAGAAATATTGATTGCTACTAATAAAACAGGATTATCTGGTGTAACTATTTAATATTCCTGTCGAACAAGCATATACATAGAGGTATCAAAAGCAATAGAAACCTTTAATTGGATATATTTCTAAGTCAACCAAAACTCTCTAGGGCTTCAACCAATCAATTAACTTAACAAAGTAGTAGAAAAATGTGCCTCCATGTTTACTTTCATGGTCCAAAAATCTCACATTAATTCAAGAAAAATAGGAAATTAAAAGGGACAAAGATGTAAACCACAGATCATGTGTGTTCTGTCGTGCTCAGTAGTCACCATGTACATCAAGGAGGAGTTCCAAATAGAGTCGTGCAGTGGCTAATTGCGAAGCGCGGGAGTAGGGTGTACTAGTCGCACAATGCACACAGCCTAATTACAGCTTGTGCGTCTTGGAAAAAAGACAGAGTTGACATATATGTGTTTCCAATAACTCTCATGCCTACTACGACCTAAAACTAGTCTCACGACCGTGGTTGAATTGGTCTTGAGCAATTGATCGGGAACACTTCACGATTGGATGTCCCATGGACCATGCATAGGTGGCCACATAGGAGAGGTTGCTATGGGTGTCAAGTCCATATATATTTGGTCCATAGAAAAAAAAAAGGAACTGGACCGACGGTTAAAACCGAAAAAATCGTAACCAGCATCCTCACCAGGTTGGTTCACATCAAAGACCGGACCTGCAATTGAACCGGTTTGACCTGAACGATCAGAGCAATGTTTGATAAAACCCGACGAACCAGTCTATTTTTGAACATGCGGTTATTTTACTGTCCGCCAACACATGGGCCAGCCTAAAGTGGCCCACTTTACTTGCTTGAGGCCAAACAAGTTTAGTATTTGCTATTTTTAGAAGAGAGGAGGGCCAACCCATCGAAGCATGGTCTGTGTGGGTTAGCAGAGCACTTCAACCAAACTGCTAGCTAACTTACCTTGTCTTAGGAAAATATGCATAGTAAATAACTCTACCGGGTTGGCGGTTGGACCGGACAAACTAGTGGTCGGACCACTGACCCGGTGAGTAAGAGCTCTAGCGGTTCACTGACCGGTTTGGTTCCTTTTTACTATGATTTGGCACCAAATCCAAAAGCAGCCGTTGCTTGCATATTGCATACACCAGCCCCCTCTTAAATGTTAGAGATTTGCTCCGGTCCAACAAAAAATACTCGAGGTACCGATACCTCACGGTACCAAATCGTTGTTTCTAACAATATGCATCCTGCTTAGCTAGATCTAATGATCGGAAACAATTTGATAACGTGAGGTATCGGTATCTCGTGATACTTTTTGCTGGACCGGAGAAAATCTCTAAATCTTAACCAGGCTTTTATCAATGTGCCGCGTCATACTAGTGGTGTTGAGATGGCATGTGCTTAATTCATAATTAAAGGGTGCCCTCTTTTGCATAATTATTTACAGTGCTATCTGCCTTTGGCTCCTCTCGACCATCAGATCACAAATGAAACAGGGCAAGAGTTCAATTGACTGCCCAAAGTGAAAGTTTGTAAACCGCTGCCTATTTTAAAACAGTACACAGTAATAATTGTTACCGTTCCTCGTTTTTTCACATGTCGTCATCTGAACTGCAAGCTAAAAACTAACGATTGGAAGTTGGGACGCACTTCTCTTCTCTGATCTTGAAGCGCGAATCTGATCAATTGCTGCTCAACTCAAAGAGCAGAAATGAAGCTTAGCTCCCTGCCTACCTCACAAACATGCCTTCGTTCAGCAGAATAGCTTGCCCCTTGTTGGTTGCTGCGTGCATCATCGATCACCTGAAACCATCTAAAACATATTTTTCAGATAGTATGTGTACATATTTTCAGATAGTCTGTGTACTATACTGAAATGGTTTACTGGTATAATCAGGCAGCGGGCAACGCAACGCCAAGAAAGGAAGGGTCAGGTTCAAGGCGTCTGAATAATTCCCAACGCCTCCCATGCCTAGGAGCCTAGCAGAGTCATCATGCCAATTTTAATATGCAGACCGGCCATCTTTAGATAACTCCAAGTCTCCCAACTCTACGAGTATTTTACTAGTAGGGTTGTTAGGGTTTTCGTTTATTTATAGAGATTTGCTCCGGTTCAATAAAAAGTATCTCGAGGTACTGGTACCTCACGGTATCAAATTGTTCCGATCATTGGATCTAACAATGCACATTCTGCCTAGCTAGATCCAACGACCGAAAACGATTTGGTACCGTAAGATACTAATACCTCGAGGTACTTTTTGCTAGACTGGAGCAAATATCTTATTTATAAGATAATCATCTATCACTTTGGCTCATTAGCATGCTAATTTGAGAATGATTTATTCAGTACTCAATGATATATATTATAAATTTGAAAAATGAGGAAAAAAATATGCCAAGAAAATTTTTGAAAAATCACACCGTTTAAGAGTTTGGAAACGTGCCGGTCATAATAGTTCAATCGGAAATAAGCTGAAAATAATGCTAGACATTTGAGTACTAGGAAATAGAAGATGGCTTAACATGAGAAATTCTTTATAGTATTGATTCTAGTTAGTAGGTTTTATAGCTAGGGTTAAAGAAATGTCTTTCAGAGGCAAAGAAAGGATATTGCGTTCACACTCTTTTTTTCTACTAACTGGACTTTGTGGTGTTTGTCTATTCAATGCTTATTTTTGAATTAATGGAGATTGAAGATCAAGGCTTTACCTTTTTTTTATTGAAGTGGAAATTAAGAGTAGCAGTTCTTATATTTCTGTTTGAAATGAAATAGCGACAATATATGCATGCTATTTTGTTCACCACCACTTTAATGAGAAATGGAAATGATCGAGCCACGATGCAGCCTTTGTTATGTGGCGTTGGGCAATTACTTCACCCATAACCAGCGATTTTCGATCTAACATAAATCACAAAAAGGGTACTGTGCTAAGCCCACATACTAGCTAAGCTAGTATAGTAAATCAAAGCAGCAAAGAATCTTTTTGGGCCAATTTTTTTCAGGGAGGATCGTAGTAGAATTCAGAAAAAAGCGCAAGCGATCAGCACATTGAAGTTCTATCATGGCAGGTGAATCTTCCATGGTAGAAGCTAGCGTACAAACCATTCACACAGCTTCTCCACTTTGTTGATGCTTGTACTTGCTAAAGACTCAGACTTGTAACTTCTGATATGCACATAGCATCAGACTTGCTAGAGACTCTTCCATAGGATCTGGCACGAAGATGAACTGAAAAAGGGCCGCGAGGCTTAATTTCTACAGTTTTTTGGGTAGTCAAACTTGTCAATCTGTTCTTCGAAGCAAGAGCTAGGTTTCTGGTACCTCCAATTCCTACATGTTATATATATGGACGATGCAATCGCCTGACTTGCGCAGATAGTGCACATGCTTGATCGACTGCCTGAATACTTTCCCCTGCTCTTTGTTTCACATAGCTAGCCACCTTGTTTTTCTGCTGCCTCTTCTATCCTCTTTTTGGCAGCCTTTTATGGCCCATCACTACATAACGTGCATGTATAGGCGGGTCTACAGGGTGGTCCTTATGATCCCGGTACCACCAAAAAAAATCTTAGCCCAATTAATGCATATTTATACATCTATGAAAAAAACTTTTAAACAAAGAAAAACTCGTTTCTAATATGTTTCTAATATGGTTTTTGGGTTAGGGGGTTATTCGGTCGACCACGATGGTTCAGGGTAATTCGTACCTTTTCCTTTGAACTTTTAGCTTTATTATAATTAGGGTATTTTTTTTAAAAAAAATATATAAGTTGGACCACCTATATAAAAATCCTAGGTATACCGCTGCGTGCATGATGTCTTTTTTTTTTTCTTTGCAGGAATGCGTGCATAATGTCTTATGTGCCATGCATATTAGCCTCCAGTCACAAGTTGAAACCTGGGACATGGCCGGTCATATGTGTGCTCTGATCTAAAGCCTGAATTTATCTAATTGCTAGTTGCCTGGACTGGGAAAGCAGCCTCATGAGGTACCATGAGGTACCAAATTTTGTACTAAATTTTTGGTACCTCATGGTATCTCCTTAAGGACAGTAGAATTACTCCTCGTTGTATCATTACTTTCCAGCCCTGGTTCTGAGAAGAACGGTAATCATAGCACTACGCATGCTTGAGGAGCAAAATTTGCCATCGTTTTAAGCTTAGCAGGCTATATTCAATTCCATGCCTTTCTGATCCATTTTAAGCTGCTAGCTCTGAGCCTCGTCCTCGTGCTGTTGGCTCTCTTCTACGTTGGTTCATGTTATACTATTTATGTATATAAGCTACAGAACACGAACAACGGGACAGTACAGCGGCTGATCGAGAAGAAAATGCAGCCGTTCAATTCCAAATCAAGTTCCACACATGCCGACCTCCTCCTCCTTTGATGGTAACTTCATGAGCTGGTGGGACACTTGCTGAAGGAAGATATGGTGAAGGATCAAAGGAAGATTTTCGATGGAATAATCATTTACACGGCTTGGGGCATTTGGCTGGAACGAAATGACAGAATTTTCAACTGAACCTACAGCACGGTGGAACAGGCTGTGAATTCGATCTTGGAAATGTGTAAACAAATGGCGGCAGCTCAGCTAGTCCCCTAAATTAGATGGCCCTTAGTCGTTTGCTGCTGCTTGTGGCCGTTGGCTACCTTGGTTCCTCTGTTGTAAAAGGATTTTCCGTTTGTTTTACTTGCTTTCCTCTATAAATGAATGGTAGAGCTCATGTCTTTTCCCTAAAAAAAAAAAGAAAATGGGCCGTTATATGGTGTAACAGTTCGTCAAATTCATTATTCATTTGGTTCATTTGCAGCTCTGATTTTTTTTCCCCATTTGCTTGTGTGCATTATCACCGGGAACTATCTTAAACATATTTCACGAGGGTGTATATATCTATATATATATATTATCTTGAAACGATGTGGTATACATATTTTATTGAAAAAATAGCAGTGTAGTTGACCTCAGCCAAGAAACAACATGATGAGAATTTATTTTCACATAGTATAGCTGCACTCTGGGGAATACAATAGGGCAGAACAATTCGTCCATTATAATGAAGAGTTGCCGAGCCAGAATGGGCCTCTCGGGTGTGTTCTATCCATAGTCGAAAAAACCGAACCGGATCATCGATCAAACCTAAAAGATTGGAAGTTGTATAACCATTGGGTCAGTTGTGAAAACATAAAAACAAATACTCCCCCTGTTCATAGTTGATCATTATATTAGTATTCATTCTCTTCGTCTGTTGGTTATTTCCTAATTTTAGGTGCTTCCCATACTCCAATACGAGGATGAAGCCTAAATATGATTGGGAGTATGTCCCAGTGTGTACTCATTCCTGTGGTTTCAAGTATCACAAATATTTCAACATTCGTGCTTTTTTTAATTGGAGCCAAAAATTGCATCCAAATGTGATTATTCTACGGTGCCTCGGTAACGATTCTGATTATTTGGCTCGAAGCGTCAGCTCCATTCATCGAGACATGCTCGCGTCCTCGTCTTTTTTTTATGCTTATGCTTATCAGTCAAAATTTAAATTTTCAACTTTAAATTTGAAGTTGATTTTAGAGTTTTGTCATTGTAGTTTATTTTTCAGCCTTTATTTTTAGATCATTTAGAACATATATATAAAAGTTTTATTCACAAATTATTTTTTATTTGCAAATATGCCGTTTGACCTATTCCACCAAACAACCAAACAATGGGGCTGTCGAACTCTTCTTATTATTCTTTTTTTTTCTTTTCACTCGTGCTCTCCCATCAATGCCGGTTTGAGAGTTGACACAGATGAGTCTCCCAGAAGAGTAGTGATGGCAACAAATCTAGCACCAATTAGAGCAGTGGAACCAGCTATGGATGAGCCTTCTGTGATGGTGATCAAAGAGATAACCGGGTAGAGCAGGCGTGAGAACTTCCCTTGCCACTTGCTCTGCCTAAAGGTCTAATGTCTGCACGAACACCGCGCCACAATGTTGGAAGGGCGCGGTGGGCGTGCAGTACGTGAGTGGGGAAGCCACAAGCTATTTGGCAGGAAGAGGAGGTCGCACACGTTGCGCTGCCTTCGGCCACCACATTAGTCCAGAAATGCAACGCCCAGCAGCGAAGGGTCCGATGAAGGGATGTTGAATAATTCCCAATGCCTTCCATGCATAGGAGCCTAGCTAGGAGCGACAGAGACTCGATCTGATGAGAGTCGTCGCACCGTCGATTTCAATTTGCCTCCCAAACTGAGCTACGTATACGTGCACATCTGCTGGCCCTTTTAAGTTAACTCAGCTATCTAAGTGGCCCGCAGCATTGGAGTGCTATGTATATAGATGGCACATCCTCTCAGAGTCTCTTAGGTGAACGATTTTTAAGTAGCTCAGCTTGAAATTTATAGATGGATGGTTTTTCACAGCATCTCCATATATATCCTTCACCCCAACGTGTAGGACAATGGTCATTATCACAATTACAAAACACCGGAAGCGGATCCTCTGACGTAGAGGATTTCTACGTCAGAGGGACGTCCCCGCTGGATCACCGTACATTCCGCATCCGACGGCAGCCTCGTTTCCAGCCTGTCCTCTCTGTCGTTTGGCCTAGAAGGCTAGAAGCGCGCTGGCTTGGCCCATGTGCAGACCAAGTAGAGGAGCTAGCGCTGGTTCGTCCGCCATGGCCGTCATCGTCAGACGCTCGTCGTCTCGCCTCCTGCCGCTTGTCCGCTATGGCCGCCGGCCGCTCGTCCGGCAGAGTGGTCTTTTGAACGAGGCGAGGGAGGCAAGAGAGAGCATCAAACAAAATGGCAGCAGCCGCGGCGCACGTCCACAACATCAAGGCCGTGCAGACGGCGGTGAGCCCGGGAGGACGCGTCTCGTCCCCGAGGGTGTGCTGCAACGTCGAGTCCGTGAGCGTGGGAGGACAGGGTGTGGGGGAAGGAGTCGCTGAGCGAGGCGCTGGCCGACCACCCGGAGATGGCGGGCCGGCTCTGACGCCGCATAGATGGGTCGTGGGAGATGAAGCTGAACGACACCGGCCGGCGTGCGGCTCCTACAGGAGACACAGTGGGCGTGACCCTCGATGAGTTCCTCGATCGGTGGCAAGGGCCTGGTGTGCAGGGAGGTTGCGCTGGCGTCGTGGACCGACGTGAACGCCGACGACCCCGACATGTGCCCCGTTCTTCATGTAGGTGATCGAGCATGCATCAAAACGAGCATCGCCGCGCGCAAGCATGAAAAATCATGCATGCATGCATGCGAACAGTATATATATGTGGCGGTACTATACCCTTCGATCGATCTCTCTCCTCTCTTCTGCAGTTATTCTTTGTGCTTTAAATTGTGGTATACTAGCACGGCGGCCGGCGGGTAGACGATGAGCATCTGACGGTGACGGCTCTGGCGGACGAACCAGCGCTCCTCGACTTGGTCTGCAAATGGGCCAAACCAGCGAGCTTCTGGGCCAAAACGACGGATAGAACAGGCTGGAAACGAGGCTGCCGTCGGATGCGAAATGCACGGTGATCCAGCGGGAACGTCCCTCTGACGTAGATATCCTCTACGTCAGAGGATCCGCTTCCTGCTGAGAAAAGCCATCCATCTATAAATGATTATAAATGATGTACTTTCAAGCTGAGGTACTTATAAATCATTCACCTAAGAGACATGAGTACATGCCCTTTAGGTTTCCAGAAGACAAGCCATATATTAAGAGCGCATTCAATGTGACCAAAAGGTGCTAATTTTTAATAATATACTAGTACCTATGGTGGGCAGAGAGCCATTGTGGTGAGGATCATGGTGTTGATTCTACTCCCTCCGTCCCAAAATAAGTACAGTTTTACACTATTCACGTTCAACGTTTGACCGTCCGTCTTATTTGAAAATTTTTTTATGATTAGTATTTTTATTGCTATTAGATGATAAAACATGAATAGTACTTTATGTGTGACTAAATGTTTTTAATTTTTTCACAAATTTTTTCAAATAAGACGGACGGTCAAACGTTGAACGTGAATAGTGTAAAACTGTACTTATTTTGGGACGGAGGGAGTAGAATCAACACCATGATCCTCACCACAATGGCTCTCTGCCCACCATAGGTACTAGTATATTATTAAAAATTAGCACCTTCTGGTCACATTGAATGCGCTCTTAATATATGGCTTGTCTTCTGGAAACCTAAAGGGCATGTACTCATGTCTCTTAGGTGAATGATTTATAAGTACCTCAGCTTGAAAGTACATCATTTATAATCATTTATAGATGGATGGCTTTTCTCAGCATCTCCATACCTTTGCCCCACCCTGCAGGACAATAGTCATTACCACAATTAAAAAACACCTTATAGGTGTTGGTGCTAAATAAAAATTATATAGGTACTGGTTCGCATATAGAACCAATTACACCTACGATTCTCACCGCAATGACTCTCCTCCCACCATAGGTACCAGTATGTTATTAAAAATTAGCACCTTTTGGTCACATTGAATGCGTTCATAATATATGGCCCATCTTTTAGAAGACTAATGGACTTTTACTTCTGTCTCTTAGTGCTGCACAGTACTAAATTGCTTGTTATATTACAGTAACTAGAACAACCATGACATAACCGAGCTTCCGATGCCTCTTAGACCTAACACACATGCTGCATGGCATGGTTGCCCCACTTGCCCATACTATTTCAACAAGGATATTACCTTAGCTCTGTTCAGCAAGCTGTTCCATTCTACATGTTTCGATGATCTATTTTAAGCTGTTAGCCTTGAGCTACTCCCATTTTCCTTTAATTTGTTCGTGACTCAGTTCGTCTTGCTCTTTATAAACAGAGAGCACAAATATTGGAAGTGTCCATCTGGTTAGAATAAATCGAGCCTTTTGAGGTGGAATGGTTTGTCAAATTTATTTGGTATATTGCCTTTCAGGTTTTCTTCTTCCTTTTAGTCACGTGCATCGCCACTGGAAACTATCTAAAACCAAGTTTTCACGAGTACCGATGTGTACTATATTGCAACAATCTACGATATAACAAGCCGAGTTTTTCAGATCATCTCGAAATTTCATTGAAGCTTAAACTAGCTTAGAAATGTACTACTCTTTCTGTTTCATATTATAACTTGTTTTGACTTTTTTTCCTACAACATTTACAACATAAAACAAATATATTATAAAAATATATTTAACGTTATATTTAATGAAACTAATTTGATGCTAAAAATATTGCTATTTTTTTTAAAACTTAGTCAAACCTAAAGAAATATGAGTAAAAAAAAATCAAAACAACTCGTAATAGAAAACAGAGGGAGCAGTACGTAATTAATTAATTAACCAGGCCCTCGACACAACACAATGGGGGGAATTGAAACAACTGCACAACAGCGAGCAGTACTCCTGCAGGGAAAACATTAGTTAGGACAGATCAATCGTAAGGTCCATCCCAACCGGACACAAAAAAAAGAGGAGGCCAGGCCAGAACGGGAGCTTCTCTCCTCTCATCGGCACGCACAGCCGCGCACATGTTCTTCGTAGCGAAAATAATGTTGCGCGGCTGAAGCAACGGTCCCTCAAGCCAAGCAGCGCAGGAACATGTGAAGGCGGAGGTTCCCGATGCCTCCCATATCTAGCTACTAGGAGCATGAAGTAGCTTGGAGGGGTTGTCACGTCGAATTTAATTAATTAATTTGCCTGAACAAATTGAGAGAGAAGGTACCTGGTGTGTTCTGTACAAGTGTACATGCGCCTTCTTTATAGTTAAACTCCAGCTCTCGGTGTGTGTCACGCATCTTTGAATTGGGGTACTATCCTTTATAAAAAGAGCAATTTTACGGTCCATGAGGAGGTACCATGAAGTACTATTTTTTCTATTGTAAATTTGGTACCTCATGGTATCTAGGTACTATCAGGTACCATGAGGTACCTCATGGTAACTCCTCAAGGACCGTAGAATTGCTCTTATAAAAAGGTAAAATGGATTGCACGTTCCGTTCCTTTAAGACTTGGCTGTGTTCATTCTTTTCTTTTGGATAGAGGGAAACGAGAAAGATTACTAGCACATGGTTAATTAAGTATTAATTATTATAAAGTTGAAAAATAAATTTATTTGATTTGTTTAAACAACTACTAATATAGAAACATTTTACAACAAACGCACAATTTAACCGTTTGAAAACATCCTAACGAAAAATGAGAAGGATAAAGTTTAGAGTTAAAGAAAAGAACTAGGCTTTGGTAGGATAAACGACCAATCAAGGTACTATATATGGACTTAACAGCATATGTACAGTGAATATTACTACAACATCCGCTGTTCACAGCTCTCAGATTGTCACAAATCTTTGATTGCCTAGATATATAGTCCAATTATAACCCTTTGATTACTTACTGCGCGCCAACATATATGCATGCCTCCTGTCCCACTGCAGCTCGGCAACAAAGTCTCCAATAGAAACTCAATATCAGTATATGATTCATGCTGCCTGTCACTCTGATCTGCTCGAAAATTAACTCATTTTTGTCAGTGTTACAAAACTAACGGTTGCAACATGGATGTCCTATCCAAGAGAAACAATCCTCCACCCAGCAGATACACAGCCATATTCCCTGCTTGTTCGTCCATCGGTCGGTCGGTCCAGATCCATGAAATTATAGAACGAGACCATGACAAGACCAGATGGGGTTCATATATATAGCTTCAAAACTAAGTTATTACCTGCAGCCGTTCATTCTCGTTCGTCCTTGGATGCAGGCATATATAGCTGATACTACTACCTCGGAACAGAGAATCAGATAAGTATATACTCCCTCCATCCCTAAATATTTGACGTCGTTAACTTTTTAAAACATATTTCATCGTTCGTTTTATTCAAAAACTTTTGTGAAATACGTAAAACTATATGTATACATAAAAGTATATTTAACCATGAATCAAATGATAGGAAAAGAATTAATAATTACTTAAATTTTTTGAATAAAACGAACAGTTAAACATGTTTAAAAAAGCCAACGACGTTAAATATTTAGAGACGGAGAGAGTATTACATAGAGTTTTCTAGTAGTAGTACTAGGAGTGAGGAAGAGAGCTCAGAGAAACGCCTGCTCGAATGCTTCGCTCTGCAACCATAGGCAGTGCCCTTTTATAGCTGTGCTGAGGAGCCCTCTTGCCGCTTTATTTCTGTAGATAGGCATGCACTCATATACACGCAAGACTGCATGGAGCAAGTCTGTAAGCTCGGGGGTTCTCGAAAGGAAAACCGTATGTAAATTTGCTCGTGTTATATGAAATAATTTCTTTTGTGCATCCCAGTTTATTTGTCTGGCTGGGAGTTTATGCAAGGGACCCCGTAGGAGATAGCTCTTCAGTAGTTCTCATCGTTAGCCTTCATCTTGCTTAGGCATCAGGAGAACGTGTAGCCGTAGAGAAGTGTTCCCTTCGGGTGGAACTGCCTGGGGAGACGATAAGCTCTTATCTAGAACGAATATTCTAGGGATATGAGAAGAAGTTTCTTGTACAACACGAATAAGTTATACAAGGATGAGCGAGGGCTGAATGGCTTTCTCAAGTTATTACCAGTTTTCCGTTGTACGATCGTTTCTACATCACTGCTAAACCCAGATTTCCGATACCTCCTCTGTTCCTATATGTTTACATGGATATATGGATGAGTTCATTGATACATTGAAGAGGGACAAACTTTGTTCTTTGCTTGCTCTCTACAGTTTACATGTACAGCCACACAACTTATATTTCACTGCCTCGTGCTATCCCTTCCGTCTCTCTCTAGTTACCGTTACATGGCTATAGGCCTATAACCTATATGGCCTAGCACTATGTACGGAGTATATGTTTATGTGCAATTACACAAAACAGATATAAAATAACTTAACTGCAATGTTTATGCAGATAGAACCATCAAAGAAATCTATCTATTAATATATTATTAAAACAGCTTTAAAAGAAGGAACCACATTCACTGTGGGGGCTAGAAATTCCCATATTGATCGGAGCAAAAGGAAAGGAGAGTCAAGTAGAAATACAATTTAAAAATAATTGAAATTCGAAATTAAAAATATGCACTATTGAAATAAGATTCCATGTACGAGACCAATACGACATTAATTAATATTCGGAATAAAAAAATAAAATAAAATCTGAAATTAGAATAAATTAAAAGGATAGTTCAAGTAGGAATACAATTTTGAAACAGTTGAAATTGAAAATAAAATATAAAAATACTAAAAAACAGAATACAATATTAATTAAAATACGAAATAAAAAATAAAATAAATTCTAAAATTAAAAAAAATTCAACTAGGAATATAATTTATAAATAACTAAAATTGGTGATAAAACATAAAGACTATTGAAAGAAAAGACCATATAAAATTTATGACGAGAGTAATTAAGTAACATGCTTATAAAGAATTAAAGTGTAGGAGGTTGGTGGGACATCTAAAAAATATTACTAAAACACCAAATAGAATCCTAATGACGATTAAAAGGAGGGACGACGGGCGGGCCGTCAAGTAACCAGTCAACGCTGTCGGCGGAACTTCTAGAAAGTAATAAAAAACCCCAATGATAATCATATTTAATTTTTAAAATCCCAATGACTAAAAAGAAGAGACAGCGGGCGGGTCATACAGGAGTACAGTGACAGAGCTGTCGACGGTTGGCGGGACTTCTAGAAAGTAAAAAAATAAATTCCAACTATAGTTATGTTTGATTTTTGGAATCCCAATGAAAGTAAAAAGTTGGCGGCGGACACAGCGTAGAGGAGTATAGTGGCATCGTTTGATGAGACTTAAAATTATAAAAACTGAAACCCAACGAGACAATAACCTCTAAAAACTATAAGGTCCAATTTTTAAAGGTTCGGAACTTCTAAAAGTAAAAAAAAAAAACCACAATGATAATAATATTCGATTTCAAAATCTTAATGACAATAAGAAGGAAGGGAGCGGGTGAACCGTAGAGGAGTACAGTGGCAAAGCCACTGACAGTTTGGGGGGACTTATAAAAAGTAAAAAATGAACCCAAACAATAATTATATTCGATTTTTAAAATTGCAATGACAAAAAAGAGAAGAGACAGTGGACGGACCATAGAGGAGTATAATGGCAGCGCTTAATGGGACTTCTAGAAATTATAAAAACAAAACCGAATGAGACAATAAACTCTAAAAACTATACTATCCAATTTATAAAGATTCCAAGGAGAATTAATAGAAACAATGGTAGATCGAGCAAACAAATAAAAAAAAGAGATGACAAAAGTAAGTGGTAGCAACTGGTGTGATTTTTACAAAACTATAAAATTAGAAACACGGGGATGATAAAGTTTGGTCTTTCAAAGTCTTAAGAAAACAAGATAGCTATTTAATAAATTTCAAGTAAAATCATATTAAAAAATATATAATTTTATATGGGTGCTAGCCGGACAATTGCACCGGCCACCCAGTTAGTAACATTTGATTAGAAGGATCTACTAAATACTACTACTAGCCGCACTAAAGCACATCAAAATAGCACTCTCGAGTATATTGGTTTAATATGTTTGGACAACAGAGTAATACTACTACTACTCCAGTTGCTAAAACAAGCAGAGCCCATGAAGTGAAGTGTCCCGTGCCACATTTTAATGCGCGAAGCGAGGATGCATCAAAGTGCTTCCACAGCTGGTCTCTGGTCTGTCCCAAACACCTCTCATGCCTAAGGGGGGCAACCATGCAATAGTAGAGCAGCTAGAGTTGTTTTAGAGTCAGCAGCAACGAATGCACAAGTTGCCTAGCTTGTGACCTATCCCTCGATCGATCGATCGATGCCCGTTCCATGGATCCGACGCGGCTGAATTGATCTCTCTGATAGTGACCACTGTCCAGCGAATTGGATGTCCTATATAAGGTCCCGTTCAGTTCTCCAAAAGTTTTTCCCAAAAACATCACATCGAATCTTCTGAGACATGTATGGAGTATTAAATATAGATTAAAAGAAAAATTAAATGCACAGTTAGGGAGGAAATCGTGAGACGAATCTTTTGAGCCTGATTAGTCTATGATTAGCCATAAGTGCTAATGACGGATTAATTAGGCTCAAAAGATTCGTCTCACGGTTTCCAGGCGAGTTATGAAATTAGTTTTTTCATTCGTGTCCAAAAACCCCTTCCAACATCCAGTCAAATATTCGATGTGACACCCAAAAATTTTTATTTCGCGAACTAATTTTTATTTCCAAGGCTCACGTGGACGGCATAGGAGGGCAGGAGGCAGCTGGAGTTATCTATAAGTAGTCTGGCCATGTACTCCTTCCATCCCTATTACCAAACATAAGCTTCTATTTATAATAAGAACGATGTTACGGTGCTCTCTACTGATAGTATTATACTATCCCGTTCATTGTTAAGGGTAAGACAATAATTCATAATACATTGATTAGGGGTAACTTTATCATTTATGTTTTTTCCCAGCTAGATCATCATGTGGTCATCCATTGTGTTGGCATTTTCATATTCCATCGAAAAAACAAATAAGAAGGAAAAAAGCTTAGTCGCAGATAAATAATGATTGTACCCCTCCTCATCTTTTTTTTATTTACAATAATGCATCTCCATATTTCTATTACCTTTAACTAAGACGATAATATAAATAGATCTGAACCATTCGATTAAATGAGATTAATGGTTCAGATTGCTCTCCACACCTTAGTGGGGCTCTTATGATAAACATAAGCATCAAGCAGTAACCAGAACAACCACGGCACAACAGAGTTTCCGATGCCTCTTGGCCCTGTTTGTTTCAATTAAGATTATTGTAATCTAGATTATTAAATCAGATTACTCTAAGCTGGATTATAATAAGCTGACATAAAATAAGCTACGAGTTGTTTGTTTCTCTGGATTATTAGAGACATCTAAGGATAGTGGGTCTTTAGCCACTCAATAATCTGAAAAAAGCTCCTCTAGAGGAGATTATTGGATTATAGTAATTTGGCTTATAGATTATAATAATCTAGCATAATAATCTGCTTGTTTGTTTCAGCTTACTTCTAATAATCCAGATTATAATAATCCTAAGCTGAATCAAACAGGGCCTTAGACCTTATATCTGCTCCGCAAGCAATTCCATTCTACATGCTTATGCGATCTATTTTAAGCTGTTAACTTTTAGCTACTCCCGTTGTCCTTTTGTCATGACTCAGTTAGGCTTGCTCTTTATAAATAGAGAGCACAAATATTGGGAGCGTACTTCGGGTTAGACTAAATTAATTGAGCCTTTTGTGGTGGAATTAATAGTTTGTCAAATTTATTTGTTATATTGTCTCTCTGTTTTCCTTCTCCATTTTATTTGCGTGCATGGTCACCGGGAACTATCAAAGACCAAATTTTCACGACTACCTATATGTACTATATTGCAATAGTCTACGACATAACAAGCCGATTTTTTTTTTGCGTCTTATCCAAATTTCGTTGGAAGCTTAAACTAGCTTAGCAGTGTTAGTGATTAATCTCGGCCTTGGCACAAACCCATGGGGGAAAACAACTACTTCCCCCGTCCCAAAAAATAACAACTTTTAGCACTTAGAATTTGTTCTAAAATATAATAACTTCTTTATCAACAGTCTCTTCCCAACCAATCACAACCCTTCACCATTCACTTTTTTCACCTATCTTCACTTTCCAACCAATTACAATCTCTCCTTATTTAATTCTATATTTTTTTTAATAATTGCGTCAAACTCTAAGACTTCTTATATTCTGAAACAAAGTTAGTACACAAACAGTGACGTTCCTAAAAAAACATTAATTAATTAGGACAGATCAAATCGTGCGTCCATCCCAACTGGACACAACAAAATGGAAGAAGGGCAAGGACAGAACGGGCCTCTCCTCGGCATCGATCGTGGTAGGGCTGTCAATGAGCCGAGCTCGAGCCAGCTCGCTTGCCTAGGCTCAAGCTCATACAAGCTCGAGTCGAGCCTATAAAATATCCGAGCTTTTATACAGGCTTTGTCGAGCTCGCTCAAGATCAAGCTCGACATATGAACTTTATTTTTATGTAAAACAATTGTATATTCAAGAATAATCTTTTAAAAAATAATTAATTTCTAGTTCATCATATTAATAAAAGAGAAAAATAATAAAATAAATATATGATGCCAATACAAGGCATACAAATAACATATTTGATCTCCAAGTTTATTAATAACAACATAATTCTTATATTACTAGACTCCTTGGAAGCTCGAGCTCCTCGACAATGCTCATGAACTTTGGGAGAGGCTCTGGCTCGACTCGTCTGGAGCTCGAGCCAAGCTCGAATCGAGCCTAAGACGAGTCGAGCTTGAGCAGCTCGCAAGCCTCGAGCTTTTTTTTTTTACAACCTCGAGGCTCGCGTGCTCTTCATATAGCGAAAATGTTGCAAGAAGGTATCAGGTCGGCTCCGGCAGCGTGCGACGCGCGTGCAGTGCGCGAGCTGCGAAGCCACAATCTATCAAAGCTATCGAGCTGGGATAAGCGGCAATTGTAGACGCTGAGCTTCCTCCAGTCGCCCCGTTAGTCAAGCAATGCAGAAACGAGTGAGGGGGATGTTTAGTTCCATGGCCGCTGAATAATTCCCGATGCCTCCCATAGTCCCATATCTAGCTAAGCTGAGAGCTTCGCTTGGAGAGTCGATCCTCACGTCAAATTTAATTAATTTGCCTCAACAAATTGAGAGAGATAAGCTATTGATGTGTTCTGTACACAAGTGTACAGTACATTGGCCTTGTTTATTTAACTCCAGCTCTCAATGTGTGTCACGCATCTTTGAAGTGGATTACTATCCTTTTATAAAACAAGGAAGGTAGCCCGCGCATTCGCGCGGGCATGTGTCGTAGATTGTATTTCAAACACTATAAGGATGGAATATAAATCAAAAAACATTTTCAAAATATAAACTGGAAATAAACCCGCATAGATGCACTGACATCTTATTTGTTGTTCAGAAAAAAGAATAGTAAAATAAATCATATATCATTATATACACTGTAAGGGAATGTAAATTAGCTTACAATAAAAAGAAATATATTTGCCGTAAAATAGATGGTATAATTTAATATACTACTAAATATAAGAATAAGAATATCTCTCATATTTAAATAAAAATCATTTTGTCGTGGTCATATATAAAGTCCCCGATTGTTTTTGTTTTAAATGCTATGTGCATTTTTAATAAATGAAACTGCATTAATCCACTAAAATAAATTATATATTATTAAGACACTAAATATATATCTACACTGCTTAACTCGATGTCCATCACTTATTTCCACATCTAGGTATAAATAATCTAAACATACCACTTCTACGTATAATACGATAACACCGTTAAAAATAGACATAAATGTCTCTCTAACGGATGAAGTCGATAACTACCAAAGCTTTATTATGTAATACCCCTAAAACATGGGCTCACATTGACATAGCCGTACACCTAAAGACCAGCCTATGGCACCATTTTAACACTTAGTTCACAATGGGCACACCCACAAAGGATTGCATTAGTAAGAATATCACTTTAGATACATTGCCTGCATTGGTCTTTTACTGGCGCCATCTTAACTCAACCATATACATATGCTTGTGATATTTACGATGGCATAGTAAACACTACACCCTGCATGAAGGACAGGGATGGACAAAAGAGGAGGTGATGAAAAATAGTTATATTTTTTGCCCCCTAGTTATTTCTGTGTGGTATTATTTTTAATAAAATCGTAGTTTAAAGATGATCATAAATATAGGCAGTTTGGTTTTCCATCTAATAAGTGAGAAAAAAAAGGGGAAAGAAAAAGAATTATGTGGGACGTACTTGTTTTTTTATACCTATACGTGCACGTACAATGCGAGTTTTTGAGATAAATTTAATTGTATTTTATTATAATAGATCTAATGGTTATAAATATGGGTCCACCGCATTCTAAATTTTTTTAAAGTGCCACGTGTTTAATAGAACTTTTAGTAGATAATTGATAGATTGAAGATTAAGAAAGGGAAGAGGAGATGAGGGGAGAGAGGGAGAACGTACCATCTGGAGGAGGAGGAGGGGAACGTAGAGGAGGTGGGGATCGGTGTGGAGAGGAGGATTTTATTTTTTTATTTGATCTAATGGTTGAAAATATTAGACCCACCAATTTAAAGGAAAATCAACGGTTAGATTTCTAGACCGCCACTTGGCATCTTTGGAGCGTTTGTAGGAGGACAACTTGGCGGCTTAGGAGCGTTTATAGGAAGTTTAATTTATACCTATAGTGCAGTACAATGCGAGTTTTTGAGATAAATTTTAATTGTATTTTATTATAAATAGATCTAATGGTTATAAATATGGGTCCACCGCATTCTAAATTTTTTTTTAAAGTGCCCTGTTTAAATGGACTTTTAGTAGATAATTGATAGATTGAAGATTAAGAAAGGGAAGAGGAGATGAGGGGAGGGAGGGAGTACGTACCATCTGGAGGAGGAGGAGGGGAAGTAGAGGAGGTGGGGATCGTGTGGGAGAGGAGGATTTTATTTTATTTTTATTTGATCTAATGGTTGAAAATATTGGACCCACCAATTTAAAGGAAAATCAACGGTTAGATTTTTAGACCGCCACTTGGCATCTTGGAGCGTTTGTAGAGGACACGTGGCGGCTTAGGAGCGTTTATAGGAAGTTTAATGGACTTTTAGTATATAATAGATGATGACTGTGTCTCACTGTCTTAGACTATGAGATGAATAGCACTCACATGAAGAGAGATGACCACGGAAACAATTCCCTTATCTCCCTACTTGATTACGTAAGATCTACTCCCTCCATCTCAAAAAAAACCCATCCCTAAATTCCTAATGCAGGTTTAGTACTAACGTGAAATGACCTAAATGCCCTTCTCAAGTACAACTTCTTGTTAGTCATTAGCACTTATGTAGGAAAAACAAGGAAATGTAAAAATCCCTCCATCGTCATTTGCATATGAGTCGCCGCCTTGCAAGCCTCCAGGGCTCCAACGACGACACTGCATGCCTCTACGCCACCGCTGGCCTGCACGTCGTCTCCATCCGTCGGCCCCGCCACAGGCTTCGGATCCGCCACCTCACAAACCTCTATGCACGACGCCATGGAAGGTCCCAGTCACGGAGAGAGGGAGGGAGCTTCCAAGCCACATCCATCTACTGGAGATGCGTCCTGCAACGGATGATGGGGATCTAGGGATGAGGCTCGGGTTGAAGTTGCTCTTAGTCAAGCAGAGCAACGCCAAGCTGTAGCGAAGGTCCAATCTAAGGCTGCTGAATAATTCCTGATGCATCCATGCCTAGAAGCATAGGCTGTGTTGTCCGACGTGTTAAGAGAATGGAATCTTCCAGTTGGCACACAATGGTGCACACACACAATCAATCGACCGCCAGTACTTCTGAAATTCTTTTTCACATATTGAGCTATGCACCTTGTTTCTCTACCTCCTACTATTATGTTACTTTGGTTGTCTTCTATAGCCTATCACTACATATAATGTGCATTATTGGTGTCTGGGGTGCCATCTTTCGAAACTATAATAACTCAACAACTATCTTCATGTAGCCAAGAAAATATTCACTCCAACCAACAAGCTATGAGGGTATATTCCCTGGTCACAAGTACTTGACTTCTTCTTTTTTTTTTTTTTAAACAACTCGCACAAGACAGTGCGACGTTTCTATTGATAGAGCAGAAAAAAAAATACAAGTCTATAGCCCTGGAAGACTATAGCCAGAAAAAAGAAAAACAGCCACACCAACGCGTCTATGTCTGATCCTACTGTTAGAACAAAAACAAGCACACAGCACCCCTAAGGGATGGGTCTTCTGAACGACGCCTCCAGGGAGGGAACGACACCAAGTGCGCCGCCGTCGCCCGTCCTGATCTCCAAGACGTGTTTTCACCTAAAGAACCCATTGGGAGAGGAAAGTAAACGCAGCAACGCCCAAGGGGAAAGCGGCACCCGCAAGCGTCACCATTGCCGGCCCGGAGGCTGGGCTTTCGCCCGAATTCCTACTCTCCCGCACTAAAGCGTACATGTCAGGTTCAACAGTTCCACCAGCTAATCCCCTTCGACGCGCAGCACAGCGCCGACGCCTCACCGCCGGCCAACCAACAAAGTGGATCTCGTCCTTCGGTGTGCTTCGACTCCATCCACGTGGTTAGGTTGGAGGGGGAGAGGGTGAGAGAGAAGAATGGATCCCCTCTCCCCGCACTGGCCCGCCCAGCATGGCCATCTTGCGGCGGCAAGCCGCCACCCCAAAGGACAAACGCCTGGAGGGAAGAACACCGTAGGCTTCAACACCCCTTCATGACACGACCGTCGTCGCCGCTCGACCGGCTACCCGTGTGAACAAGCTGCTGGTCGCATCACCGTCGCCTCCATCCTCCACCCACAGCAGCCTCGCCGCCACTGAGCCCATCGGCCGGGACAACCTCAGTCACCGCCAGGATGAGCCATCCGCCGACGCACCCGCGGCCGGGCAGCGCGCCTCCAGTCCAACGACGTCGGGCACCAGGGGTTCCCCCACCGCCATCGGCAGTTCCCGGACCTCGGCCGCCTCACTGCGCCGGCGTCGCGCACCTCGCCTGCCGCGGCGGCCTCCGCCGCCAACACTGCCGCCTCCTCGTCCGTGATGCATCCGCACCACAAGGAGCCGTTGCCGGCCGGATCCAGCCAGGGGTGGCCAGATCCGGCGAAATGCAGCGCGCCTCTCGCACCATCCTCCGCCGTCGCCGTCGCCGTCCTCACCTCGCCGTGCCGCACCGACGCCACCTCGTCGCCGGCCCGCCCACGCTCCAGCCGGATCCAGCCAGGGGATGGCCAGATCCGGGAAGGCAGCGCCGGATCCGCCGCCTCCTCGCCGGGATGGCCCGCCGCGCCACTCCCCAGACACCGCCGTTCGCCGCCTCTCCCGCGCCTGAGAGGGGGCGCCGCCACAGAGAAATCCCCGCCGCCGCATCATAGCTCGCCCGTCGACTTTCCGGCGGTGAACTTCGCGGCGGCGAGGTGGGGGAAGGGGGAGGGGGAAGGCGGGCGGCGCTAGGGTTTTTCGCCCCCCGGTCGCCAGCGCGTGGGCGAGCGCGGGGCGGGGGTCCCAAGTACTTGACTTTTTGGCAATGTTCTAAATCTTCAGCTAAGCCTCTTAGTGGTTGAGCTCTCCAACAGCTAAGACCAGCTATAGCTATAGCTAAGAAATTTAGCGGTTTTCGAAAATATAAGAAAAAAACTAAAAAAAATGATAGAATTTGGGCTAAAAATTGACAGATAGAGTTCATCACCAATTCAAACTTCATCACCAATTCGTAGTTCATACTTCATATATGGTGTTCATAGTTTCTAATTCATACTTTTAGCAGCTAAGTGCAGCTATCTTTGGCTATTTTAGTGACGCTATCCTCTAACTAATGTAGCTATTAGCTGTCGACAAATCTTAGCGTCAAAATTGAAGTATCCTAGTTGTTCCCTCCCTATCCGCTATCTCTAAGCTTGCCGCTATAGCTGGAGATTTATTAAAACATTTCTTTTTGGATAAAATCAGGTTAAACTTTAACCTCAAATACTACAATTTTCTCAAAAAAATATATTTTAAAAATACTTAGTTCAAAACGTAAAAATAGTGTGAGTAGATTTTTCATGGAATGCACATTGATAGTCTCACTATATCTCTGACTAGATTTATAAACTAAAATGTAGTCCAAGGTAGAACCTCAAATACCGTAAAAAGAATCAAAGGTCAATTAATATTTGTCATCACAGGGGCTACCACATTAGCATGAATAGATTAAACATGTTAAAATAGAGGATTGTGGAAAGGTCTAATATTTTTTGTAGAAACAAAAAAAAAAAGAGAATGACATGCATAGAACGACCAGAAAAAAAAAAAAGCTCTCCATGCATCCTCTCAATTGATTTCCAGTAACCAAAACATTACACATCCGATGCTGCAACTCGCACTAAGAAAACTAGATTTATTTATGGTGGGGTTCCACCAAAATGCGACCGATTGAGGTCCCCATTTGAGAAAATTGTAGTATTTGAAGGTTAAAGTTTGGTGGGCTGAAATGGGGCCGGGGGTGTGCGCAGCCCTAGGAAGGCTAGGATGCACGGCGCACTTGCTGTCAATACCACTGGCCGGATACGCGAAGCGAGGCTAAAACGCTTCCGCGTTTCTAAGGAGTACTAGAGTTGATGCAGCTTTGTCCCAGATGCCTTCCATGCCTATTGCCTATATGCCTAAACTAGAGCGATCGATGCATCATCGTCTCGACGGTCGTTGGAAAATTTAGTTCCCAACTCACAAGAGACATCATCAGCGTAGGATATATATAGTTTGTTGTCTGGTCTCACTATTACCTCGGTCTTGTATTTCTTTATAATCGTAGCACTATATAATAGTGGACGCAAAGGAAAAACATGTGTGTTGCACATCTTTTTTTAGTCCAACAAATATTCCAATGCAGAGGATTATATCTGTATTCTCAAAAACTTCAGGATTTAAAGTACAATTTTCCAATGCAGAGGAACATGTGCTTACTTTCGAGAAAATACGGACGCATTTTTGCAAAATCACCAACTCTTTCTACTTTTTCCTTTGTTTTTTTCTTCCCCCACCCCACCCCACACAACCACCGCCATTGCCATGTGTGGCGGTGGTCGGCCGGCGGGTGCCGCGAGCGGTGGTTGCGCGCCCGTGTGGCGGGGCGCGGCCAACCGGCGGAGGAGCTCGGCCGGTCAGCGGTGCTAGGCGCGGGCAAGCAACGGTCTCGACGCGGCGTGGAGGCACGGCCGACGCCTGGGGTACTCGTCCGGTCGTTACAAGACGGTGCGGCGGCCACACATCAAGTGGTCGGCGTGCGCTGCGGGTATGACAGCGCCATGAATGGTCGGCATAGGTGGCTCCGCTAGCTGGTGTTGTTCGCCACTTTTTCCCTTTTCTTCGTCTTCTTTAATTTCTTCTTCATTCTTCTTTTCTATATTTCTGATTCCCTCTTCATGTCCGGCCAGCACCTTCACGACAGTACATTGCATGTGTCTCGGTGTAGCGGCGTGGCTTCAGTGGCATGGATGTCGCGGCTTGCACGTTGATGCCCGGGTTGTGGTACGGTGTGACCTCACTGCCGTGCGGTCCCGGCGCAATATGGTGTCTGTGGGCGTTGTGACACGCACAGCCCGCTATCTGTTTCACGTATTCCCAATCAGCTTTCGCGACGACTCCAGTTCAGACGGTACTGGATTTCTTTGGGAATAGCGAAAACGGAACAGGGAATAGGGGAGGAGTTCGTTTTCGTGATTAGATCAGCAAGATGCAAAAGGAATCTATGAATTAATTTTACCCATTTTCTTCGTCGATATCTGGAAGAACATCGTGTGACCCTGTATTATATGTCTAGTCAAGATGGGTTGCATAATTTCTACGAAAGTAGAGACATAAAGATATAAGCTTGTGGCGTGCTTTTCTCATATCAATTGCAGGTACAAAACTTCTCGTCTAACTCTCTATTTATAGCCAAAGTCATCGATGCTTCAATAATTTAGTGATGGACACATTTTGTCATGTAACCAGGCACACTTATGTCTTTAAACAGTCTCCTGGAAATAACAAAAAAAAAACGAACTCATTATGCTAACAAGAGGAGTAGTTCCATTTATTACATTGAAATGTATTCAAGCATAATTAAGATTAAGCTTGAGCCCATGCTCATCCGTGTAATTTTTTAATTAACCCTCGACTATAAAACAGCAATATATATGGTCAAGAAAAATTTACAGCAGGTGGGTATATTCCAATTTGCAAGGAATAGCTAGGGTCCCTGTTTAGAAGATTAGCCTAGGGCTAATTTTGAAAGCTAATGTTTAGTCATGAATTGGTAGGCATTAGCCTACGGTGGTATGTTTGGATCCATGGGCTAATTCAAGGCTAAAAGATGGAGAGAGAGTAGAAAGAGAGGAGAGAGAAGGAGAAGAGAGGCTACTTTTTGATGGTCCCCACACAAAATTAGCCCCATTAGCACTCCTTGGAGGGGCTAATGTTTTGAGGGGGGCTAATTCACATTAGCTCAAAATTAGCCCACCTGTTTGGATCCTTGAGGGCTAATTTGAGGCTAAAAGGTGAGGGCTAAACATTAGCCCATGGAACCAAACAAGCCCTAGGTAGATAGGTGGGTACGATGATGATGAGCCGTCGGTCAGTCCTGTCCTAATCGTTCTGCCCCAATATGGTGCCGAGGGATGCTGCAGGCATGGATCAACTAAATTTTGAAATATACATTATTTTCTTCGATTTTGCACACATATATACCTGCTTTTGAAATTTTTTAAAAAATATACCTTTCCCGCGGATTGAAAATGCGGCACCGTACAGTTGACCGATGGGAGGGGTGGTGGCGCGACGCCAAAACGCGCGATCACGTCGATCCCGCGTGATACTAGCGCGTGACGGCATCCATTCCGTGCGGCACGCAGCACCAGGAGCTAGTGGTTGCGCATAACAATCGCGTGGGACCGACCCGCTCCCGCGGAATGGTCGCGCGGAGCCGCGCCACCACCGGCAAATCCCGCAACAAACAAAGGATATACTCATAGAAGTTTGATTGTATTAACAGACTAGCTAGCTTTAGCAGGGATTTTGAACTATTTGCCATCTTCTTTAATGGCGCACACTCAAATACCATCTTCTTCAATATTGTTGATTATTTGCCATCCGACTCTTTATATTCTTTCTATTTTACCATTCTTCCCTGCCAACTCAGCAAATTTGTGTGACAAATGACCTTACTGTCCCTCATCTCCTTTGCCATCTGCAGTTCGCAGACTGTGCCATCACCGGCCTCGTCAAGTGAAGAAGCTATTGCTTTGCTTGTTTGCTTGGTCGATTGGTAATTTGGTATTTATGCAAGTAATTAATCTGGAGGGCTGAATGAGTGCACTGTTGATTGCTTTACTTAATGCGGCGCTTGATCGAAAGCTTGGTCTTTTTTTCTTTAGTGTGTTTTCTTCTCTTTATCTTCGATGCTTCATGTTGGCTCTACCCGAAGATGAAGGACGAAAGCGCTCTCTGCCATCATGGGAACTTTGTCGCTCTGCTAGCTTGACAGTTCAATTTACCTGATAACTGATGAGATTGCTCGTCCGAGCGGTTGCCCACGAAGCAGATAAAAGTCAAAGTAGCGGTCACCGGTCACGGGCAGTACGCCCTTCTGTGTAGGCAGTCGCCAACTCGCCATCACCGTCGGATCAAGAAGTGGTGAGGTCCGTTTGAAGACGGCACCATCGCAGGAAGTATGCAGAGGAAGAACCGAAAAGACGGGGGTAGTGAAGTCATTTGTCACACGGGCTTGCTGAGTTGGCAAGCAAGAGTGGCTAAATAGGAACAATATAGCAGGTCAGATGGCAAATAGTTAAAGTCATTTGAGAAGATGGCATTTGAGAATACACCATTCAAGAGAATGGCAAATAGTCCAAAATCCCGCTTTAGCATTCACTATTCTGAGATGCATGCATGACTTGTTGGCACCAGCAGCTCGAATTGAACAAAGGCAGTGAAACGACGAGATTATGTAATCTTGTCTGCACTGGTGCCGCACAACCAATCCGCGGGATAGACGCGGTCCCCCTTGATTGTCATGCGGCACCACCATCACCATGGCGTGTGTGAAATCGACGCGGTCGCATGCTCGTGCCGCGTGGGACCGATGCGGTCGCGCGTCTCGGCGTCGCGCCACCGCCCGGTAGGGATGGCAATTTCCCCTGCAGGGCCGGGTCCCCTGCGG